>VXBQ01009518.1:765166-863666 GCA_013400175.1 Phainopepla nitens
GCCCGGGCGGGTGCCGGCCCCGCCGGGCTCGGCAACAGGTTGGAAAGGACCGGGTGTCGCAACAGCGAAACTTGGGGCTGGATGTTTTTCACTCGGCGTGAAATGAGCGAGGGGATCCGGGCGCAATTTTTCTTTGAAACGATCCTCCAAAAAACCTCCGCCGCCCTTCGGGTGCGCCCCAGCTCCCCCCGAGGGGGGCACAGGGGGACCCCGTGACATTTTATGGCAGAGAGATCTCTCTGATAAGCTCGGAGCACTCGCTTCTATGGAGCTGTACTGAAAGAGGTATTTCTTTGTTTGTTTGTTTAGTCGCTGGAAATAAAATATTTGAAATAGTTGCGTTACAACCTTGCTGGACCGTTTGTCTTTGGCTGCGCTTTTTACGCACACAAGATGCACTTTTGTTATTAATTTTAAATTATTTACTGCTTAATGTATTATTTTTCATTGACTCTTCGATTAAATTAAAAAAAGAAACGAAAAAACTTACTTTTTAAGTTAATGGGAAAGTGTGTTTTGTGTGTGTGCCAGAGGGTAAATGGAGTAGAGGTCACTGACAAGCTACCGGCTTGACAAAGCATGCCAAAAATACTATGGCAGGCTTCTTTCCAGGTGAGAAAAAAAAGTCCTTCCATGTCTGCTGCACTTGGTAGCTGAAATGAGTAATTTGACGGATTCAGTCAGCAATACTGGGGAAGTTTGTCCTATTTTGCTTGGGGTCAGAATGCATTAACGGTAGAAATAGGAAATCAGATATCACTGCTGCACATTGAAGGGTTTAATATAAATAATGAGGACATAGGCTTGGAAATTTTGAACTCTTGGTGCATTGTTGGGATGACACGTGATCTGTGTGGCTAACGTGCACAATAGTGGAAGTTAGACTCTCATATTTTCTTGAAGCTTAAGTAAAAATAGCTATTTCCTTTCTCCTCCCTGTAATTTTATAGAAATATCTTTTTGATAAGAATCACTGGTGTGTTATCACAGCAGCGCTCTGCAGATGCTGCCCAGCAGTGCAGTAGGAATTATCTTTGCAGGAGTTATCTTTGCATCTTGTACTCAAAGTGTTCAAGTCCATACATAACAAAACATGCTTATTGTGTGCGCTGGTTTTGGTTTGTTGTTAATAAATGTCCTGGGTACGCCCATGCTGATCATCTTGTTGGGTGCTCCTGCATACTTTATAAATGAAGCCAGTGCATCAGATACCATTTGGTGCTCTCCCTGAGAGGACCATTAATCAAGGAAAGCCCCTTGTGTGGCTGTGCAGTGTGCGGGGCAGGGTGTTGGCAGGAGCCGAGGGCAGCGGGGCCAGGCCTCGTGCTGGCAGGGCTGTGTTTTATGTGCGGATGTGAGTTTGCCTGCTGGTCTGGAGCACGCTGATAAGATGCTCTTCTTTTCACAGTGCACTCCTTAGATTCAAAGAGCTAAAAGGGCTGACTGAATCAGAAAAACAAACAGACCCTTTCTCCCCAATAGGCAAAGAAAGAAATTAATGCAGGGGTATTATGTGGGCTTAAGACCCTGGGTACCAAAGGTTTCTTTTGTTAGTGTGTAGCTATTCTCTGCTCAAACACTTCCTACATAAGGAGCCGGGGTCTGTGCTTTTCTCCAGTTAAGTCCATGGAAAACTCCTATTAACTTCATTCATGTAGACTAACGCCAATTAGTGATTGGCTTTCTGATCTCTCTTTCACTCAGACTTCACCTGCAGAGGTGATGTCAAACAGTGCTGAAGAGCACTGCAAGCCTAATTTTTCAACCCTTGATAATTAAGAAAAGTTGAGATTAAGTCTCTGTATGCTCTGTGTAATCCATATTCAGACAATTGCATTGTAGTTGAGCTTTAGCCTGAAACACTAGACACTGTTAATGTAGGAAAAGTTGTCAACCAGTGTCTCTAAAAGGAGTGACTGGATTTCCTATGCTAACAGTATGTAGTGTGTGAAGCTGAAACAATTTTAAGTAACTTATAAGAGAAATTAAAATCTTTTGAGCAGCTTGTATGTCTCTGTTGGTATTTTAATACATATCAGAATAATAAAAGAACACTTCATGGTTAGTACTATCCTGTTTCATTTTTAAGAGTCTATAGCAGATTCAGTTGAAAAAATGAGTGATTAACTGATAAAAGGCAAGGTGACACTAACCTGATTAACTTTTAAGGCATTGTAATATAATGTGGATTTCTACCTTAACTTAAACCATTGACAAAATGCCATATAGGTAGAGTAGTTTCAGATCTTTACCTCCCCTCTCTTTTTGTTTTCCCAAATAACTTATGTTTTGTTTTATAAACAGATCTGTGCTTATACTGTTACGTATGTTACCTGTTGTATCTACACTGTGCAACTCAGGCATGTAGGAGCAAGTCAACATTCTCAATTTCAGGTCAGATTTGATTGGGCTGATCATCTTCTCTCTTCTAGAGTACTTGTAAGAATACTAAAATGTGGTCTCTGCTCAAAAGAATTTCCTGCATTATGGACAGACAGGCATATTAAAAATACTCTTACCAGGCTTAAAATTGAGATGTTGCTTAAAAGAGTGACAGTTCATCTGAGAATTAATTTGAAATGCAGATGTAGGTCTTGTTAAAGAACGAAAGCCATGCAATATCTGCAATAGTAACCTGTCACAACACTCATAGCCATATATCCTGTCTGAAAAAGGTAGGTGTAAGCTAATGTTTTTTACTATCGAGCTATTGATAGCAAAATCAATAATAGCTTGAACTATTGCAAAGAATGCACATGTAATGCACATGCATCTGTAATGAAAAGGAAAGAAAATGACGTACAATACAGGGCTTAATACAGGCTTTTTTAGCTCTTGGTTTGTTGAGAACAAGATGATTCTCTGTCCCTCCTCCCGCTTTTGTCATTCTCATGTAAATTGGGAGACGCTCCTCTGAAGTAAATATTTCTACACTCTGTAAAATTATGGTAAATGGAAAATTAGGCTTTATCCTGCCATCTGCTCCTTGAATCTACAGAGCTACTCCAGCTATTTGATTAGGGATTTTAAATTGCTTTGTGCAGGGAGGTTCCTCTGCTCTCAGGTTTCTCGAAGAGGAAGCCAGCAGCATCTCTGGAGGCCTGGGAAGGAGGCGAGTGCAGGGTCCCAGCAGCACAGCCTGGGTGCTCAGCCCGGTGTCTGTGCCTTTTAACAGCTTTGCCCAGTAACTGTGGTTCTTGTTACATTTTGATCAGTGTAATGTTTATCTCGCCAGCATAAGGAGATTTACGTAGTTTGCTGCTTTCAAGAAGATTAACTGGGTGTAGCTGCACGTGAGGAATTTAACACTGATTTGATGTTTGGCCTGTGTATGGAGGGACAGACAAAGCTTTTGATCAATCTTTTCATGCAGCTCTGTTAATATCAAGTGTTGTGTCGCAGGCTGGGTTTTCTAAAAGTTGAAGGTTAAGGTGGTTTTTAAGGATAGTTAAATGGAGAAAGCTTTTAACAATCTCAGGCTAAAAGTGTAGATTAGCCTTTCACTCTGTCTGTAGGTTTAACCTATCAAGAAGCTACCCCTGTAATCCTGCTTTACAATTTCCCAGTTGGCGCTGTGTGTGGTGTGTGTCTGTGAGAAGGAACCTCATTAAACTTGCAAGACCTGGGCATGGTCATAACTCAAAACATGCATGGAGCAGTCTGTGCCCAGAGGGATTTGACACGACGCCTCCTGTGTGTATGGATGGTGCTGTGGCCGGGGGAGGCTGAGGTGCCTAAGATTGAGCAGATATCTGTGGTTACAGAAATAAATGGGATTAGTTTCTTTTTGTTTCTCTCAGAACTGTAAGAATATTAATTTTGTATCACTGGCCTGAGAGATACCTATAGATATATCTGTTTCCCTTTACATTGTATACAATGTTAAAGGGTCTACCTGGGTTTCACAAAACTGAACTCCTACATTAAGTACCAGCTTCTTTAATTGAGTGCATCTAAAATATTGTTTGTGAAGTTCTGCTTTATTCTCAAGGGAACAGAACTACTCAGTTAATGGGTTTCTATACTTGTACCAAAACGTGAATGAAAGAAATAAAAGGAAACACCTTATCTTGTTCAGGCATGATGTTATAGATTATGAAAAGTGATATAATTGTCTTATCTGTATTTGGCAGTTTGAAGTTTTTGTTTAGTATTTCTAACTGGGTGAATAATATATTTTTGTCTCTTTGGAAATGTTATTGTTTAAAGTGTGTGTCTTTGCTATTTGGTTTCACATGGAAAGGAAGATAGAAGTCTGTGTCGTGAACATCTGCTGTTTTGTTTTGGGTTCATTTTTTTCCCCTGAAACTTCCAACTGTTAAAAAATTGCTTGAGTTAACACATTTCAGAAGAGTTAGATCCTTTAAACTGTAACTGCTGGCAGGGAGGAGAGGGGAAGGAAGGAAGGGAGTGGAAAATCCTTTCCTGAGAGCTTGAGATGGCTCCTAAAACATCCGCACAGTGCTGCAACCAAGTAAATAAAAATAATGATCATTTGACATTATAGCTGTTTTGGTCTGCATTTTTTCATTTTAAATTTGTGGTTGAAATTGACCTTTGCTTGTTGCATGAGATGGTGTATAACAAAGAGTCAATGGAGACTAGGAACCTCTAGTGGATTTCCCCCATGGATCTGTTTGCAACTTCTTATGAATGTTTTTCTCCTTTTCTAGTCAGTTGTTTTAAAACATCTTACTTGGGGGACAGTGTGAAGGCTTATAAATCTGTAATGCTAATGAAGAGGTGCATGGAGATGTTTTGATCTTGGAAGAAGTGTTGGTCAGAAGTACCCTAGAAAGCCAGCAGAAGCACATTTGAAAGTTCTTGAGTCTTGCTGAAGTAATTGTGAGTTATTTTGCATACGTTTCAGAATGGCAGTGTACTGTGGTAATTATAACAGCCCTGCAGAAGCCACGGTATTTGCAGCTTCCTGATGCAACAGGAAGGGGAAGGGATGAGTTAGAGGAGAAACGAGGAGGGGAACCATGGATTAGATAAGCACGAGCCTCCTAACCCAGCAACTTAGGAAACATACACACAACAAAAAATCATGTGCTGTAAGGGCTGGTTACTGTGATTAGCACAGCTTTAGCTGTTTCCCTCAAGAGACTGTAGTTAAGGCAGTGTAGCTGCAGCTGTGTATTGACTCACAAAGTAGTTTTAAACTGCAGTTGAAGTAATTGAATGCTGGTGAGAGATTGCTTTAAACAAAGTCAAGATTACCTAGATTTGTGGCAGTTTGAGTTAGTTTATTTCAAGGAATTTAAATTTGAAAACTTTTATTACTGTTTATGTAAATCGATTTTAACAGTAAAACTCTATACCAATTTTAAGACTTAACATGTGAACTAAGATGCATTGGCTTAAAAATATCTAGCAAGTATTTTGAAGTCTTACAAGCTCTTAAAACCAAAAATATAGTTGCAACATTTCAAAAATGTGTTTTTGGAATTTATGGTGTAGTGTAAGGATACATTAGCTCTAGGGTCTCTTGCAAAATAATACCTGACAACTACAGAAATTATAAATATATAATATGATTTATAGTAATACGTTTTTGTTCATATGTCCTCCTAAAAGCCATGTTCTACGCTTAACTATAATTGTTTAGGAAGTCACTGGTATGTGTCTTATTTGTTTAAAGTATCCTGCTCTAGAAAAATTGTGTCAAATAGAGTTGATATTTAGAATTTACTTATTTGATAGAGTTGTAGTGAGATTGCAGTGGAAACAAACAACACAATATTCTGGGGAGCCTCATTTGGGCTTCATTTTCCTTTGCTGAAGAACAGCAGAAACACCAGGGCAAGGTGAGCATCAAACTTAGTCTAGCCTGTTGCTTACCTGCTTGTGAAATGAAATGCTTCTTTACTGCAACTAAATATATGTAATTTTATTTCACCATTGATTCTGTTTCTTTACAGTGTGTCTTATTGGCAATGGCACTTCCACACCTTATTGTGTGGGTTTTTTTCTGCTTAGATGAGAAGGGGATATATTTCTTTCCTTACCTTCTATTGTTTTCTGTCCTTTTATATCAGAATCTCCTCTACCATATGGTGCTTTGTTCAACAAAGTCGAAACATGAGGCCTTTGGTTAACTATAGCTCATATATTCTGTCATTTGGGTACCACAGCATGACAGTGTTAGAATTCAGTCATTTAGGATGTTAGAAGTATGTGTATGGCACTTCCATTTTTACTTTGCTTGAGGAGTGAAATCTAAGGATTCAGGTGTGAATTTGGATGAGCGTTTCAAGGGAGCTTTTCTCAGGGTTGTTTGTTGCTGCAGGGCACTTTTCATGCCTGTGGTCTTACCAGCTCCCAGGAAGGCTGCTGCAACTTGGTGAAGCATTATCCAGTTATCTTTGAAAATCTGAAGCAGCGTTCATAGATTCTTGGCTACTCTGAGGTGATTCACAATCCTCCTTTAAGGTTTACTTGACCCACAGAAACTTAATCAGGTTGTGCTTGTGCCGCTGCAACAATCCAAAATCACTCCAAACACCAGGCAGGCAAGGGTGAAAGCAAACGCAGATCCTTGTTAACAAGCCTACAAATAAAAATACAGAGTTCTTAAAACAGAGAAATGAAAAAAATCCTGAACAAAATAGTGATACAGGAGCTGGAAGTTTCCTTTACCTTATATGCAGGCACGTGGCTCACAACCTCAGTCTTCTCAGGGAGACTGGTTATTATCCAACCCTGTCACCTCAAGTTGTGTTTGGAGAAGAGACTCTGATTTAAGGCTCTGTATTTCTCTGTGTTTTATTTGTACTTAACCCACACAAAGGGTAAGGGGTAGATAATGCTTTTTATTTTGTATGTTGGTGATGCCTCTTTCACCAGACCGTAGGTTGTTTTTTCCTGCTTTGGAAGCAGTGATGTCTCCTGGGCATCCCCTGGTGCAATGCTGCCTGCCCAAGCTTTGGAGTGCTCTTCAGCTGAACACTACAGAGATGGTTAGTGTGTTGCAAAGGAGATCCCGTGTATGAAATGATGAAGGAATTTTAAGTCTTGTGGTGTTTTTATTTCTCTTCTGCCTATGTGTACAATTTACTAATAATGCTTTAAACAGTTATGCAGCAGATATTTTGGTGGGCTGCTGTGGGAGTGGGGGAGACCCTGTCACTCCAGCTGCTGCAGGTGACTGGCAGGTGCGTGTCACCCGTGTGTCCACCTTTGAGCACGGCCGTGGTGACCCATTTGTAACTGTTTGTATTGCCACATGCATGCATGTGTGTTGTTCTGGCTTAGCTTAGTTAATCTCTTAGCCCAGGTTTTAAATAACCTATTGCAACGTGGGACTCTTTGAAGTATGCAGTATAGAAGTAACATCCAGTAAAGTCTGTGTGAAGTCAGCCCCCTGTGGCTGTGCTGTGGGAGAGGAGGGGCACGGTGGGTGCACCGTGGCCTGGCCAGGGACGTGCCTCCCGCGAGGGCAGCGGCCACACGGCTAACCCTGGGCTTTGGCAGGCCAGCACGCTGTTCCATGGGCTTCTGTCTGGTATGAGAGCAACCACCAGCTGACAAGATCCTTTGAAGTGTTCAGTGGTCTGTCTTCCAGATGAGGTCAAGAAGAGTTCTGAATTGTGGGTCAGAATTTTAAGTGTCTCGTTTATGCCAGTGCATATTTACATAGCCGGTGGTGCCACTGCATGGGGTGAGACTGCTAACATCAAAAAGTGCTTATTGAGACAGAGAACCAGAAGACTTCTGAATTTCCCCAATGAGAAACCCGAGTTGAGTAGTTGGTATATCATGGGGTTAGTGTTAAACTCACATTCAGAATTCATTTATATTTAATAAATTGCTTTAATATTATTCCACCCAATCTGTTTGGCTTGCATGATCCTCATTATATGATACTTGTGCTTATTTAAAAGTACTTCTGTGTAATTTGGAAAAAAGCCATTTGAGATAGGTGTTAAATACGATTGCTTAGCTACTAACCTTTGAAGCAGGGACACTTTCTGGGATTTATTTAGCATTCCAGGAGATACATCTCTGAATGCTACTTGTGAGAAACACTTATCAAAACTGGGGTTTAAGAAAAGTATTTCACTTAAGCAAAAATATAAATTGTAAGATTTCTTTATTGTCTTAGGGTAACAATGCCTCCAATGCACGCATATGCATGTAAATATTCCAGAATTAGGGGCATTTTTAAAGATGGGAGAACCAGTTATATCCTGCAGTACTGAGCAGCTGTAGAATACATTTGAAATCTTCAGTAATTTTAATGGTGAAGAATACCAAGATATAATTCATTATATAGAATTTCAGCTGGTTAAAGATGCTAGTGATACCTAGGGCACACTGTGGCACCAGTAGAAGAATGCACGGGCTTTTTAGTTTTTTTTGAAGTGCTCTAAGAGCTGCCTCCATTCCCAGTTACAATGTTCTACAATGCTGTGGATGCTAATGCAAGATGGAAATGGTTAAGGAAGTAATTCTTTCAGCATTAGGTCAATATTTTAATTGCTGTAGTGACAAAATCATGTTAACTTTGGAAGCAGACTTTGTCAGATTGCCAGCTAATATGCTGTTCTTAGATCTGTCAGGTGTGGAGTGTCATGGTCTCAGAAGTCACTAAGGGCTGTAGACTGGCCTAGTCATTGTAAAAGGCACTCTGGCTTTTCATGTAACTGTTCTTTATGTATTCTGGTAAGTTGTTGGGAATTCCCTGCTCTGAAACTCCTGACAATTTGGTGCTTTCTGATTTAATGGTTCTGTTGCAACTTTATTGTTTTAGTATTATTAATGTATGGTTTTGTATTACAGTATATTAGATGATGTAAAGAAACATATAGCCCGTCTGTGTGTCTTATCCGTCTGTCTTTTGGTGTGACACTTCTCTGTTGACCCTCTTTCAAAATGGCTGAATCCATCTCCACCTTCTTCATCCCTTGAAATAAGTGCTGTGTTGTGTCATTGTCCTGGGTAATAGTAGAAGTCCCAGGTCAGCCACACCTATAAAGATTATTCATAAGGATTAAGATGGTGACTTAGAGTTCAAAACGGTCCTGTCACTGATATTTTGGATTATCCTAACTAAATTGTTAAGGTTTGACGCTCCAAAAGGTACTTGCTAATATTAGTTTCCTCCATCTCAGATTTTGCACACAAATATGCTAGCATCTCCAAGTGGTTCAAATACTAAAGCAATTAGGACGACATATCCTGAAAAAAAAATTATTTATCTACACATGCACACATACCTACATAGATATCTATGTTTGTCTGTCCACTGAAGCTCAGGATAGAGCAGATTATTTGGAATGATAGAACTGTGTTCAAATTCGGCCTGTCACGTACTGTGTGAATAGTTCCTTTATGGTCTTTGAGAACATTCATCTGAATGCTATTATTGCTATTTCCAGATTAATAGCAATTAGCAAAGTTCATTTTGGCAAGAAACTGGACCGTTGGAACTATGTAGAACTGTCATTTTCGAAAAGAGTAAAGGTTGGTTTACTGTTAGCAATAGGTAAGTTTCTTTCTAAGCAGATGTTTGTTGGGCAGAAAGGCAGTCAACCATGAAACTATTACTGAGAACAGGAATAACTCCCTGAAGTTCAGTGGCTTAGATTTTACAGAAATTTAATCTAGTTATCTTTAGTGGTTTTATGACCTTACCTTTCCTATGAAATGAACTTCCTTTGGGTTTAGGGTTTTTTTCCCCCCTGTATTTTTGTTTCCTTTTATTTTTTTTTCTAACTGGGAAGTCCTTATTCCAGTATTCTGTTGTCCCATTTAAATTTTGAAATCCAGTTAAATTGCATAAATTCAAAATTCAAATATTTAGTGGCTTTGGTTGTTTTTGTTTTGTTTGTTTGGGGGTTTTTGTTTTGGGTTTTTTTTAAGGGAAATGCAATACACAGCCATTCAATTTAGGGTGACTTTTGTAGTGAGCCAATGCTGATGTACAAGATTATTAGTGTTAAACATCCAACTGTTGTGCAAATGGATAAGCTGCAAAGGTATAATTACTGCTAAGAAAGGTGCAGCTGAACGTCCTTATTGAAAATGTGATTCCTTGAAATTGCCCACAGTGTAAGACAAACCTGAAAGCAGTTGCTAAGCACTGGGGTTGTGCAGTAAGCAAAGTGATTAATTTATCTTAAAAAGTTAGCCATTAGCTGGGCAGATTCCCTTTTACTGCAGTGTTTTAAAATTGGTTATCAATTCCAGATGTACTTATTAGAAGTATTTTCCTTCATCTCTAACTTTCTGGTGTGTTCAGAGGTACGATTCCTCAGCTGAATTCTTGTACCAGGGGTGAGAACATGACTATTAAAACTGTGGATGAGCTGGGCTCTGTGCCCAAACGAACTGGTTTATTCCTGACTAGTGTTTGTCATCTATCCATACATAGCACCAGACATGCTTCAGGCCACGTGTCCCTTCACCACCCAGAGGTGGAGGCTGTGTCCCACAGGTGCTGCAGCTGTTGTGCCAGCTGTGCTGATGTGTGGCTTGCTGGCTGCAGGGGCCTCTGAACATTTTGGTGGCCGCTGTGAGCGCTCCTTGGATGGTCTCTGCTTGTAGCTGGGGCTGCTCCCATGTCTGAGTCAGACTGTTACCTGCACTGCCACGACCAGTTCTGCCTGGCAGTAGAATTTCTCATATATTATTAATGTTGTATTAGTAGTACGTTTGGAAGCTTTCCTAGGTGTTATCTAATTCTTGTGTTTTTTCATTTCAGAATTGACAATGATTCATTGTGCAGTCAGACATTCCCCCAGCAGCTATTTGGATGCACCAGGGAATGGCATCCTGCATTTGCTTAGCATGCAGCTCCTAAATCTTTGTAACTGATCTTCAGAACTAAGTTTCTGGGTGTAAAAGGGATTGTTCATTATCATACACTCTGAAGTCACGAACATTTTAATTTTAGAACACGTCATATTGTGTGGCTTGACTTTCTGACGTCTGAATGATATTCTTAACCGCTTAAAATCACTTTTCTCTCAGAATTCAAAATCTGAGTTAAAAAGTAGCTGCATGAGTTAGAATGGTAGTTTGCAAATGAAAAAAGTTTTGTTTCTTGGTTCAAATCAAGTATGAAATTTTAAATTAGGAGACAATATGTGAGAAAAATTGATGAGGGCCGTGGAAGTGACTTAGAACAACTCTTCTGTTTGTATGATTCAATATAAATTACAGCTATCCAGAAGAACAGGAAATGATGAATAAAGTAATAACATGGGGGCTTTTTGAATTGCATGCACAAGGATTTTGGACAAGATTGTCATTTGTAAAAAGTCAGCAGCCAGAAAGTATTGGATGTAATCAATGATAAGCATCTACTGAAACATCATCCTTTAAAGAATGAGAAAAGTCTGACTTGGGTTAGTTTCAGATAAGGCTGTAAGGAAACTGACCCTAAGGCCAGTGCATGTGGTATGTACACAGACTTCATTTACTTTTAGCAGACAGGTTTGTGCATGCTGCTTGTTGCCTTACTTGTAAGACTCAGCCAGAGGTACCATGTGTGTTTGCTGCAGTTGTCTTACTTTGTGTATGAAAAACCAACGTTGGTTTAGTTCCAGATTGTTTGACAGCCTAATGCTGTTTTGTTACCCCTTTCATGAGTCAGCACCATTGGTAAATGAAGCAGTCTGAATTTCCTTTTTCTTTCTTTCTTTCTTCTTCTTTTTTTTTCTTTTTTTTTCGATTCTCCTTGTTCTTTTGATGAACAAGGGGTGACACCAGGAAGAAGAGTAAGCAGCCACAGGGGCAAGGATGCTGCTTTTTGGAGTAATGCCAGCCTAAGCTATTCCTTGAACTACCCTCTTTGTCTGTGGTTCCACAATTGCCTCTGTCGCACTTGGATCTTTTCAGCCAAACTTGAGGGAAAGGTTGACTTGAAAGCTGAACTGCCAGCAGGACCAGCAAAGCCATCTTTGCTTTTTATTTGGTACTGCACCAAAGCCATTTTATCAGAACAGCAGATCTAACCACCCGTCTTAAAGCTTTTTGACATCCCTATACCGCTCTTTTCCTTTTCACTATCTGCACATCCTAGATATCTCAGAAAATGCTGTTTCTACTTGACAACTTTATCAGGAGTTGAATTTCCGTGCTAGCACACCCAGTCAGTAATGTTTGAAAGATTTTAGCTTTCCATGCTGTTGTTAGTTGACCTGGTACTACGTTCAGGCCATCAAAGGTCATTGCAGGCAAATCATTCCTAATGTGCAGCTAGACATCTGCTGGGGAGCTGCACCAGAAGTTACCTGCCCTTGGAAATCTGGCTCTTGTTTTTGTGGATGAATCTTCAGTTTTAATTAAAGGCCTACCTTTACAACTTTGAGGGTTTCAACCTTCTGAAGGAATACCATTTTCCTGATTTGTAAGGAAAAGCAGACTGTGATCTATAAAAGTAGGCTCATGTTCTGGATTTTGCTATGCTGATTTTAGCAAACTCCTTGCTACGTTTCATCAAGTCCCCAGATTTGTTTTGTTCACAGTATTGTAGTGAATTGCCTTAAGGTATGAAAGAATTCCTTCTCATCTGTGCACCCTTGATCACTTGCATTTAGGAAAATATTCACATTTTTCATAACTTTGCATAAAGAAGATTAGATTTACTAATTGGTTAGATTCTCTTACTACTGCTGCTGCTTCTGATTTAAATGTATCATGCTCCTATTTGCTAGGACTTAAAATTCAAAACAGTTCACCCACAGATTGTCTTAAATGAATGTTCAGCAACTTTGTGTGTTAAACAGGCCTAAAATCAGCTTCTCTAGGCCATGGATGTAGACATACTGCCCAAACTGACTTTTATTAAACAATAGAATAGTTTTGCTAGAAGTAGCCTGGATCTGTTGAGACTGATGCTGAGCAAATGCTAGCAAGCCCTGCTTGATCCAAGTTGAATGGGACTAAATAGTATTTGTACTGTACTAAGCATTGTGTTCTGGAGTATCCTAGTCCCACTTCCCAAGTGCGATGCTGGAAAAGTGATTAGTCCATTAAGCATTCTGGTAATAAAGCAAGTGATTTTTGTATTACTGTAACATCTGAAATTCTCCTTAAAGAAATGAAGCAATGCTCGTTTTTCACTCTTGTGCATAAAAACTGTATTGAGAGAGAGAAAAATGTGTCAGAGGGCATAGACACTGAGTACTGGGAGACAAAAAAGATGTACTGGTGGGAAATGTAGGCAGAAGGTTCTTCCCTCTAACTTCTAGGAAGCTAAACCAATCCTAACCAAGCAGGTTAGGATTTTGGAGATATCTAAAGACAAAAATTACTGCTTATCTTTTCCAGGATAAAATTGTCCAAATGTCAACATTTTCCTAGCATTCTTTGTAGCAGATGGTTTCAAGATAAGAGCTCATAAAGGCTTGCAGGAGAAAGAAAAATTAGGTGATAATGTCTTAATCCATAGTGTTCAAACAGCCTGTAATTTAATTCAAGATTTGAATATATGGGATAAACAGATCTAAAATAATGTACGTAGAACTACTTTGTGTGTGTGTAGTTGAACACACACACTATCAAGGGCAAAGAGGTAACAAATGGGGGAAACTGTGTATTTCTTGTTGTTCATCAAGCTACATTTTCTGCTGCTAGTGTTTCCTGATCAGCTGGGAAAGTCTTTGAGTTGTCTGTACCATCTTAGAAGCATTTTCTGTAGTAATAGCAGCTGCAGGGAAGGTGGTGATAGATATCTGTCTGAACCATTCACTGGCTGGATAAGCTGTTCTCGCTTCCATCTTTCCCAAGAGTTAAGCATAGCTGCTCTTGTCATGGTAAACTGATTGTAATTTGTCCTGTGATGCCTTTCATGAGTGTAAATCTCTATTTGCTTCATAGGAGAAAGTTGTACAAATTGTTCTGGGCATGACAGACCACTTCTTTTTTTCCAGAAGAGCACAGGGTATCCTGTGTGTCACTGTATTACATCATACATCTGGAGAAAATGGACTTTTAATGTCAGCTGTGCTGGATATGCTGTAGTGAACATTTGGCCGAAAAGGTTGAACGTGGTGGGCTTTAGTATGGCTCTCTAATGGTGCAGGATCACCTGTGAGAAATGTCAAAAGTATCATGGTGTCCACTGGCCCCAGAAATTTGGAAACAGTTGTCCTCGGTGCTGCCTGCACACCACTTTTTCTCAACTCTTAAGTCACTTTTTCTAGATATAAGGAAACTTACGGCACTGCAGTGTTCATTGCCTTCCATGAGAGCACAAATTAGACCTTGTCTGTCCTGGAGGTGTCATTGTGCATGTAACTGCACTGATACAGTTGAACTAATGAAAATCTTTGGTAAATCTGCTGCCGTGTCACACCTCACTGCAGGCCCTGCGGCCAGGTGCCCGCAGCAAGGCCACATCCCTCCCAAATGGGAGAGGATGCAGGAGACAAAAAAAAAAAGCAATGAAGTTAAACTCCACTTCTTTTCTAATGAGATGTGAGCTTCTACTTTTTATTCTAGGAAACCACATAGAGTGCTGGGAGTCATTTAGAAGACTTTGGGAATGTCATTTGCCGTCTCAAACATGCTACACGCAGTCTCATTACAATCCAAAGAAAATTGGTGTACGTGTTGCAGCATGCAAACCAAGCAGAGTTTGCTCGCTGGTGCTCTGTAGAAAAGCCCTATGTAGAGAAGTTTTGCCAGCATTATACACTGCTATCTCCTGGTCTGTCAGTTCTATGTAATGTTGAAATTTATAAAACTTCTGGACAGATTTTCAGCTTGTGCAAATGAATGCAGAACTGTGGGGTAAGAGTGGAACTAGGCAAGTGCAGAAAACTGACAACTCCTTACATAATGAGTCTGATGGTTTAAAAAATTTCTACTGATCTTGCTCGTGTTTTAAAACTGTATTGCTAATTTAATAATACCTGGCTGCTTCTGTACAGTTTAATGGCTTTGCCTGCTTCTGTTCAGTTTGGTGGCTTTGCCATGGAGGAGAATCACATTTATGGAGGTGTGGTCACTCTTCCATAACAAATTATAAGTTCAGTGTCAGAATATATATATATAAAAAATATAAATATAAAATATATATATAATGTGTGTGTATACATACACCACTTGCAGCAACATAGTCTCGTGCATAGACTCCATGAATGTTAAAATACCATGACAAAGTTATTACAAACTCCTAGCTGAAATTTAGTTGGTAGTCACTTCAACCTTTGCTGAAATAATTTTAAAAGTATCTTGTGCTTCCCTTTTTCTTGGCTGTAAAGAGCAATGGGGTATGAAAGTCTCATGAGTTTAACACTGTTAATATTTATTGAATTTGGTATGTACTTTCCTAGTTATACCTGAGACTTGCTTTAGTCCTTTACCAGCAATGCTGTGCATGTCCCCTTTCAGTGTGTTGTTTATAATGAGTTGTATCTGCTGCATTTTATCATATTGCAGCGTATTAAAACCGTAAGGACACTTCTTGAAATTCCAGAAGTGAGGAGCAAAAAGATGAATGGAACTTTCAGTCCGTCACAGGTCATGCTGACCTCAATTCTATGGCAAATACTGTCAAAGACTATGGAAATAATTGCAGTGGAGTAACTAGGAAGGACAGTGATGCTCTGAGTATGCTTTCCTGTTCTTCAGCTCATGGAGAAGTCATTTACTCCCATGGAAAGTGATGCAAGATGCTGTTCTCACTGAAACTGGTTCAACTGTAACTTGACATCAGCACATAAAAAGCTCCTGAGCAGCAGAATTGGACCTTCTTTGTATCAAAATTACAGTAACCTTTGTGTTGCACTCAGGCAGTGTATCTATGTCTTTGCTGATTACATTAGTTAGACCTGGAGACACTTAGAAAAGGAAAAACTTTTGCAAAGTGAGTAGGAAGGATAAGATATCTAAAGTGATCTGTACTTTGAAACATAAATTGTATGCATAATTGCAGCTTAAAGAGCCTTTTCGTGGGGGCATCCAGATTCAGTCTTGATGATTAAGTCTTATAGTAGTGGCTTTTACTACCCTTTTTTTGTCTGATGTTCCACCTTTCCAACAGCTGGAGATGCTGGCTGTGGTGAAGAGGGTGTGGTCTCAGGGAGATTAAGATTTAGGAATGCAGAAGAAAGGGCCAGAGCCAGCTGCCTTATCTGTTCCATCGATGTTGTTAAAAGAAAGCAGCAGGAATAGACTGGGCTACCTGTTACATACTTGTGTAATGGTCTTACCAGCAAGAACATACATTCTCTTCTTTAGAATAGAGCAGAGGGACAATAACAATGCTGCTGCTACTCTGGATGCAGTATATTGCCCATAAAGAATTAGCAATCACAGACAAAGGGATTTTGATAGGAATTGACTCCCTCATGCACGGTCAGGCACAAGTTCTTCAATTTATTTAACTTGAATAAACAGAAAATGACATAGCGGATCCCATGTCAGCCAAAAGAGCCATCTGTGGTCTAACCCTGTGACAAACAGTATAGCGATAATTCCAATGCCACCAACAATGTGGAGTTTGCCAGAAAAGCAGATGCTTCTTTTGACATGCATCTTCAATGCGATGCCATTCCTATCCTATAATTGCTGTCTACGGAGGGAGGGTGGATAGGATAGCCAGATGAGCAGAATGGTGACATTGTAGTTTCTGGGGGGAAAGCCAACAGTCTGGAAAATAATAAAAAAGGAAAAAGAAGTATAAAAATAATTTTTAAAAAGCTGCAAAATTCTCCTGTGTGCATCATGAAATCTGTGACGCTTTTTAGGTAAGAGACAACATTTGCATGGATTTATCAGAAATCTTAAGTCTAATTAAATATGAAAGAAGAATAAATAATGCTTCAGAAACTTCTGTGCAGAGTTATAAACTTTTTTTTTTTTTTTTTAAATAAAGCATTTCCTTCTAGATTTTTTTAAAGAACTAAGGACTGGCAAAACAATCTTAAAATACTTTTTTTTTTTCCCCCCCCTGTACTGTCAGCTTTTGTTATACAGATATTAAGGTAGCTCTTGAATAAGCCAAGGTGTCTGTATCTATACTGTGCTACTTTTTAACCAGTTTTATGAGATATACAGACTTAGCAGGATTAACCTCCAAAATATAGTGATGGATGGAATCCCTAATAGTTAAGAGATGGCATATTTACTGCTTTATGAAATTAAAAATGTAACTACCTACAATAAAAAAGAAATATGCATTTTAAACATCACAAAAAGAAGCTCTTGAAAGCAGCACATTTTTGATCACATTGAATATTGTCCATGGCCCTTTTTGTTGGCACTGGAAGTAAAAGTTCACAACAGATAATGACAAAGAAATTGAACAAATAGCCTTGGAGCTGGAGATTAGCATTCTTCTAATGAGAGTCTGTCCTCTGAACAGAAGTAACTGCCTTACGTGGTACAGGAGTCTCTGTGCCAGAGCTTAGTTTTGTGAGATTTACTTAGAGAAATGGTTACTTGCTCTCTTGTATTTTCCTACAAGGGAGCCAAAAAATATCCAGGATAAAGCCATGTCTCTCATTTTCCATACATTTAAGTCCCACTTCTTCCCATTACCCTGTAAGTGCAGTCAGAGAATAATACATATTATTTATTTTCAGGTCTTAGTACGCTGACATCTGAAGAGTTTTTAAATGGAGATAGTGAGTAGGAGTTTCCTGTTTAATAAATGCTAAAGCAGAGTCCTGTATACAATGAGAGTCCTATATACATGAGACCACTATGAACCTCTTAATGCTTATGAGAAGCTTATTGAATGATTTTTTACTTTAATTCCATGAGTATGGTCCTCTGAGCTGCTATTGAAGTGCTTGTGAGCTGTATGTGATTTGCAGGCTCTGATGTGACTGTCTGTGATCTAGTCTAAACTACTGCATGACCCAGGAGTTTCTAAGTTAATTGCTGTTTCAGGTGAGGCATTTCTCCTGCCAAGGGTATCTTGAATGTTTCCTGTTGTGGAGAACGTTGTAAGATTTTATACCCTACTATTAACGTGTACCAAGAGATGTGTAATGCAAGGGTGTAATTATAAAAATACTTTTTTATTATTTGGATTCAGTGTCATGTATTGGACTTGCTACCTTTCCGGTGTTTGCATAAACCATTAGTATGCAAGTTACACCTCTCTGAAAATGGATGTGTTTTCTTCTAATTGTAATTTGAATCCTCAGGCTGGAACAAAAACTTCAACATAGTCTGGATATTCAGTACTCTGTGCTGAGCAAAAGCCTTGGCTGGTTTCACTGAAGAAAACAGGTGTGTGTATGTACTAGAATCAGGAAGGAAGCTGGCAGTGAATTCTTTTGTGTCTACTGCTCAATGAAGGGCTAACCATAAAAACATATACATATTTTTTTGTCTCTCTGGTAGATCTTAGTACCACGCTCTCTTTCTTTGGGTACTTCAGCATCTTGACTTTCTTTTTAGATTCTTTTATTGTGGTCTAGCTGTTGGATTGCTGCAGCTTGTTCATATTTCAGAAACTTTAATCTTTTGCTTTATATGTCTATAATTCTGTCATGGCTGGGGCATGGTACCAAGGTATTGTTTCAGGGGATTGTCCAGGAAATCCAGGTATAAAACTGAGAAGGAAGACAGACACTGTGATTCACGATGAGCAGGTGCAAGGGGAAAGGGAGGGTCCATGACATCTGGAAAGGAGCAGGATGTGGCCCAGTTCAGCACTCCCCTTGCTCTCCTTTGGGGTAGCTTTTGTGCTGCGGTGTGGCTAGGTTTATGTATTTTGAACTTTTTGTTTGTCTCTGAACTGGGGGAATCAGTCAGTGGAGCACTGAAAAATCCCTGACAAGCAAAAAAGTTAATGGAATAAGTGAGTTCCTGGGAACTTTGAAGCTTTTTTATTTTTCACTGAGACTCTAGAGGAGTTACCTGAACCTGGAGTTTCTTGTGCTCCTTGCTTGCTTTATTGTTACCATCTTGCCTGCCAATTCCAAGTTAGAAAGCTTTTTTCTTGAGTAATAACAATAAAAAATTCTCCACACCCTGTTCTTGGAGAAGAAAAATCTGTACAGAAGCATCAGTGTGGGTTTTGTCACATACTTCAGTGGGACCAGGATTATGCTCACACCTGTCTTCATAGAAAGGATATAGGTAGATTTTGAGCTTTCTTTCATTGCTAGCCGAAGATTGTTCTTGCATTAAGCTTTAAATGTGTAATTTAAATAATACTGGTTCCATTTCCTGTCAAAATATGAAAATGTGACATTTTATAACAAGCTGGAACAGTTTACTTCAATACTTTCTGGTTTTAGTGTTTGTTGCTTTCTGATGAGAACAGGTTCAGTCCTGCTATGTTGCCATAAGATCTGAGGAAAGGGAGCAAAACAGCTCAGTGGGGAATGAGCTTGGATTATAATCAGAAGAGTCTAGAGGTGAAATTTTTAGGAGCCATGACTAGGGGTTTATGCTAGACTTCATCTTGTTTCATTGCTGATAGAGCCACTCTTCATGAACATATTTTTAAAGGAAGCTGCGAGAAGTACCCACTCATTCATGCATTTCTGTATTTCAAGGAAGAGCTTCTTTAAATGGCTCAGAAAAAATACATTCCCTGGATTTTGCCAGAAACATTTTTCTTAATGGCAAATTGGTTCAAATTAGTTAAAGTGCAAAAAAGAAAGAGAATATTAAATAAAAACAAATATCAGAGTAAAAATAACTTTTTTCTATTATTATCTTCATAGGTGTGTAATGATAGCCACCTACGGTTTTGTTTCCTTTTGTTTTCTTTTAGTATGGAAAAGACTGTTATCTGTATTTAGAAAAGTCATTTCCATGGGGCTTGGCTGTAACATACAGGCAAGAATAAAGGTATAACCCTGTATTTTTACCTTGCAAAGCTTCTCTTAAAACTTATCTGTTAAGGCAAGGAGGCTTCCCTGTTCAGTGTGATATATTTTTTTTCCTTGATTACTTAATTTTCTTCCTATTTATTGCAGTCCATCATTGCTGTCATCCCAACTGTAATATTCTGGGCATAGTTCTTTCATACCATTATATGGAACTTGTAGAGCGTTTTTGGGGTGAAACACAGGGCTGGATCTCCAGGTGCTCCTGGTCTGCCTGTGATGTTTTGTAACAGGCTGAGTCTTTGCCCGATGCCAGCCTCCACCCTCAGGGTCCTGCATCTTCCCAGTAGTTGTTTCTGCTCCGTGTGGCTGAACCACTAACACCTGTCATCACCACCTAAGGAAAGATGGAATAGACTTGCATCCTGGGTATGCACATAGCTCTGTCTGATCACAGAGCACCATATCCATAGTTTCTGCCTTGTGCAGTACACCAGCCCTTTCTGGAATACTCCTGTTGACTATTCAAGTGTCGCTATGAGATCATATTTTTTACCTGTGCAAAGAGAAGTTAAGATCGGTGGTTTAAAGGAGAAAAAGGGGGCAGGTATCAGTGGTTTTCCTGCCTGAGGAGATTTTCAGCAGAAGTCTGGAGCTTCTGAGATACTCTTTATACTGGTGTCATGCTGAAAATGCTTAGATTTGGTTGCTGAATCTTCCTGTGACAAGTACTTACAGGCTAAAGAAGCGCAGTTGGAGAAGCTACCCTAAGGCAGGAGATGTGAGTAAAGCAGCCGCAAAACTTTCTGTTTCTACTGGTTGACTCATGTCCACTGAGAATTGAACTTGGAGAGGCCTCCAGAAATTCAGTTTTGCTTGCTGTAATGTTTCAGACATGATGAGGAAAAACATGAAACAGAATAGTGCTGGACATTCAAAATGGCATCTCTGCTGCAGCTGTCACTTTGCTGGCGTAGAATAAGTGATCAAGGTTGAATGTTTCCTTATTTAAAGAAAGGTAATAAAGCAACTGTCTTCATCCATGAGCACTCATTTCTGTTAAACATTTGGAGTTCTTCTTTCTGCTAGGGACATGATTTTAATTCCAGACGAGTTCCTATTTCCTAAGCTTGCTTCACTAGGTATAGCATCTTCTATTCTCCTGAGCCCTTGCTTTCATGTAAAGCTCTCTCTAACCCAAAGTGTTAGGTAGATTAATAAATAAACAAGCAACCCCCATTTGACAAAAAATAAATCCAGATTTAATACTTTTTCCTCTCTGTTGCACACATCCACACAAAATATATGGTAATTTTTATGTCAGTGCCAGTTACTGAAGATGCTGCTCTCAGAATCAGGGAGATTAGGCAAAGTCAGGCGGGGTAAGCAGGTGATGGTAACTTAGTCACCTGAGCAAAGCTAGGGAAATGCTACTGATGAGATTTTGATACTGTGAGATGATCCAAGTAGCAATTCTGGCTAAATCTGGCTAAATGCTGCAATTTATGGTTTGAATTTAGAGTAGATGTGTGAGGAATGACTCTGTTGTTAAAAGTTATGGTACTTTTCCCATTAGCCATTTTAGCTGAGTGATTAAATTCATAATTAAATGGTAGCATTTTATATAACTTTATATGCATAGTTTTATTGCACAAAGTTAGAGGCTTAAATGGATTGCTACTGTAGTGAACATACTCTGTTTTGGGACAGTCATTGTCCAAGTTTTCTTCTGCTCATTGAAGTTCTGTTGAAATTCTGTAGTCTGAAGGCATCAGGGATCAGTATCTATCAAGTCCAGGTCAAAGGAATTTCTTGGGGTTATTCTGTTTTGGTTTGGTGTCTTTTTTATCTGTTGATAGCAAAGAGATTCTTCTGTTCCTTGGCAGACAAAATCCTGCTCTGACTCATTTGCAGTCCTTCAGCATAGAATGGTTTATAAGAAAAGACAGGAATGGCTCATATAAGATGATATTTGCCAACTGTTTTTCAGTACTTGCAAGTACTCCCATTTGGGGTTTATATTGAGAAGAAAACACAGGCAGACAGTTCTCCTTGTTTTAAGGCACTTCATGGGGACTGCTCAGTCACTGAGCTTTTCGTTTTCCTAATAAGTACTGTGGTTTCCCCATTGCTGTGGTGGGGCTGTGGAGGGCTGGAGGGAAGGTCCCTCAGAGATCAGGCAGGGGTGTTGGGAGCTCCTCACAGCTGGCTGCAGAGCGGGCTGGGGAGATCATAGAGCAGATGGACTGATTATTCTGTCACTGGCCCTTTTTGCTTCGATATTTGTTGAAGATGACAGGAAGGAAACTGCTGTGTAAAAAGAACGATCACTGATTACCTTCTGGAGTGAAAACTAAGGAGGAAATGGCAAACCAGTGTGACAATGGTATTTCTTGTGAACAGGAATATTGTCACAAGAAATTATGGTCTGTTGCTTACATTCATTCCTCCTATCCTTGAGTTCTATGTTTTAATTTAAGATGCAATGATAGCAAAGGAAAATTAATAAATGTATATTTTGTATGTTGCAATATTGCAAATTATTGTGAAGTCCATATAGTAAAAACTTAAGAACAGCTTTTGATACGGATTTTTAGCAGAAACTACAGTTCATAAACCAAAACTTGTCAAATTTGATTTCAGGTTTTAGACAAAGCACTCAGTTAAGGTTTGTGAGAGCTGCTTCTAAACAAACAACCCCAAACTTTGGCCAGGTCTTCACTGCAGAATGTCTTGCCAGCAAAGCACTGTGTATCAGCCAGGGGTGTGGAAAAAAATCATACATCCTCTCTGACATCAATATGTTGGCAAAAGCCCAGGTGTGGATGCAGCTGTGCAGCCAGAAGAGAGCTTTTATCAGCTCGGCTGATGTTGTTTGGGGAGGTGATACAACTATGCCAGCAGACAAACTCTTCTCCTGGCCTGCACTGCCAGCGTAGGAGGCTCCGCCAGCGCGGTCACGGTGTCGAGGCTGCACTGCCAACCAACCCTTTGCAGCAAGAGCAACTGGAAAAAAGGCCCCTTTGAACAACAGAGGGACCTCTATAATTTAGTTTTTACAAGTAGTCGTCGACAAGGAACAGAGTGGAAAAAGTGATGCAAATTTTAAAATTAAAGTTTAATGTAAAAAACGTGTTGTAGTTGTATGGCTTTTAGATGTCACTGTCCCTTTGGCTGTTTGTCATTGGGTTGCAGGCTTTGAGAGTTGCAGGACACCCAGCACACAGGTTTTGTAAACCCTCTAAGGCATGTAAAGGTATGAGTCTCTCTAGAAGCGCTGAAAAACCTTCTGCCTGTAAACTTAGGAAGACAACTGTAGTCCCAGTTACATTCCTACCATGTTCGAATGTGACCACTAGCACTAGAACATCTTTGTATTTAAATAGAAGTTTAAATTTCTCAGAATGGAGTGTTTATGTTTTACAGACAGACAGAATTAGAATTCCTGCTCTCTCTACACACAAGACACACATTTTACTCTCCTGCCTTTGGCCAGCTGGTAACAGCATTTAAAAAAACTCCAGTTCTTCATAACATAGACAAACAAAGGTTTTAAGGGAAAAACACTGTAAGAAATAAAAGCAAAACCAAACCAAAGATACTGAAAAACTTAATAGAGGCTCTTAGCCTTCAGTTGTAATTACCAGTTTAGATGAAGACAGGTATGTGTATGTTGAGTTCTCTGGCAGCTCTATGTGCACATTTTGAAACCATGAACAGAGCAGTTTTGCATTTGATCACTGTTTGCGTTTTTGAGAACTTCACTGAAGGCTTTTTGAAGAGAATATCACTGTGCCAGACGAAGTTTGTTCTGTTGTGAAAATGTTTTGAAACTAGTTTCTCTGTCATTCTGCATTGCTTGTAACCCTAAAAATAATTGCCTGGTGTTGCTGGAAGCAGAGTGGTCTGACAGACTGACTTGTGCTGCTATTGTTAAAATCCGTCAGTGTTTCCATTGCAGACTTGGAAGGGAGCATTTATTCTTTTTCCCTGGAAGAAATTCTAGATCAGTGCTTCAATTCCAAATTTAAATATTTTGGAAGAGATTTGATGTTTCTAAAAACATTTAATAAAAACAACCAAACGAAAAAAAATCTCTAACCCTATGGCAATGGAATGTTGATATTCAGTTTTGAAATGCTAAATGATCAGGAATGTATTTCATTCTTTTTTGTAATTTTTAGTTCAATTAAATTAGGCAGCAATAATGTTGCTGCTTATCAATGTTGATTTTATAGCAAGTCATGCAGTTGGCTGTTCCAGACCATTATAGCTGCATAACAAACTTTGCAACATGCCAAATTGGAAGATTTCAAAACCTTCCTAGGGAAACACAAAAAAGAAACACATAATTACCATTACGTATCTGATATAAGACATGCCTTTGTACTTTTCTCCCACTCACACTTCCAAGTCCAATTTCTTGAGGTTATCTCCAAAAGAGTTTTGCTTTTCTTGTGTGTTTCCTTGTGTGTAGTTTCATGGGTACTTTAAACAGAGGTAACCTCTAATCCTTTCCTCTCTGCTTTCACATTCCTGCTCCCTGCCTTGTGACAGCCAAAGCTTTTGCGTAGTGCAAAGCCCACATGTGGTGTACCAGATCAGGGAAAATCATTTTTTGGTTCAGTTTGTGGCTATACAAGTGTTTGTACTAATCCAAGGAAGAAGGTGACACTGCAGTGGGAACAAGTGAGTCTACATTGGCATCTCACTTTATATTCCATTTTATTTATTTCCCCCTCTTGTGCCTTTCCTCTGCATTCACGGGGCAGTTCTTTGCTATGAGTTTGTGGTGGAAGCTCAGGCTTTTGCAGGAAAGAGGCAGCATGCAGCCACTTTGTCAGTGAAAACCGTGTAGTTACAAGATGTTTACAGGCAACTTCAGTTCTCTAGTATATTTTTTGAAGTATTCCTCTCTTATAGCACCACAGACATGTTCATGGTTCCTTTTGTACAGTGCCCTGCTATACTTAATGCAAATGATTTCTCTACTGCAGATTTCCTCTAGGATGGTTTTGTGTTCCAGTGGGGTCTGATTTTAAGAGCAATAGCATTAGATACCTTGAGGAGTAGGTAGAAGTGCTCTTCTTTTTAAGCTTGAATTTTTTACCATTATCTAGAGCCTTTTTCTTGCCGGTTGTGAAATAATCCACAAATATGGAAACAGACAGCAGTATGGAAGTTCTCGCAAGGCACACCATTCATTTATAGTCTGGTCCTTAAGCTATCTGTGCTACTTCTCTATCTCTAAAAAAATAGCATTATTGTGTGAAGTACTAAAAGCCAGAAGAGATAAAAGAGAGGCTTCTAATTATTTTTGTATTTTTTGATAGATTAAGGAAAGAGCATGGTCTTTGTGTCCGCCACAATTTGAGATGTGAGACAGTCATAGTGATATGAACTTTGTACCTGCTGGAACACAGAGGAACAATGGTTCCTATTTCATTTTCACATCAGATGACACAATGAAGAGTGGTAAAATCCTATGAGTAATATTCAGTGGAGGTTATACATAATTTGACTCTGTGTCATGCATCAAATGGTGGTTGGACATATTAGGATGTGCCTGTGAATCCTGTCCCAAATGTGGTGTGAAAGCAGTTGTATTTAAAATCTGTGGGTAATTAGGAACAGATTGAGCACAGTGCTCCAAATAGTAACCAGGCTGCTGTAGGCTGAGCTGATGTGCATGCTGTGATTGCTACCTGTCCTGTACTCTAACGTGCTTTTTCCTTTGCAGCAGTCCATTGTACCAGCCCACCCAATGGCTCCTCCTAGTCCCAGCACCACCAGCAGTAATAACAACAGTAGTAGCAGCAGCAACTCAGGATGGGATCAATTAAGTAAAACTAACCTTTACATCAGAGCACTGCCTCCAAACACCACTGATCAGGACCTGGTAAAACTATGCCAACCGTAAGTACCACGTTTAAATATAAATTATAACGACAAACCTTAAAAGCTTATAGTTGGTATCCAAGATGAGTGTTTGGATTATGAGGGAAGAAAACCAGATTTGTGAACAAACAGCCTCATGCTGTGACATGGTGGCAGGTTTCAACTTTGTTGGCAATCAGAAGGAAAAGATTGTTTGATGCTTTGGAGGAGCAAAGAAAGTGGGAATACAGTGGTGAACTGAAACAACCCACTGCTTTTGTAAAAGCTGTGATTACCCATAGTGCTGTTGAAATCACAGATAAAATTAATACCTAAATGTGGAACTTGATATTGAGAGCCTGCATAGAGGGTGTCCTCTGTTCACCACTAAGGCAGTCTGTTGCTACAAACTCGAATAATTGTTCTGAATCACTGTAAACTACAGTGTGCATTTGAAGGCTTATCCTAGTTTCAGACTAATTTATGGCTGTACTTTACTGCACAGTTATTTTTATGATTAGAAATAGCTGATCCACATAAGGATCCTCTCTAGTGGCTGAAGTTCTGGGTAGACTTGGCTTAGCAGAGGGCATTTAGGCAGTGTTGTTAACATAAGATTTTTTTGCTTATGAGAGTTATTTGTTCTGTTTTTTAATTTTTACAGCAGCACGTGCCTCTTATTTTCAGATATGGGTTATATGTCAAAAGACTGTGCAGTTGAGTTGTTTATACACTGTTTAAATCATCTGCTTTAAATGTTTTACTATATTTTTAAAATGTCTGAGTACTTCTGAAATTCATAGTGCGCTGTCTGGATTATTTTGAAATCAAAAGTACTCATCTAAATTTTCAGTACTACATGTAAGAAAACATCCAAATCTGTCTTTGGATGAAGAATTATTAAGATTGGTATGTAATTCTAGTGTCTGAAATTTTAAAAATAATTTTAGTTCCATTTAGCAGAAAAGTAACTAGGAGTATACAAAAATGGAGCACAACACAAGTAAGAAAAATAGATAGCAAAACCGGTAAATTTGCGATCCAAATTTATGTCAGGTACCTTTGATTTTGGATATTGCAAAAATCTGATACTTAATTTATAGAGGAGATTTTTCTATTTTATTAAAAAAATTGGACTTTCAGGGTAGTAGTCACATATCAGTCATCAGTATTGTGATAAAAACAGCTTGCTCTCAGGTCTTTAGAGAAAAAAATTCCATTTGTTCATTTCTTCAACACCAAATGAAATCCTTGCGTTTTACAGAGAAGAGAACAGATAATCTGTGAAAAGACTTGTTGATAAATTAAACATTTTTGCAGCTTCCCATGTGACAATGACCTCTTGTAACTTGAATTTTAGTTGCAAATGCATGTTTTACAGAAGTGGATTTTTCCTTCCCGTTTTTGTCTTTTGAACTGATGAAGAAACCTTGGCCTGTGCCCTCATGTTACGTTAGGAGAGAGCTGTGAGGTTGTTTTGCACTGGAGCTGCCTCAGTAACTACTATTTGTGCAGTGGTTACTATAGCTCCTTAATCTCTTTCTGAAGACATTTTGGTTTGCACAGGCTCAGATGTCGTGGATGCATGGACAGCCAAGAAAAAAATATGTTCAATACTTTGCTGTAACTGGTCCCCTTCCTCTTAAATAGCCAAATATCCTAATTTTGTTGTTGCTGTTCAATACATAATTGCAATTGGAATAGCATGAATCGTATAAATAAAGAACAGGCAAGAACTTCAGCCATGAAGTTGTTAAATCAATTGTGATATGAATTTACAGACTTGGAAGGTCATGACATTTATTCTTGTGAGATATTTCCCTCCTAAGCATTTTACTGAAGAGGAAGGAGGATTCTGTCTCTAAATTCTCCATTTCTGCTGAGGAAGCAAGTGAGATGTCCAGAAACTTTAGGTTGGACAGCATAATCCCTTAGCAACTAACTGGATGTGACAGTAAGGTAGACATGGCAGCTTTCTCCCTGTTCACTGCAGCTCAGTAATCCACTTTTGCAGACTACGGGAAGTTTCAGATGCAAACCTTTTCCTTCTTATAAATCTGCCTAAGCTTCTAGGATGTAAAAGCAAGATATTCTTAAAAGTGAACCTACCATGTTCATTGTTTAAGCTGAGATAATACAAAATAAATGGAGAATAAAATCTTGGACGCACAGAAGTCAATGAAGAGACTGTTGTTTACTCCAGGTCTCTGAAATATTTTTTTAGCTCTTTCCAAATTTCTAAGATTTTACTGAGAGGCTTTTAGAGTAATTTTAGCTCCTTTTCTCCATATAAAGTGAGTCTTGCTATCCTAAGAGGGTGTCCACTGCAGTGCTTGATGCTAAGAATGGATAGAAAACACTGCTCTGCATATTGTAGAAATGTTCTTTCTAGTTGGCAATAAGCAGCTTTTGGTGGATGTACACAGAAAGGTCACTGGCTTGTTTTGTGTCTTTTGGCTGATATCGGACAAGACAAACACCTGTGGGTTGAGGAAATAGTGGTAGAAAAACATCATTGTCACTGCAAGTGCCAGAAACTGCAGAGGTTTTCCTTCTGATCGTCATGGACTTGTATCATATATACTCTACTGAAAAGTTATTTTCAGTGATGGATATTGTACAGGAAGATTACTTTTGATAGAATCCCTCAGAATACAGACTTGAATAATCTACAGAATTCTTGTGTGTGGGATTGTTATATTGTGACTTTGATTTAGTCAGGATTTGCGTTAGTTCTTGTCATGACAGCAGTGCTAATTTTGGCCATGTTTTTACTTTGCTTAATGATTTTTGGTGAATCACTAGAAAAAAACCCTTATCAATTATGGAAGTGTTGGGCTTGCTCTTCTGTTGTAGCACAGCTGTGCAGTATTTACGAACACAGTGAACAAACATTCACCAGCTTTGTGGAAAAGTATTTTCCTGGCAAGAACATGATTTGCCAGTATACGTGTCTACAAATCTGTCTTCACCTTCAACTGATTGGTCCTCTCTGTTTTTCTATTAGGTGAAGCTTTTTTCCTCTTTTCCTAGTCAGAAGAGCACATTATGTTTTTGTTGTGAGGGCTTGGGAGCAGGGCTGTTTTTCAAAGCATATTACTGGCTTTTGTGTGGGAAATGAAGCTGCCATGTTTCTGAATAGTTCATTCAGACTTGAGCCTGCTACTCCGGTTCTGCATTGAGAAAACAAATTTCCTCATATCAGTTGTGCCAGAGGCAGAAGTGTGGGGAGGACTAAAGTAGGTATTGTTTGTCACAAGGATGTCATAACAGTCAGCCCAGAGCCAGAGGAGTGTCCAGGGGACATGAAGTGAGTCAGTCCTGGCCATAAGAGCTTCCCATCAGGTATGTGGGAGCAGGCAAAGCAATCAGTGCAGTGGCCCACAGATCCTGTCTTTTCTGTGGAGGCTGGACAGGAGCAATCAGCTAAATAGGACAGGAGCAGAGGACAGGAGCCAGTGAGGTTTGGGAAAGCCTGCAGGAAGCTGCCTGACTGCTGTGTGGTTTCTTTTCACAACGATGGAGTGCCATTGCATGGGATCTGCTGCACTGAGCAAGCCTCTGCCATGAAGAGCTGGTTTGACAGGGTTGCTGAGGCAGTGGTTACTTCAGCCCTGCCTAATTCCACTCCCTTCTCCTGGTGTGGATATCAATACTTGATATGCTTTCTTCAGCTCTTCTGTTGGGTTTTGACTATATTATTTAAGCTTTAACTTAAATTTTATGTTTTCTTATTTGGTGACTTTTAGTAATTTCTTCTAACTTACTGAATATCTGGATCTTAAGATACAAGGTTAAATCCATTCCAGCTATTCACTGAAATTGTTGAGCCTGCTTATCTGATTAGGGATTTACGTGATTGGGTCTTAGCAGATTCAGTCAGGAGTTTGTAACTTGCTTTGACATGTTTTCTAGGTGCTTTCCAGACTCACTAAGCACTGTGCTTTGCTGAGGATGACCTTTATGCTGAAGCCACATGGTTCCAAAGCTCTGTGCTTTCCACTGTCTTGCTTATGATTTACTTGCTGGCCTGCAGCAGCATTGTGTCTGTGTAATGCTGTTTCTTCAGAGACCTCCTTTTGTGACATGTACATCATTAAATGAGGATGATGCAGCAGGCCCTTCATCCTCCTGACAATCCCCAGTCCCTGGGTAAGATTTCAAGCTTTGAGGCTTAACCCAAGTCTCCTCTGTTCAGTTCAGCACAAATCATCTGGTCAGCCCACCCTTTGGTATTCTCCCTTCCCGGCTGTTTTCTCACACTGTGCTCCTTGTATCGAGCTGTTTTTTAGTCTATATGATATTTTTGAAATCACTTTTTCCTCTGGACAGTTTCACTTAGTTGGCCTTCCCCCTTAAGTTATCGCTGTAGGGTCATATTGTGGCTTTTTAATGGGATTACATTCAGGAAAGCAGCTGCTTTAAGGTAACAAAATACAGAATTATCACAGCAGACCACTGTTCTGTGCCAGGATGTTCTGCATACAGAAACAGAACTTGCAGGGGCTGTCTTTACATATGTGTATTCTAAAATCACCTGTCTTGTTGAGAGAGGAATTTAAGGGTTCCTTGTTAAATATTCAGCATCATGAGCACAGGCGTAGCTAAAACAACTGGCAGGCTAATGGTTTTCTTGAAACATGACCCAGATGTGCTATACAGCTTTGTTCCACAACATATTTAGTTATATACTCCAATGTTTCCCTGATTTGAGGCAAAGTCGCTTGAAAGTTGTTTCAGTTCCCTGTTCTTAATAAGAGATGTATTTTCATTGTCATGTGACATGCATTAAAGTATTAATGTTTCCATGTTCTTTGCTTTGTAATTGTGACCTCTTCCATGTTGCCATTTCTCATCTCCTTCAAACATACTTAGGACTGAAAAGTGGTGAACTGGAGCTCAGACATTTAAAGTAGCAGGCAGCTGGCACCACTATGGTCACTTAAGATCAAGAAATTTGTTAATTTTACTCAGCATATCTCATTAGAAAAAAAAATGACTGGACTTTGGAAAATAGTCTGAACATCTCTTGCATTTAACTCTTTGGGAGAGTGATCTGGGCAGGTCATTGCTGCTTAGAAATACTTATAGCATATGAACATAACCCCTTTAGATAAATGATGTGGCTAAGTGAAAGTGGAATAGAAGTTTTCAAAGCTAACTTCTCCAAGTATTTATAAAGTATTTTCTCTTTATTGCTTTTTTCTCAGTTTTTCTTGCATTTTTTCTTTCACGGTTTGCTGGCTGCAGTGTAGTATTGCATTCATAATTATGTGGAATATGATTTCATGTCACATAATTAAATGTGATACATCAGTGTCTCTGAAACTGCTCCCTTTGAGAACAGTATTAATACTGATTATATTGTAGCAAGAGCCTATCTATTCTTACCTTTTTAGGGTAGAAAGAAACCCTCTGCAAATTTTTTCAGTTATGTCTGCATTTTTCAAAATGGTATTATTGCATACATGTCTGAATAAATAACATCAGGTTTACAGAATAACATTTGGTTCTAGGATGAGATAGATTCCTTAGTGATTGAGCAGTGTGTGATTTGTACTGTTCAACTCTATTGTGTAATACCAGCATCATGTTTTTCCTTTATTCCCTGTTCAAGGACTATGGCATGGTTTGGGGGTTGTATTACCTGCAGTAGATTACCCTTAGCTGCACTTTTCACTCAGTTTTGCTCTTCAGACCAGTTGTACCCCAAGGATGGTGAAGGTGTGCTCCCTGGATGTATCCATTGATTGTGCCAGTGCTGTAGCCTGTGCAGTGATGTGGAACACAGTAGAGAAATACCCACAGGAACCTTGGGACCAGATTGAGCTAATCTCAGCTGTGTTCTGCCCAGATGATGCACCCAGTTTCTCAACCAGACAAACTGTCAGAGGAGGAGTGACCTGCCACTGTGGTGTGTAAACTGGCTCTGCTGGCTTCTGTCTGAGCTGGTGATCTTCTGAGAGGTTGCTGTCAAAAATATGGATCCCATTTCTACAGCTGAAAAGAAATAGAATTTGTTATTGTATGTTCCTTTTGCCAGATGCACCAGAGAGATGTAGGCCTGATATGGAGGCTGAAATGCTCCTTTTGTCAGGGCTTGACTTCCACAAGAAGTAGCGAAGCGTTTGCTTGGCATGCCATGGGAACTCTGGTTGGCCTGGAGAAGTGATGTTTGGTTTAAATAGTCATTTCCTTTATTGTTTAGCAACTGATTTCAGCAGTCATGTCATGAAGTGTCTAGTCTGGCATGATATGAAGGAAGACTATCTTCCCCTCAATATTTGGACTTGAATTAGCTAGAAATAAAACTCAGATAGCTTTACATTCATGATCAAATGAAATCTACACTGAAATTCTCTCTGAGAAGTTCCAGGGTGTTTTTTTACAGTAATGCTTTCTTGTAGAATGTTATTAGGGACGCATAGATATTTTCAGGGAAATTGTAATTGAGAGAAAAGTAAAAAAGCTGTCCTATCTTCCAGATGCAGATAGTCTCTTGACATGCCTCAAATGTAAAACAAATATAGTTTTAATTTTCTCTTTACATTTTTTTATTAAGCAAAGATTGTGGTTTTTCAAAGTCAGTATTTCGTTTAGCCTAACTTAAAAGCAGTTCCCCTTAGCACATTGTTTAAAAAACAAGTAATCCAAATACCGACCCATGAAGGAACTCTGTGTTTGCTCTGTGCTCGCAGATGTGGAGATCCAGTGATTGCACAAGCTCTCTGTCCCCTGGGAGATGAGAGTTTTGTTGCAGTGTGGGGCCAGAGGAATGGTGATCCCATGGAATTTCCTTGAGGAAGTGGGGGCGAGGGAGGAGAAGAGAGTGGAAGGAATGTTTCAGCTGCTTGTGAAAGAAGCACTAGGAAAACAGATTTGGTAAAAGTTACCACCATTGAAGGTCTCCTCTTGGAAAACAAAAAGCTGATTTGGTAGTGCAAGGCCGGGTATTTGTTGTGCGGAGATGGAACCGCAGAGCTGCAGGAAAGAAATGTCCAGTGGCAGCTGTTGGAATGCCTTTGATCAGGGTCCCAGTCCCCAGCTCCCCAATGGCAGGGACCTGACGCAGATGGGAAGTGATTGCAGCAGTTATTCATTGGAATAACCAGTAATTCAAGAATGTTTTGAAGGGGATAGTTTAATTCCAGTGGACTTCTAAAAGTGTTAACAAGTTCTAATCAGGCTTTTTAGTGGGTTCCATGATGCCAAAATTGCCCCTTGTGTCAGAGACCTCTTAGGCAGGCATCTCAGCCAGAAACCAGTCCAGAATTGACTCAGCTTCGAGCCCAAGTTGGTTTTGGCCTCAGCATGCTTGCATCATGCTTGTCCTTTTCTTCAGGAACCCATTCAACATAGAAATCAGGATCAGTATTTGCAAGGAGATTCTTATATCCAATGTCCAGTATCTCATGTGATTTCACATAACTGAAGGTTCATTCTGCTTAGCTCTGATTTCAGTAGTGCTAACTCCTTGAAATTAAAAAAATGAGCCATCTGATGTTGACATGTTATAAGGCCACTCATTTTTTTGATAACCTTTTTTTTTTACCCACATTATTGCCGCACTTAGGGTTGGCAAACAACAGCCCTAAACACTTTGCAACCCACATAATAAATATTCATATTTAACCTGCAGAATGAAAGCAGTAGCAAATACAGGTTAACTAGATTAGTTTTATTAATTAATTTAATTCACATCCTGCTACCTCCAATAAAATGTGTAACTGGAAATAGGAAAGACAGTGTTTATCTTTAAAAAAAACTCCACTGAATGTTAAGCCTTGATCCTCAATTTTTTTTTCCCCACAACTCCTAAAATTTTACCCTGTTTTGACATTCAGAAAATGTCGTCTGCCTCAGTTCAGTTTGAGCAGTTGCCTTACTCAAGGCTCAGACCAACTTTGTAGAAAATTAAATCATTAAAGGCTTACTGAGAGAAGAATTAGCATTTCATCATTTAAATGTCTTATCTTTGTAGATAGATGTGCTGTACCTGGGGAAAAAAGTCAAATTTTAATTTGAATATTGATAATGTTATGATACATGGACATATAGAGAAAAAAACACCAATGAAAACTCAAAAACAGAAGACTTTGATTCAAGGTCTGTTTTGACACTGTTGCTAGTACAAATATTCTTCTTGAAATAACCTGTGTGAGTTGAGTTAATCATTTACAGAATCAATTGCAGTGGAAGAAATATATTCTGATTTGTACTCCTGTCCTGCCCCTTACATTTCCATTTCTTCTCTTTCTTATTTTACCAGAAGAGGAAAATTATCCACCAAAAATGTGTGTAACTTCACTTTTGGTTATAAATAATTACATTTAATTACCTGATCATTTTGGCCATCTTAATTGAAATATGTTAGCCTAAAATGTGTGTTCTTCTTAAATGCTTGTTTTCCATATTCTGTGCAATTGTGTAATTTTATATGTTATCTTTAGAAAACAGAGTCTGAATCAGTATTTTTTCTTAGGAGAACATTGTGGACTTAAGTCTTACACATTATTAATATTTCTAATCCTAGTGCTGCTTCTTTTGGCTTACATGTAGTCACTAATAAACCTTCACAAGTCTTCTCAAAGTATCAACAATTTTTCTGTTGCATTGATAAGGACTTTAACATCTGAGTGAATGCAATAGTGAAATAAATATTGTGTTAATAAAAGATCTAAAATTGTAAGAAAAGAGCTTCATACAGGGTGGTACAGATACATGAGAAACCTCAAATCTCTTATTTGCAAACCTTTAATGTTAGAAATAAATCTAAAGACCTGAAAAAGAGCCAAACTACTTATTTCTGGTTCTGAGGACTTTGTTGAAAGGGTAACTGGAGAGCTTTTGGAGCCCAGAGACAAGCACAGTTTTATAGTTCAGTATATAATTTCATTTAGTGTATATATCGAAGCCTAAAGGGACTGCTGTGCTCACAAACAGAAATGCTTCCCCGTGCCCCAGAGATGATGGCAAGCTTGCCTGAAGCTGTGTGTGTGCAGTGTGCTCAGAGGCCTGGTCCTGGAAAGCCCAGAGCGCCCGGCACCCGCTGCTCCTGTTGCCAGCACTGGGGTGAGAAACCACTCCTGGCTCCGCAGTGTGCACTGAGGATTTATTTATCTGATAGTGAGGGCTGAGCTTTCACCTGCCTAAGTGCAGAGTGCCAGATGAACTCCACAATGTCTGGTTTTTTTGGCATTGTGATTTCTTCTTCTTTTCAACCTGTAGCTGTGCAGTACCCCAGGCAGAAATCTCCCCTGTGTTAAGCCTGAATGCCTTGGCTGAGTTCTGGAGAAGACATTTGGCAGAGAGAAGAGAGGCTTTTCCCTTTGAGGCCTGAGGGTATCTGCATGGCAGGGTATCCAGCCGAGCTGATGTAACAGTGTGCATTTCCTTTCCCTCATCGCTGTTTGTGGTACCCTTGATCTGGAAAGGACTCTTAGTAAATCCTTTGCCTTTCCTCCCCCTCCTCCCCAGAGATCCTGTATTCAAACTCTTACATTTCCCATTCTTGAAGCTACATGTTTTTTATTGTATGGAGGGCTTTGTCTTAGTTTTATTGCTAAGGCTTTTTTATTTGTTGCCAAAAGTCTGTGTGCTGCATTTTGAGGATCTCAAATAATGGGAGCGAAAGTCTTGCTCTCTGTTCCTTTTTCTCTGTGACAGCTTACAGGGCTTCCACATGTCAGAACGGAGGTACAGTCCTAGCAGTGAAAGACTATTAAGCCAGGACTGCTGCTGAAAAGTTCATCATCATACAAAGGCCTCAGCATGAATGTACTTTTTAAATTAGAATCAAATATTTTTGAACATCTTTCAAATATTCAGTTATGACATTTTAAAAATACACAAGAATCTGTCCCAGTCCTCTGTTCTTCCCAAGTGAATTGCATATTACTTTATTCCATGGGAAATTCTGAAGGTTTTTTCCACCCATTTGATTTATTTCTTAATTCTATGTATTTGTTAATTCTCTTTGAAGTCTAGGACAGTCACTCTGCATTACGCAGTTTCACAAATGTCATTAAATATTGTGAAAAGAATGACCCTCCCAGGAAGAGGGGGATAGCTCTGACTGCCACTGATCAACTGTTTCCCATCTAACACTTGAACTGAGGTCGAGGTGATAATCTGAGGAGCACAGGCTTACTGGTCTGGATGTAGCTGAAAGGTGAGCAGTAGCAAAACTTGACTTTTAAAGGTAACTGGTTACTGAACAAGTATCCTAGTGGTGGATATAGGTTTTAGGAACATTGTTAGTTTCTTTATCTCATGGGATTAAAAAATATAGTTTAATTAGAAACAGAGCAGAATACATCTAAATATATAGCTATAAAGCCAGATGCTCAATTCTTTATAATGGTATAATAATATACTAATAGAAACTCTTCTGGAAAGCGCATCCACTGTTGTTTATATCACCACAACAAAATTAGTTAATTTTTCTGCCATAAAAAAGGGGAAATTAATTTCTGTTTATCTCTATGAAGATTTTCAAATTCTTGTAATAGAAGACATCTGAGTGCCTTTAGGGCATCTTAGATTTGCTCATCATTTTCTGGTAGTTACCATGCCTTGTTTTGTCCTTTCCATAAGTGAGAGATGGGGAGGTGGCTTAAAGTGCAGAGGAAAGAGTAAATTTTCAGAATTTTGTATTGTAGTCAGGAGGGAGTAGTTCCAAGGGCAATGTTTTCTTCTGTTCACTAGTGTCTTTTCCAAACTTTCGCTTTTTTCATGGGGAGAGAATTTGCAAAAAATTTAATTTTTCCTCAAGAATTTTGCTGGACTTGTATTTGGATCTGGGTCACTGGTGTTCTACCTTCTTCAGGATCCAATAGCTCAGTTCATGCTTGTGCCAAAGATATTTGACAACTCTTGAGTTCAACTTCTTCAGTGGAGGAGGAAATGTTAGATTGTTTCTCTCAAGTTGTGTTCCCCTGGTGGTAGAGGTCAGCATTTAGCTGTGACAGTTCTCCTTTATTTTTTTGGCAGGCAGGTCTCTGACATTCCTCTTGCTGAGATCATCCTCACTAGGCTTTCAGAAGAACATCTGACTGGGGTTCAAATTCTTCACCTTCTGCTGTTCTGACCATATAGTATGTTTTAGGAGAGGTTTCGGTCCTTACCATAAATAATTAGTTTCTAGATACCTTTTGTTAACACTGAGATCTGTTAATTTGTGGTTTCTTCCTTTCATTGTGATTTGGCTTCATGTTAAGGGCGTGGATTCTTTTAATCCCAAAGATAATTTAAGGGAATAAAAGTATCATTAAATTACTGCAGCGTGAGTCATACTTGGTCTGTGAGTTTAGCTCCCTGGCCTTCCCACACAGTGTTTCCGATATGCAGTGAGCTGAGGGTGTGCAGGAAAGACTTTAGAGTGACCTAGATACTATTTAACTCTTTACTAGGGGTAACTCTCTTACTGGGTATAGCCATTGCCTCTTTGCATTCTCTATGTGATAATTGTATCCATTACATGTCCCTGCCTATGAGTGGTTTTCATATAAAGTATTTTAAGGTTTCTTTTTGAATTGTTTTAAGCATCTTGTTTAATTGAATTGATTGGAAAAATTAGAAAACTAACTATTTTAAAACCTGAAGTGTAGACATGGAAATTCATCCTCAGAAGCTGTGGCTTCTTTCCTGTAGAACTTTATCACTTCTAAGAAAAAAGCTTGTTCTGCTGCCCTCTTGCAGGCAAAGAAATAGTCATCTCAGGCTCTCTGAAACAGAAAGGTCTGTAAAGCCCAGAAGCACTGTGATCATGTCATACAAGCTTCCTTGCTGGCATATAATGTTGAATCTGCTCAAGAAAGCTGGCGATACAGGATTGACTTTAGTGACTTTGGGCTTGCCTGTCAGCTTTGCAGTCCTGCAGTATTTGATTGATTTCTCTTGACTCTGTGTAAGAATGTGTTTTTTGACCTGTCCCTTCTGTGACTGCTGATGTTCTGGTTGTGAAACTCCCATAGATGCTTCTTTTAAGAAACTTTGGCTATATATCTTATTCTATTTAATGTAGTTTCCATCCAGGTTTGCAGTTGACACAGCAACTGGAGGATCCTAATTTTCTCTAAGACCAGTTGACTCCCCACTTTGCACAAATGCTTTTGTGTTGAGTTTTTCCTGCTAGGCCAGGATTAACCTCTATCAGCAGTGTACTTCACTGTGAAGCCAAATGATCCAAGTGCTTCCTTGGGCACACGGCCAAAGGTGCAGTCTGGGACACTGGACCTACCCTTTCATGATGGTATTTGACACAGTCATTATGCAGAAGTCACTGGACTGAGGGTCTGGGGATCACATGAGTTTGAGCCAGCTCCGTGTGTTCTGCAGGGCAGTCCCGTGGTGCCCAGGGTGTGTGAGTGCAGCCCCTGCTGCAGCTCAGGCCTCAGTGGGCTGATGGTGCAGTGGTTCCAGAGGGCTTCAGTTGTCCTGGGCTGCTGCAGTGATGGGATCAGAACAGGTTAATGATGTTTTTAAAGAAAATGGTAAACTACCAAAAGCAGATTTCCATGTAAGTATCTATTACATACTCTTTGCAAAACTGCAGAAATCAAACTCTGCCTCCTGCTTGCTTCAGTCAATATTCAAAAGACCATCTAAGCAGTGTGAAACTGAGGAAGTGTCGCTGAATATGACCCTGACGCATCAGCCACAGAGGTTGTGCTTTAGATTTTGTGTTACAGCTTGTGATTGCTCATCTGTCTAAAATTTGGCAACAGATGGATAGTATTTTTTTTAATGCATAACACTCCTCTATCCCTGTCTCAGCACTTAATACTACTGCAGGCATCTTTTCAACAGAGCCGTGCAGTTACAATCAATAATATGTGAGCTGATGTTTCTGCTCAATAACATAGAGCCACTTAAGTGCCCTTCTGAAGTATATTGACCCCCGGAGAGAACTGCTTTAGTACAACCATCTTCCCTATTGAAATGGAGATATTTGCTATTCAGCACAGCTGGGACTTGAGACTACAGAAGCAGATTCAAATAGAGATAAAGTCTACATGCTGTGCTGTTAAGGGGACAAGGCATCTGGAAGGCTTAGCAGTGATTTTGAGTAATTTGTCCATTTAGCTGTGTTCTAATAACATTGACATTAAGTTACCAGAAATTAAAGGAGTTTGTACCTTATTTGTTGTAGTGTCTTCATTACAAGGTGTTAATTCCAGTATGGAATATTGAAAAGCAGGATGTTACTATGAGTATTTCATAAAAGAACCACTGTAAAATGCAGTTCAGAGAAACAGGAAGTTATTTGAATGTATTGGGATTTTTCCTCTCCTGCCTTCCAGACAGAAGAGAGGCAGTCAACACTTTCCGAGATGGAGTGTTAAATTACTGCAATATAGAGATAGGGACAAACAATTAATCTTTATCTGTAGTTTACTTTAACCCAGCAGGCCGAGTCTTGGAAATCCTGTTGGCTTTTGAGTTGTCTTAATGTTACAAAACCAGAAGGAAAACATACAAAATACTTTGATGTATTTTCAAAACGTTATCAGTGCTAGGCATTATACCAGCAACATGACATCTTCAATGCAAGAAGAAGCATTATGTATGCATGTACATATGTATATGGATGTATTTTTAATATATGTAATTTTCACAATGTGTGTAGCAGTTTTTTGTAGTTCAGAGTTGGCAGATGGATCAGGGCTTGGGAAATGGGATGTGATTGAAAGTGCCCTTTATGGCAGTCTTCAATCTCATGGTTTTCTAGACTGACGGCTTCCTTGAGGCATCATATGTTTAAACTCAGCGTTTAAGACTTAGTTAGCAACCAGAAGTGAAATTGATATGCAAGAATAAATTAAAGAGTAATCTTCTGCAAGTACGTAGGCTTGTGGTATTAATAGGTGTCTGCCTATCTATCCAGAGAGGAGGTAATGTCACAGTAGCTAAGCCTGTAGCCAGATGATGAAATAATTTTGATTTATCCTGTTCTTACTAAACAAGAGAAAAAGTATTGGGAATTGTAGAGAAATGATTTTATTTTCCCTTTGCCTTTTTCTTAATTCCCTCCCACAAGAAAAAGAAATACGCTTAGGAATAGCCAAAATAATGGACAATGCATCATATGGTGACGATGACTGAATTTGGCTTCCTTGGATGGAGGAGGAGGAGGAATTGAAAAATAAAAGGTCTTCAGGATGAGAGACTCATTTATACTCCCAAGCTGATCTCTACTGTTTAACAGAGGGAAGAAGAAAGAGTTATGAATAACAAGAACTGCTCTGTTATGTCTTCATAGTTTTATTCTTTCAAGCTGTTAATGTAGTCTCTGCAAAATCAGCGAGGCTGAAATTTGCCAGGATTTATGGGTGAGTGTGCAAATACTGCCGCACTTTCAGATTAAAACAGCGAGCAGTGGTAAATCAATACATGCACGTCTGCCATGGCAGACCTGCATGAGCTCAGCTTATAAATACATATTAGCATTCATCTGGGTTAATTTATCATTCTCCCAAATCGTTGTCCTGAGTAGTGATCATTTCTCAGTATAAAGGAAAGGATAGAAGAAATCACTAGACTGTAGAAACAGCATTTCAGATTTGTGATTTGAACCTTTTTAGTACTTTCTTGTTATGCTTGCAAATGAATTATTATTATTTAAAAAAAAAGCTGCATCTTTTGTGGCTATGTGAAACCCTACGCTCTCATATTTTTTATAATCATTCTGGGAGCCACAGAAACTATGATAATTTATTTGCAAATAATATTGTTTCAAGCTTTCAGTTGTTTGTAAAATGCAGATTTTTTTTTCAGTACATATTTGTGTCCATTCTGTAGCACTAGGGTAAGAAAACAACAGGGTGAGACCATTTGCTTACTTAAAATAACATGGTTTTATTCTTCCATCTTGTAACAGTAGGAAATTTTAACCTCTTCTCATATAGTTGAATAGCCTTGTCAATAGTTGCACATGCAAATTGCTGCAGAAAATGTAGAAGATCCTGTGTTTTCTTAAGTAAGAGTGATGGTAGTACTAAAAAGTGAGTTAGCCAAGAATTCCAAGTATCTTTTGATTGAATTATCTTTTTTTTCTTTCTTTTTTTCCTTGCTTTTTTTTTTTTTCTTTTTGTAAAATCAGGGTTCTCCAGAACTGCTGAACTGGATACTGGACAGCAGAGATTAGGAAGTGCAGCCTGCTTTGTGAGGCAGACACTGAGAGGCAGACTCCTTGATTTTTCTGATATTGTAGCATTTACTGGCAATTTCTTTTTTGGATCATCTTAATGCATGCTAGTTGATTTATGATAATTTATGATAATTCCGAGATTTATTGTTTGTGATTATCTGAATAACTGCAAACTATTTTCAGACAAAGCATCCTCAGTTCCATGTCTTAGGGTAAAACTTTCTGAAATGCTTTCAGTGAAAGAGCCCTTCACATGAATTACAATATTCTATATTAGGAGCAGAATAGTAGCAAATTAGTTTCTAAAACATTCTATCTAATTTGCACACATCCCTTCATATTTAAATATATTTTTCTCAAAGGAACAATGCCACATAATTTATAACAAAAACCAGAGTAGTCTTTCACTCTTACTGGTTAACAAACTCAATAGATCTTTGGCAGGAAACAGCACTTTTAATGTCAACCAGCAATTGTGTCCCTGCAAACAGATGTTGGAAAACCATAACTCTGCATAGTTTACACATTTAAAAATACTTCATATGTGTGGTTTTAAATGGGTAAAGAGAAAAACCTCCTAAAAGTGTAGGCAAAAATTAATTGGGAAAAATCACTTTAGTTTTGCTATACTATTAATTTCATAAACTGTGAAGATTATGATAATAAATTTCCTTTTCTGAAAGAATAGACATTTGTTTAATGCATTACTTTGATTTTTATTTTCATTTTCTTCTGTTTAGGAGTAAGCAAGCTATGATTACTTAAACAATACTTGCACTTCAAAGTGTGTCAAAGAGGCAAATCTGTTTGTGTTTCTGATAGGTTATTTATCCTGCTTAACCTATAAACTGTAAAGTAACAAGGCTACTGAACTGACAGATAGCCTAGCAGATGGTTCAGAGATTATGCGAAATCACCTCAGCTTGTCAGAAGTCAGGTTGGGTTACTGCAGGGGCAGAGGTGGCAAGAAGCACAGAACAGGATCATTTTTCGCAATTTGTTGTTTGAAATTCCCTTTTTCTTCACAGCATGTGACATCTTGTGTCTACAGTTAAAACAGCTATGCAATCAACAAATTTAGGACCAGCATGTTCGTGTTTTTGGCTTTTGTAAGAGTCATTAGGTTGATGAGAATCTTTAGGTGTCTATGAAATATGAAAGCTGATCTCCAGTGCAGAGCAAGAGGTCAACTCTGCCACTTCAGTTGCTATTGCCCTCTCCTTTTTCAGTGTCTGGAGCTGTCTCTCCCTACCATAACGTTGAGCAGCATTCTCTGGTTAGCCTATGGAAGATTAAATGGAAATTAGGTGCCATATGTTTAGCAGCAAAAATCATGTTGCAGCTGAGCAAGGATAGGGCAAGATTGAGGGCTTTGACAAAAATCTCTCCCTGAAGAGAGGGTGATTATTAATCATAGCTCTGCCAAGTATCTGAATTCACATCCTCAGTGGAGCGGCTGAGGCTGCAGATACTGATAAACTTGTCAGTGCCTTGAATAGAAGTTACAGGTTCATCTTTCAGAATTTGCCGGTTTCTTTCTTTTAAATTAACCAAAAAAGCCCCCAAAAACCCTAATGTAATGACTTTTATACTTACATCTTTAAATCTCTTTTAAAATTGATTCTACAGCTGTTGTTTTTCCTCAAAGTAGCATCAGCAGATTTCTTCTTGATGCCTGACAGGGCATAATACGAGAGCCTTCCCCTCCAACTCCAAAAGCTTTTTACTGGGAGTGGGGGTGTATGTGTGTGTGTGTGCATACTTAATGAACTATTTTTAGTTTTCCCCCCCATGACTGTGTCATCATAGTACTGAAGAATAACTACTTTTTCACAATATTCTTAACCCTATAAAGTAAAACGAAATAAACATGTCATTACATTTTTGTTGATTTCAGATTGACAGAGAAAACACCTCTGCAGGCAGCTGTTGAAAGTCTGTTCATTAAGACACTAGAAAGCCGCATTGGAAAGCTGCTTTAGTGTCAGATGTAATATTTCTGAAATGTTTAAAATGCCTGGAGACATTAAAATCCAAAGTCTTCCTCAGCTGTGCTAAATAAAAGGACATTGTGCAATGGGTCTGGCTTTTAAGATAATCAATTTGTTGTGCAACAAGCATCATATTAATTGAAAAACCTTTGGAAAATGTAATAAAAATAGCTGTAGGGTGCTAACGGGACTCTTTCTCCTTGAATTTCATTCAAGATTCTAAGGAAAGGATTGAGATTATTCACATCTCTACAAAGCAAGAGCAGAAGGAAGGAAACATTTCCTGATTCTAAAAACATATCATCCCTGTCCCCACAGCTTATCTTTGTCTGAACCAGGAAATAACTACTCTTAGGAAAAACAAATTGGCTGAAAAATAAGAATTTCCAAAATCTGTTTTTGTGTCACTCCACTGTCCATTAGGATTTTGAATTCCTGATTACTTTTAGTTCTAAGGAGCATTTACATTTTTGTAGAGCCTGTACACTACAAACCAAATACCTATTCATAAAATACTGCTTTTTATCTGTTGAAATTAATATTGTCCAAGAAACTTAGAAGGCATTTGTTCACACTTTACTAAATTGTGTATGTCCATTGTGCAGAGCATCTGCTCCTTTGAGGACAGACAACTGTAAAAGATGAGAGAATATCTGGGCTTGCGTCTGGTTTTGCTGCTTTTGATTACTTTTCAGGGAAATCTGGAATTGTAACCTACTGAGACTGAAAAAAAAATTATTTGTACCAAAATAATAGTAGTTTGCACTGTGGAGATTTGGTAATTGCACTGGTAATGATGATGATATACACTGATTCTTGTTGAAAACAGAAATTAAATTTAAAAGAGGAGTTAAACATAGACATCTTGTGAAGAAAGCTTTGCTGATCTTAAAGAAGACTTTACAGCAGTTTATAAGAGTATTGATTTGTCAGTAAAGGCAAAATTCCTAGGACCTTAGAGTTTTTTGGCTCTTTTAGTTGAGGGATCTTTATTCCCTTTTTTCATTTTTAGTACACAGATCTCAAAAGTACTCTTTACATTAATAGACAAAATGTAATTTTGTAAAGATAAAACAGTAGTTGGCTTTTATAGTAATAAATTCTACTTTATTTGGAGGTATTATTTATCTCTGAAATATAATAATAAATGAGAATGAGAACTACTTGGATATTTGGGTATTTTGAAAATACCATCTTTCTTCTGAAGTACCAGAGAGTCAAAAGGACAATAAGTAACAAAGGAAGGAACTAGCTTTATGTCAAAAGCACATGATCATTTAACACCATGTTGTCAAAATAACACTTTAATTTAGGTACTCAAGTAAGTTCTTTTTTGCATATAGTGAAAAATATTGTCTAATGCCTGAAACAAGGCATGTCTGGTGGCATTGATGAACCCAGTGCTTGTGTGTCTGAAACTAGGAAAGGAGACTTTATTAAACCAAATAAAATAGCCAAATCTATAACAATTTCAAAACAGAACTCATCCTAAGCTAGCATATCCATACCCATTAACTCAGAAAATAAAAATATAAAAGTATAACTGCAACTTTTTCTGTAATGTTTAATTATGCGCTTGAAATGGTTGGTCCAGCTTTTGATGGTGTATGTACTTATTGTGTTCTGATAGAAAACCTTTAGGCACATGATAGCCTTGAAGCAACTGAGTATTCCAAAGAGTTTCCCAAAGAACAGTGTGTCTTCCAACAACAGAAAACAAAATATGGACAAAATGTTCTCAGCAATGTTTCTTTCTGAACGAGGGCATAGATGTGGTGAAGAAGAATTTAAAAATGGAAACCATATGGTTTGATTCTGTTCTCTAAACTCACTATTCTGCTGGATTGAATAAATTTCTTTATCAAGTTTTTGTAAGGAACATTTACCCATAGCTAAAGAGTGAGATCAGAGTAGTCTATCACAAGGACTTGTGTGTTGTATTGACAATTATTTTCTGAAATTCCCCTTTACTGGAAAATTGAAAATTTGATACATAGAGAAACAAAAACTCCCTGTGTTTGTCTAAGCTTAAATGGGACCAAGAGCTTAAGGTTGAGTACACCACTTTCCCAAAATGCTGCAGAGGGGTAAAGGTATGGGAGCCAGATAAAACTTTTTATGCTTGGGTTTTGGATCCCGGAGAGAATATCGATGGGGCTGATCATGTTCCCTTGCGCTGTTGGCTTAGAAATGCCCTGAACACAGGAAGTTCAGAGAGGAACAAGAGCGAGCTGTACCAAGCTGGCTCTTGCTGACAACTCTCTTGGCTCTTTTTCTCTGACCCAGGGAATTTTCTTTGCTCCTTCTGCACCAGGTCTTATAGAGAAACTGGGAAGTCCAGCAGAGATTAGACCTTCCCATGGGCTGTTAAGGTTTTTCCTCTTCAGGTCTCAACTGAGATGAGAGAAGTGGCTTCCACCCACTCTGCAAGCAGGATAGGTGGTGGTGTGGGCCTGCCTAGTAAGACCAACAGTTACATATAAATGTTTTGAGTCATAGTGTTCAAAACAGAATACTCTTTGTTTGACAAGGTGAGGATGTTACAATCTGCATATTTGATTTGCAGAAGTCTGTGTTTGTTGTGTGCATTGATTTGAGGTCATACTGAAAGACAACATGATTTCCTTTCAAACAAGAATTTGCTGCATTTGAAGTACATGCAAGGTACCCACTGACCATGCTGTGTGGTGAATAAGGCCATCTTGAATAAGAATTTTTTTTTTTTTGTTTTTGTTGTTGTCTCTTTTATTTTTAAAGCTGATTTACAGACTAAGCAGGCCCATCTGCTTATTGTTTTTAGTGTTACAATTAATATATAGGAATTACTTTGGAAGTATTTGCTTTATGCATTTTCAGCTAGTTGCTTACCCTAGTCAAAATTTCAATTTATTTTGATGTGGATCTATTCAGCAGCTGATTATTTTTTAGGATTAATTGATCTACTTTCCTATGTGCCATTCCTTGCCACATCTGCCTATTTGTTGTGCTTTCCTCAGTCTTTGAGTCACCTGGTGAGAATATTGGCTCCCTATCAGAATATTTTGTCTTCAGCTAGGTTCTCTTTCCTTTGACAATTCCACCTTAAAGTGAATTCATGTACTTGGAGCCACTTACAAGTGATGAAATCTATGTCTGGTTTTACCACATGGTTCTTGATCTTAAAAGTAAGAGCATTCCATGAAGGGCTGTGATAAGACGCTAAGATGTAAAAATTAATGTAGAACAAACACACGAGATATGCAGCATTGTTTCTGTATATCATAGGAGTTTTGACAGCACGACAGTAATGCAGACTGTAACAGCAGGATCACTAGGAATGTTCTTTTTACAACGGGACTGGACTTAGACAAAGGGAGATCCCTGTTCATCTTCAACACACAGTTTGGGATGGAGGATCTAAGCAGCATTTAAAGGCAAGGACTTGCCATAGTAGCAAAGATTCTTCTGGCATATTTTTGTCCAAGTCAGCGTCTTGTGGTAGAGAAATCCTTTACAGCAAAAGTTGGAAGACCAGCTAAAATTACTGCAAAGGGAAGCACTGTAAGCTGGTGGTATGAGGTATACTACATTATGTTGCGGACAAAGGTTTGAACAATTCATTCCAGACAGACCTTATCAAGCGTCTCGCTGCCTGTTCTTACTGTACCTCCCCTAATGCACACACAGATAAGTTCTTTCAACACTCAAAACAACACTTGGGGCAGAGACTTCAAGCTGCTTCATTCCCCATTCTTTGTCATGCTAATGATGACGTTTTTGCGCCCTCACGTTTCCACATATGTTCGTTATACTGCCAGATGTACAAAGGAAGAAAAATAAATTGTGGTTCAGGTTGATTCATGTACTTGGTTTTCTAACGACCCTTTTCTTTCAACGTTGTGGAGGTTGCCAATATTAGGCTTCAGAGATGTTTTAAATGTCAAATGTATTCCAAACTATTTGCAGTGAATCTGTCAGGATGATTGTTTTGCACTGGTTTTGACCATGTTGCTGAACAACATGATTTAAAATAATTACGTGGTAGTGCTTCACTTCAAATCTTCCACTTAAAAGCATCTAAGACAAAGTGTTTGACATTCTTATCATCTGGCAGTAGATTTTGGGGCAGCTTGAGTAGGTGAGGGTTGTTTTTACATTTCTGAGCTATGAGTATGTAATGAGCAGTAGTAAACATTATCCTGTTAGGCAGCTGTACTGCATTTCTTCCTAGCTCTTGTGTTTCTTCTTTATCTTCTATCCAGAGAGATGTTTGTATTGGTGTTCTGCACTACAACTGTATCTTGTGCACTGGGTCACAGGCAGTTGCTGAGCACCCCTGTTAATCCCATAGCCAGTGCACCCTGGCAATTATTTACCTGCCTCTTACCCAAGCCCTTTCTTTTTCAGTGTGTGAGCTGATCTTGGTACAAGTGCCATATAGAAAAGAGATGGAAAGCTGAAAACATCTTTCCATCTCCAAACATGATTCAGACTGAAGAATGTGTTAATAGCACTCAAAAGAAAAACAAAAGAACTCTCTATTGCTGCTGAACACGAGTTTGATGTTATTTTGGGAAGAAAACCCACTCAATAAGAAACACCTAGTTGCTTGTTACCAGCCGGATTAGCAGTTATTTCTTAAGACTGATACTTAAATTAAAAGAAGCATGTTTTAAAAAACTGTTTCATCTGAGAGGGAATGAGCAATTGCCAATTACTGTAGAAGTGATTCTGCCATCCATGGGAACAGTGCTCTGCTGTAAGTACAAAATCTCACCAAGCATGCAGTAAGGCTGTGGAGCAGGAGAGAGCCCTCAGCAAGTGCCTGAGACAACTAGATGTATATAAGCTTTGAGAGAGTTAGGATCTTCAGGCAAGACCTAACATCACAGATCTCTTTGGAATACAATTTTTCTCTTACTTGCTATAATCCTTTTTGTAAGCAGGCAATACATACCAATTTGCATCAAGGCTGGTGTGTTTTATAGCTTATTGATTGCAGTTACATGCAACAAATGAGCAGTTGAAGACAGGAGCTTGTGTTAAAAGCAGAGTGTAAGCATTGTAGAATTCAAGGGGAAGAAAAGTTTTCACAATGGTCATAATTTGAAGGAAGCACTTGGGAGGAACTGCAAGGAGTAATTCTCCTGGTATCAGACCTGGTGCTGGGAACAAGGAGGGGACGCATCCTGCTGGCCAGGCTAAGGACTGGTAAACTGCTTTTCTGTGCCTCATGGCATGAGTGGAGAACAACTCACACATGGGAGGGAAAATCGTAGGAGAAATCCTGGCGATAGCTGCTATTGTTATACTGATTCCCAGTCTGTTCCTAGACTCACACTGCTGAAAGTTCTTGGCAGCCTTCCATGGTGGCTGGTTCTTTGCAGGAGCCGTGCTATCTAAGACAGTGCAATAAATTACTAAGCTGTCTTTGCACAGTGGAAGGTGGGTCACGAAGTTTCTGTGACAGACAGATGTGCAGAGGCTGGTTCATGGGCTGGTGAGCATCAGCACCGTGGGCTGGAGCAGCCCCGCCCCAGCTGGCCGGGTCCCTGTGTTCACAGAAATACCCGGTGCTGTGGCTCTTCACCACCACCACTTTCTGCGCTTTCAAGAGCTGACACAGCAGCAGAGACAAGATCATCCTTCAGGGATTTTTTTCCCACAAAAGGCTATGTAGCTCTTCACTTTAAGAAGCTTTAGGGAGGCTGATAGGATATGGAGAGTGCTGGCTGTCAAATGTCACGCTGGGTGCAAGCGCCCTGAGCAGTTTGCCTCTCTCGTTTATAGCATGTGCGTTTACTCTGCAGTCAGAAAAATTCTGGAGAAAATATGAGAAGTTTTGACTTAGGGACTGTAAAGCTTTCTGAATGGAATGACATGTTTGGAAAATAAGTGGTATGAATAAGGAAGTACCTGCTCCAACTATTAAGCACAATTTCTGTTGCTTTATTTCAGCATCTAAAATGGTAAATTTAGGTATACACTTATTGTCATTGATGCTTGTATGTTTTTAGGCTATAGATGGATAATTCTATTTTATATCAGTGTAGATGCTCACAATTTCAGATAAGAGAAGGAAGGAAGCCGCCACTTGTATCCTGGGTTTACTCCTTTGCAACTATTTAAAGCCATCCAATAACTATTGCATAAACAGCAGGGTCTTTAAACTGGTCACAAAGAGTGTTAACTACACTGAAAGGTGTATTTAAATGCTCTTTGTGGGGAAAGTACTTCACTTGTGAATAGGCTTTGCCTTTGAATAACTATCACTTTGCAAGTGAACAGTTAATTGAATACTCTTGACAAACTAAGCTTAATTTATTAGGCTTCTAATATATTTTGAAGAATTTTTAAGACTAATACAGCTACTGCAGAAATTGAGTTAGTTGTCTTTTGACTTTATTGAAGTTCTGTTTAGCAGGTAAGATGGCAAAAGTTAGTTTTTCCCCAAATTCCCTTTCTTGTACTGATAACATTTCTCATAATTCTCTGTTCATTTTGGGTTCTTATACAGTGATAAAGACCCCCTTAGCACACTGAGCATAGATACACCTGTTAGTGTAATAAGTTATGTTACATTCTCAAGAAGCAAACTCCTTTTGCATAATTATTTTCTTCTTTGCTCAGGGCACCCTAAAAGCATAGCTGACAAGCAAACAGACGAGGCTGTGGGAGGGAGCTTGGGAAACCTGTGCTCCATTTCCAGTCCCCCTGTTGATGCAGGCCAAGAGAACTGCTGTTTTTATATTGAAAGTGGGATTTTTATTCCAAGGGAAATTGCAAGCGGGTACAAATTCTACTCTAAAAATGATCTAAAAAATCCAATTCTGATAAGCTTTGCAGAGTGCTTCAGAAACAGCCATTGTTCTTATAGCTGGGACTGCTGTGCACTTCTTTCCCAAGCTTAGTTGCTGAGATCTCTGTGCTTGCCTTTGGGCTGCATAGCAGACTGGGCTTACCAGGTACTGAGAAGCTGAGAAACTGGCAAGAAGGAGAAGAAAATGGAAACTTTCCTGAGGGATGTTTTTGTTTTAGTTGAAATTGCTTATATTTACAGAAATGTACAGAAATTTTTTGGCAACTCTGTTGATCAGCTTTCATAAGTCTTGCACTTGTCACATTCCAGAAGAGAAAAATATTAAATCAGATGTAATATTTTTGTGTTTGTCAGCTGGGGGGTTTTCCTGGATTTTTTTTTTCCTTTTTTTTTTTTTTTTTCTTCTTTCCATACTGTGCTAGCCAACAAGCCTAGCACTGACAAGGCAACTGGTCTGCTTTAACTGGTCTATATACTGAGGGAGTCCCAGCTTATATCTATAACATGGTGTCTTATACATACCAGGATTTTAACTACATGGAATTCTTTTCTATAAAGGACTGTTTTCTGGCTTGTTCTGTAATTGTGTCACTGAGAACACAGGGCAAATAGAACAATATCATGCGTGAAATTGTTGATCTTTTTTGTCACTTCCATTTGTGTATGAGTGTGCATGTCATAATTATATAGTCTATATATTGTTTCATTTTGCATAGAGTAAAGGGTACTAGGATATAAAATAAAGTGATTTGCATGTCTGTTGTAATAGGATGGTTTTTTCTCATTTTCCTTACACATGTATAATACATTTTAGGTATGGGAAAATTGTATCCACAAAGGCTATTTTGGACAAGACTACAAACAAATGCAAAGGTATGTATATTTTCCTTTATGCTGTGTTCCCCTGAAAGTCGTAACTGATTCTATAAAATCCATTAACGTTGTATTTTAAGTGCTTTTTATCTTTCTTGGTTTGGTTTGGGTTTTTCTCCCCATTCTTATTCCTAAATGAGTTTTATTCTGGCTGGTGGTTGGTGTGTTCAATGCATTTGCCTCCAGAGGAGCTGGCAGGCAGCCGCTGGCGGTGGTGCAGCCAAGCCAGAGTGAAGCTGACATGCACAGTGCTGGCTGGCAGCTCGCCTCTATTTTAAAAACAAAAATGGAGTTAAAAGCAGCTTTTCCCCTTTTGCCTGGAGAAACTAGGGAACTTTGCAGATGACCATTCAACTATACTAAGCATCTTAAAAAATTATACATTGTGGAAATAAGCTCCATTGATTAGTGTAGCTTGAAGCAGCACTTAATTACATGTTCCAGTACTCTAATTGTGTTTTGTTATGTTCTATTGAATGTATTGGGAGCAAAGAGAGGGTTCATTTTCAATGAAGTAATTGCAGCTGGAAAAAAAAATTAGAACTCTTCTAGATAAGCTGGATGCATCAGTTCACAGGTTTTCATCACTCACTGCAATTGCAGCGATTCAGATCCCAGCATGTTTGTGGTGGGAGAAGGTGTGGTAGCAGATACTGAAATACTAGACTTCAGTTTTTTACAATTAAGAGGGTAATTTCTAAGCAAAGTGAAATATTAAGTCAGCTGATTGAGCAGTGTTAATAAGCATAATGCCCATGAACGAGCAGAAAGCTGATAGGCAGAGGGAAGAGAGTTCATCATTAATTAAGACAAAGTTTTTGTGCAGAACTTGGAAGCAGTGCAGAGACATAGCTTCTCAACTCCCCATCTTAAGCAAATTAAAGAGGCACTGACAGATCAGAAACTGAAATTTCTAGAAAATTTTTTCCTAGCTTGTATGCGGTTGTCATTTTGACTAGGAAAGAGAAGATGCCCTTTTCAATTATTTTAATTAGTTAATGTCTATGATTGCACTTAACTGATTTAATCTGTCCATTCTGTCACTTCCTGAAGTGTATTTCAGAGATACAGAAATTCTCATGTTAATTCGTTAAGAGATTTAAGATGACTTTTTCAATACAGAATTTGAATCTCACTGATGAAAAGCGGTAGCTAGCAGCCTGTTGTGACAATACACTGCAAGGTAAGACTCCAGGAAGCTCACTGCGTGTTGCTGAAATTGCAGTGGGAACATAAGTAGGCAGAATGCAAATATCTGACTGGAATTTAACCAAAAGATTGACAGCATCTCTGGCTTTTGCCAGAAAAACACACCATGGGGTTTAAGCTAACTGGAACAACAAGGAATCGAGTTTCTGTATCATCTGGAAGGTGGCAGAGCCAGCTTTGATGGCACGCTTGGTGTCAGTAGGTAACTTTGGCTGTATTACACCCTGCAGTGTGTTGGTGATAACCCAGACTGCCATGGGTGTGGAGAGCTAGTTTGGGGTATGGGAAGTTAGTCTTGCCTTGGCAGCACAAAACTCGATATGAACTAATTCACTTTGTTTCATGTCAGGATTTAGCAATCCACACCACCACGTGTTACACAAAACAATATGCTGCTTTTTGGCAGCATAAATAAGCTTGCACTGATGTATAAGGCTGCTTGAGTTGTTTTTCCCAAGTTAAGAGCTTTAAAACTTCTGTTATAACATTAAACAACCTTTTCTCAGTATAGATATATTGTAAGAAGGTAGTAATATATTTTGAATAAATTTTTCCATTTTCTACTCCTCTAGAGGTTATTTCATGGTTAGTTTTTTTGTTTGTTTTCTTTTACCCCAACTTTAACTCTGGAAAGGGATTTTATTAATACTTGGGCAGTTTACTGGTGGAAAAGAGGAGGATTGAAAATGCATAATGAGGTTTGCAATAACGTCTAGTGGAAGTCACTTCCAAACTCTGCCTTTTGGTGGGCCTTGAGCTTCCAATTCCCAGGATTAAAAATCCCAGCCTGTAAGGTCAGTGTCTGTTAAGGCCGAGGTATATTGCTGTTTGGACATCCTGGAATCCCTTAGTTACGTGTTCTTCTTCAGGATAAGAAAAGAGGTTATTGCAAATATGTGGAATTCGTTTCAATTGGTGTTGAGCTTATTTTAATATTTAAAGATTGCATTGTACGGCATAGCAAATGCTTTCAGGACAGCTTTTCACATTCTTTCTATAATGGGAGAAACCATTTGCTTTCACTGAAGCTGGGTTTTCACTCACTTTTAAATTTAACTGTGTTTTATGTATGTACAGTGTGATAAGTAATTTACCAAAAATTGAGTAGATATGTGTCTTTTAAACTAAATTCCTCTCCCAATTTTGAATACGAAAAGTAACTTACAGACTTACTTGTCATTTCTTTAAACTGTAATAAGAATTTTCTTCGGGAAAATGAGCAGATGATGCTTAGTTTGGTGATCTCTGTAGAATCTGCTGTTAGAAGTTATGTACCAAATAATACAAAGCAAAGCACTATACTGCTTGTTACCAATTTGGCCAAAATTCTGATAATAAGTGGGCATGGAAATGGATTTTTTTCGACTAGGGCAGGTCCCCACCAGTTCAAGGTTCAAGAACTTTGCTAGGGTTTTTTTTTTTTTTTTTGTTTTTTTTTTTTTTTTTTTTTTTTTTTTTTTTTTTTTTTTTAGGGCAAGCTTTTAAAATAATNTTTTTTTTTGCAGAGGACACTGCATGTAGAACTTGAGTTCAAATTGTCCTTCTTCATCAAGAAAATTGTATTAAATAACTGTGCCAGCAGCACGGCTGTTGACTGTGAAGTATTTGTTTATAAGTTGGTTGCTGTCTTGTTAACAAAATGATGTTTTCTCTTTCAGGTTACGGTTTTGTTGACTTTGACAGCCCAGCAGCTGCTCAGAAGGCAGTTTCTGCTTTAAAGGCCAGTGGAGTCCAAGCACAGATGGCAAAGGTGAGTTAAAATAACCAGCTAATTGTTGCAATGGGTTGTGAAGGTGAACAAACTTGTACAGTGGCACAGCAAGGGCAGTGTGGGGCCCTTCCAGTTGCAGGGCCCTTTACAGAGAGCACAGTCCTCAAGCCATGTAATTATTAAGGGAATAAAATGGAGACATTTGACTGCCATATCCCTAATGGGATAATCCCTAATCAACTCAACTAATTAAATATAAAAGCATGATATTGTAAAGTCTCCAGACTGATCTCATTGCATATATTTTATTTATTTATAATAGTATTTCCCATTGGCTTAATCAAACAAAAAGTTTAGCAATAATTTGTGAAAACTACAGCAGGCTTAATGAATTGGCTTACAGCACAAAGGTATGAAAGGTTTCATAGATTGTCTGTTTCTTGCTGAGGTTAGAAGCCTTGTGATTTAGGGATTAATTTCTAAGTATACCACAGCAAAATTTAACCTTTGAACTTTGTTTCAGCCCTTGTAGTGTATTTTCTGCTAATATAAGTAAAAATTTGAATCTGGGCATTCATGATAGATGTCTTGAAATTCTTAGCAAGCTCTTGACTGACCTAATTTTGCATCAAGGCAAACCCAAGAATTATTAAAAAATAACAGAATGAGAGCTATCTTCTTCTTCTCTAATTTTGAATGAACCTTGCCTCTGCACCAGCTTATTAGCCATATGTGATTTTCAGAGCATCTTCAGGGCTCTTTTATGAAATTAGGGAGATGATACTTTAGTAACAATACCATCATGCATTCTTGTTAGGTTAGATGGCCTGGTTCCAAAAGAGAGCCATAAACACCTCTACAAATTTGTTAACTAAAGAAAATATTACCAGTATAATCTGTTGATACAATTCGGGTACCTCTTAAAGCAAATTTTTTTTTACTTTGAAAAGTATATACTAATTAAAAAACCCTAAAATCTAGTAATCTCAGAGGCTTTTTATTAAAACAGTCTGCTAAAAATCTAGCAAATCTTTTACAGTTACCCACTAGGTACAGATTTTTTTCAGATGAGATATTTTCCACAGCTTCTCAGCTGAAGAGAACAGTTAAGCTAACAACATAAATGTCTTTGGATGGATTCCAGGGCAACAAAATGGAAACCATATGTTTCATACTTAATGCATGCTTCATTACAGCCATGACACAAACATACATGCTTACTACAAAACACTTGGGTTTTTTTTTCCTTTATAAGATTTTATGTCTGCTTAATAAAGGCCATTTATTTAATCTTTAGGTTTTATGTGATCACTTTAAAATACACCCCAGATTTTTCAGAGTTCTTTCTGCTATCTTATGAATATGATATTTAGGTAGGAGGGGCAGAAAGGGATTTTGAAGTCATGTAAGTTCATTTTCTTAATGAACTTTGATGTCTGATTTAATTGTTTTCTTGAGTAGATGGAGAAGCTCTAATAATTAACTATAGTAACCTAACGAATAGTTTCTTAATCTTTTTTAAAGTATATATTTCCAACTCATTTCCTCTGACAGTTGCAAGATCGGTAATATTTTTTTGTTAGCATTAATGAAAAAATGTGCACCAAAATATCCTACAGTTTTGGGTATTTTTCTGACCCTGTGTCAGGCTTGATGACCTGTGGGAAACCTGTAACTATGAGATTTGCATTTCAGTGAAATTTGTTCTGCTTTTTAACACAGAGAGAGTGTTTGAATTACTAAAAAGAACAACCCCAAAACCAGCCCAATGAACAGTACCACAACAAACAGTCACTAGTGACTTTGAGTTTGAGTGCTTTGATTTTTGTCTGTTTTGAGCCATTGGATCCCCCCCCAACCCCGGGGCAATGCTGCTCTTCTTTTGTCTGAAAAATCCTATCTACTTAGATGCTCCAAGCTGGGAATGGCTAGTCACAGTTGCTTTGGCAAGACTAGCAAATCACACCCTTCACATGCAAGGTACTATAAAAACTTGGTTTTGTGTGTGTTTAGTATTTTATCCTTTTGCATGTGACCACCTGTGTGATGGGGTGGTGGTCCTACAGTAACACTGCTTCAGGCTTCAGCCTGAGTGACACTCAGAAGAGAAGGACTTGAGGAGTTTCCTGGCTGTCTGGGTGATCCATTTCCTTACTGACCACTGCAGCTGCTGCAGTTTCAAAGAGGAAATCCATGCCTGTTGGCATGATTTATCCATAGGAAGGTGTTGTAATTACTCTGTGCCCAGGGTGTCAGGAGCAGCACAGCTCCCCAGTGCTCTCACCCTCCCCCTAGATGTGGTTCCTGACCTGCACAGCTGAACAGGAAGGAAAATGTTCTTGCTGAAGCCACGTTCTGACTCTGGCTGCCATAAAGTCCTTTTTGCAGTGTCCTGCTGTTGCTCTAGGTCAGTGAGTTAAAAACTACTCACATCAGCAAGTTCACTTGCAAACCCTATTTTAGTAAAAGTGGCTCAGATTTTTATATATTAAAATCTTTGTTGTTTTGTAGAGATAATAATGTAATTCACAACTTCTAATTGCAGGGTTTTTTTATAAATTATTATTATTATTATTGTTATTATTATTGTTATTATTATTATTATTATTATTATTATTATTATTATTATTATTATTATTATTATTATTATTATTATTATTATTTTCCTATCCACAGGGTAAAAAAGCATTCTGTACTTGGCAGTCTACTTCCAAGTTGATCTGACATGAGAAAAATCTCACTTGCTACGTTTTGCCACTGCTGAGCAGAGTGGAAAGGCCCTGAGATATGGCTTCAGGCCAAATCCTGCCAAATCTGTTCCAGGGGTCACTTCTCCACTGTTGGAGAACTGGCCACCACTCAGGAGGTGCCACGATAATGGAGCCCTGTGTCAGTCTATTGGTCATGAAATACCATGTCTTCAGCTATTCTGCTCTTTCTGAAATCTGAATTGGGAACCCTTGGCTAAGACAAATCAGCCTGGGAAGAGTTTTGCTTTGTCCTGGTTACCAGTGTCTTCTGGTCACTGCTGAAACAAATGCTTCCAATGTTTCCTTTTGGCCAGAAAACGTGCCTAAGAGCTCACATACGATAATTGCATAGCAAGGAGATGGGAATAGCTTTTGGATGGAAATTTAAAATGGATTTAACAAGCTATTGCCCCTCTCCTCTCTTCCACTTGAGTACTGCTAGTGGTGAGTCCATCTTTTTCAGCGTATGTAAGTGGCTGTGGGAGGGCGTCAGATGAAGTGGGCTGTACTGGCAGGCAGCTTGTTTCAGGACCCACCAGTACAAACCAGTAGACTGTCCCTTACTCAACAGATTAAAGAGCAAATACACATCTTGCAAGAGTAGTGTTATTTCTAAGCTAGTTAGTAACTGCTGGGTGTCCAATTTTTATTTTAATTTCTTTTAATTTATCGGAATTTCTTTTTGTTTATTGTTCTTGCTCCTAGAGGAGTGATTACAAACCAATAATCGTAAGTTCAAAAGCTGTGATTTTGTAGAGCTGTGTAGTCTTAGGTAAGATCAGTAGTAGTATTGAAAAGCTCTGACCATTTTGTTTGTTAGAAAAGTTGTGGTTGCTGTCAGAGTGATTCTTCTGAGAGCCCTCTTCTCTTCCCACCACCCCACAGGTAAAAGTGGGATACCTCTAGGTTTCTACATTATTCAAAGCAGGCAGAAAGTGTCTTTGTGTATAGGAAGATAGATGCAAACAGAAAATCCACTATATATTGGTATTTTGAGCGGAGATTTAAAATACTGAGAGTCTGTAAGGATGTTTTGGAAATGGTGAGGTATAAATGCTATGGAGATATCAGACACTTAAATTCTTATAGACTTTTGACTTTGAGGTTAACATAAAGCATTCAAGTCACTGCTCAGACCAAGTTTTGTCCCATGGTGTTAACTGAATTCACCTGTAGCTACTGAAGCAACTGTTTCAAATGGAAAGTTGACTAATTCTTACTTTCTGGATATAAACTAATATATAACTATAAAAGATAAAAAAGAGCTACTAAATAAGAATGGTTAATAAAACCCACAGTTCTTTTCATCTTTCTGTCTGGCAAACAAGACAGGAAGAGAATCATTGTGTTTGCAGCCCAGATAAAGTCAGCAAGAGAATATCTATATTATACTGACAGCAATGTAGAGCTGCACAAGCCAACTAGAATACCAGTGTGCCTCTGCCAGCTCAGACTTCATTGAGTGTTAACTCCTTCCTGGCATGGCAGGGACATTTGTACAGCCAGATTGTCCATCTCCTGGTAGGTTGACAGATTTCTGAGATAAGAGTGAAAGGCTTATATCTACTGAAACTGTTCTGCATAAGGAATTACCACTTTTGGCAGAGAGCTTGCAATGTACTTAAGGCATCACAAAAAGGATAAATGGGTGTTCTCACAATTGAACTTCAACCATGTGTTCAAATGTCCTCTCTTTGAGATTATTTAGCTGTCCAAGTCCAACACAGCTGCTGTGGACTCAATGACCCTGATTCTCCACGCTTCGCTGTTGAAGACCTTGTCTTCTCATGTCATGTCTCTGCAATTCTCTCTCTCCTCGTGAGATTTGTAGTTCTTCTGATGTGTATGTTATAGTGAAGTACAACTTCACTGTAAGATAGTCAAGATAATTTATAGCTTGAATGGTTGATATTCGTTATTTTCCAGTTTGTGTTTTCCTGGTTATTTTTTTTCCTATAGAAGCATAAAATACCTTTAGAAAACATATACTCCTTGCAGTAGAAGCCATGAAAGTCGTACACGGACATGGAAGATTTCTGTGGTCAGTGAGACTTTTTAATTTGAGCCAAGGAATGCTGTTCTATGTACTAATGTGCATTTTTGTGGGAAGACTCACTGTTTATCCATTCGAAGATTTCCCCAGAGTTGCACATTTTTAGGACTTAGGACTTCTGATTTATAATGTTACAATTTCCTGCTCTTAAAGTCTTTGCTTCCGTTGACACAATGAAGTGTGGTCCTGCTTATTTGTATTAGCTCTCACATTAACATTTCACTAAATACTTTCAAATATTTTAAGCTTGTGTAAAAAATTAGGACTATCTTAAGAATTGTTTTTTGTTTGAATTGTGTCAGAGTAACAATGCGCTAACAATATAAAGGATGTTATCCCATCACATACTGACTTCCACCATTTTTAAGACACAATTTGTGTTTTCTGGAGTGGTCTACAGGTCCTCAGAGTGTCAGGCCTAATTCTGAAACTTGTTATGTGGGGGTAGGTTTTAGCTTATGGTGAATATGAGCCCATTGTCTGAGTTCATGTTGATCCTCTGGAGTACAGAGATGACCTGAATTTGCAATCTTTATATTTTTCACTCATGGTTACAAAGTACATGTGATGTACTCTCCATGTGCAGGTAGCTTTATCTTTCTTTCCTCAGTTTTTATACTTTAAATTTAGGTGACTTTTTTCCCCAAGTGTATTTGGAAAAGACGAATTGTCACACCATGTAAAGTGTGAACTTCGGGAGGGAAAAGCTGCTTAGCTGCTTTTCCTCATCTCTGTAACGGAAATCAAGGCTTTTCCACGGTTAATAAGCATAATAATGTATTGAAGGCAGCTCTTCCTTTATGTTACTGGTGAAGAGCATGGTTTTAAATGAGCAAAAATGAGAAACAGCTAACTTTTTGGAGGTTCAGTAATGTATTGCTTATAGTACTTGTCTTCACTGTGACAAGCTTCTGGAGAATTAAATCAGCTTTCATTCCTACAGAGCAAAGTAAGAGGAGTAGTTTAGGTTACCATGGTAGCTAGTGCACTTAATCTAACTGGAGAAGGTAGGCAAGTTGCAATTTTTTTAATTCTGCATCTGGGCTTCTAAATGCCAAAGAACAGATGACAGGCAAACTGGAGATAACTCAAGCAGATTTCTACAGCAGTTTTTAGTAACTGTCTTGAAAAGTTTTCTTTTTACCTAGTTTGCACTACTTTTTGTAGGTAATAGTATTAAATCTTACTGTAACAGATTTTAAATAAATATAATCCATTTTTCTCCTTATATTCATAAAAGTTCTTAAAAGTCATTATAAAGTAAATTCAAGGTAAGACAAATTTTGCTTACCTGGTAGCCACATGACTATCACTTCAGGAATTGCAAGTGTGCTAAATAGACAGTTAACAACCACTTGCCTTGAGTAAAGAGCTTCAACTCACAAAAGTCTTATCTCAGTTGCTAAGTAGTGCTGTGACTTGTTCTAACAAGGGTCTGGTGCCTTCTTATGAACTGTGGTGGGCTCATTCAGAGCTCCCGGGGAGCACCATCACGCTCTTCTGGCAGAGGGAAAGCAAAATCACTGAGAAATCAAAAAGGAGTGTATTAATGCAGTGATAGTCAGATTGATCACAATGCTCATTGTTGTTAAATTCCTCTTCTTAGTACAGATGTGTGTGTAAAAATAAATTTAAATGTTTAGTGTGTTAATCATACACAGTTCTGGAGAGCAAGTGAAGATTATGGTAGTGATTTTTCCCTGAATTGTGTTGTTAACAGTCTGTGGTCAGACAGTATTAAAACTGTGGCTAAACCAGACATATTTCAGTGAGACACTGGCCAATTGTAAATTTTAAAGTAGTATCTATATGAAGGCAGACAAGCATTTAATCCCTTCCCTGTCAGGCAGAGGATCTTCCATGCTGTGAGCGGTGCCTAGTCACATGTCTGTGAATGGCTATCTGTTCACTCTGACCTTACACAGAGCAACAGAAAACAGATGTCTTTGCCTTTTGCCAAGTTTCGTGCTCGCAATTTAGGAACAATTCCACACGCACAGGGAGGTTGTTGTTAATTTCTTTCAGATGATGGTAGAGCACTTCACATTACGTAGGACTCCTGATCACCTCTTTCTACAGAAACAAATATTAACAGTTCCCATCACTTTTATAAGAAATGCTGTGTCTTATAAGAGCTCTGCTTTGCATCTTTATATTGTTACATTCTGGAGAACATCTGGAGACATAGCTAAAAGTGTTTGGTGAGAAAAGACTGATAGAAACTTGATGACTTGCATGGCTAAAAACAAAACTTGTTCATTTTCTCAGTAATATGGATACTTAGAGTAGCCCACAAATTCCCTGACGTTGCCCGTAATCTGAAAATGCTGAGCAATTTCAGCATCTTTCAGGATCTACTGAAGGTTCTGTTAACTAAGGAGAACCCTGCATGAGATATGAAGACACTCAAATTAAGCAGTTTTCCTAAATTGCTTAGAATAAAAAAAAATATATATATTCCATAGTTTATATGTTAATGGAGGCTTGCTGCCCAAAATTAGGGAACTTCCCACTGACTTTAGTAAATATTTTTGATCATTTCCATAAAATAGTGCAATTAATTTCAAGAGATTTAAGGTATATAAGGGGAAAGTGGCTTATACAATTTCATGGATTTTAAGCAGAGGAACACCTACTTTTAAATCCTAAGAATGATTACCGTGTATAGGCAAGGTTTGAACTGAGTTATGTTGGAAGGTATTTTTGCTGGTTTCACTTTTTTTTTTTAATTCCAGAAGAAGAATTAAAAACTCAGGTATCAAAGGCATTATTGAGAGAATAGTAATAACCCTGTGAATTAAGCTATAGTGAGACAGGTTTTGGTAAGGAAGAAAGTCACAGAACTTAAAGTATTAAACTTCGGCTTGAGAGAGAGAGAGAGGGATGACAAATTATTTGTCTTTCTCCTAACTTTCTGTATTTTAACTGTTAACCTGTAACCATTTTCCATGACAAAATCTTGTATAAAGGCAAACATCTGTTTGTACAGTGCCTTTTGTGTAAGATGGCACAGAGACAGAAGGAGAATCCCAGTTGTGGCTGCTATTTGGAAGTCAGCTTGGAAATCCAGTGTGTTCTAAAGGGAGGGAACTAACTTGCTGCTTATGATCTCCCAAAGTGTACCCAGACAGCTGTTTCAAGGTTTAATAGCCTTGTGGACAGACAGAATCTGCATGGTGAAACAAGTTACTCACAGGAAGAAAGTAGGTGTCTTGCACATTAATTGATATAAGTCTTCCACCGTCAAACCATAAAAAATTCCAAATACACTCTAGAAAAAGTTCAGTCTTGCTTTGCATCTATGCCAACAGTAGTAGGGATAGTAAATGAGTGTTGTAAATGAGTCCTTTTGTGACTGCTGCCCAATGGCAGTCTCTTTCTTTCCTTGAAAAGTGGAGAAGTGGATTAAATTAATCCGTCCTGACCTAGTTGGACTTGGTGATCTTTACGAATCCCTTCCAAGTTGAGATATTTGTGATTTATCCTTATAGCTGAACTGCTGCTGTTCCCCAGGGGGCTGAGAGTTTGCACCTGCAGTGCAGATACCACCTCAGTGCACTGTGGAATGTGTTTGTTGGCATTTCAACTATTTTGCTGAAAGAATTACAGATGGAAGAAATTCCAAGTTATTTTCCAGGATTTCAGTGAGATATCCTCATCTATTGGCAGCTTTTTTGCTTTTCATTTCCCTCCTGTGCCTGCCATCTTTGCCAGTTCTAGCTATGGACATGTGTAGAAGTGTCTTCAAACTTCCCCTTGTCTGCTGTGATCCATCAAAGGATCAAATCGGAAGTAACTGAATTCCTGGGAGTATTCAGGCTGTACTAGACTGATGTGGAGAAAGGATCAGGAAAGCAGAAGTCCTTTCCAGTCAGCCATTCAGCATGTACCTGACCAAACCCCAATAATTAATAATGCAAAATACAGATTGTTTCATAGGCCACAAGTAAAATTTTTCCATTACAAAATGCTTTCTGTTCAGAGAAAACAATTTCCTTAGAACTATTTCCTCAGATGCACTTCTTTTTTCTCTTTTTTCCCAAGAGCTTTGTAATGTGGGTTAGTGGTGAAGTTGCTAATGTTCTTCCAAAGTGGAGCATTGCCTTCCCTAACAATAGTGTAACATGATTTTGTGGCAGGAAGTTTTCCCTGGTAGGTGGATAAGTACAAGCATCTAATGGCCAGCATGTGCAGTGAATGGCAACAGGTCCTTGTGCCCCTTTTGGCAGGGAAAGTTCATGGTCTCATCCTGAATGCAGTGCCAGGATAATGTGGGAATCTGGTAAGCCCTGAGCTGCAACAGGAGCCTGAGAAGAAGGGGAGTGTGCTCTGCCCATTTACCTGAAGAGGTTTCTCTGAGTTTCTGCACTTGACTGAATTTCTTTCTCCGTTGGGTGATTCTGAATGTAATCATTTGTTTGTTTGTTTTGGTTTTGGGTGTTTTGTTGTTTTTTTTTNTTTTGCATGTAAGTTACACTTCTACTGTGAACAAAATGGGTCCTTTTTTATCTTTTCAAATGTTAGAACTTTTAATGAGAGTACTTTTATACTTTCTGTTATTCTAGAATAAAGACACTAGGAAGTTAAATAAAAATATGCAAAGAGTCTGGCTTTCCTGCTGATATGCTGTTTTAGATTATTTAGGGAAGTTTTAGGATATTTGCCTGTGATATATTTTACAACCCATAATAAAAAGTAAAACATTCAAAACTTTTCCTTTCAAATACTATTTGAAATTTCAGAAAATCTTGCTATGGCTACAAGCACACTTTTATAATGCCAATGCCTGAAACCTCCTTTAAAGCTTTTGCTAATAGAACTCATTAAAGAAGGAAGTTGAGCTTACATATCTCAAGGTGCAAACCAAAATTGCCTAGTCCTAAGTAACAAACCAGTTCTAACACTGTGAAAGCTGTTCTTCATCTCACATTCCTGCCTGAGGAAATTTGAACAGAATGTCAAGATGTAACTACTGTAATGCTGCCCAGCAATTAATATTAATATTAATGTCAGCTCTGGTCTCACAGTGAATCCATTTTCTTGTCTTCTCTTTCTGTTGATTTTTCTAATATGAAAAAGAATTCAGATGTCCTGTGATAAGATAATTTGAATCCCAAACTTGTCTGTGTGCTGTATAGATTCAGTATTATTTTGGATGGGGGATGTCTCTGCTAGGTGACAAAAGAAAAATTGTACAGAGTAATCAAATGCCATTTGTAATGAACCATAAAGGGGCCAATGAGAGCAACACTTGGGAGCTGGAAAAGGTTGTTTTGTAAGGTATGTGAGACTTTAGTGTGGCTAGGAATTACAGTCATACCAGTGGCAGAGGCATGCACATCAGGAGGATGTAATGGAAGGACATTTCCCTCCTATAGGTCTTTCATTCAAATTTTTTAAAAAACCTTTTGGAAAACTTCAGAAAATTAACTCTTTTGAACTGAATGTGAGGCTTGGGGTAAAAATGCAAATAAGTAAAGATTTTTCAGCGTAGAATTTGCCTCCCCATTTTTAATTTTCATAAGTTTTTGGAGCAGGATGATTCCTTTCTGTGCCTAAAAGGTGTGACCTTCCCCCAAGCCTCAACACCTCCTTTTTTTTCCCCCTCCTGGGAAAAACTTACCCAAACTGAGAGGTGATAACCAAGAGAGCAAGTTATAAAATTATGCAATATGTTACTAAAAGTGCTGAGTTATTATTAATATAAGGGCGGCTTAAGGACCAATTGATGCCTGATCTGCATCCATCCACTATAATCACATTAAGGAATGGTTTAGAGGAAGGGGGCAAGTGTTGTGGTTGTGTATGGTTCTGTTTTTGTTGTCTGGTTTGATTCAAACTTGCCTGCACACCAGTCAGCCCTCTTGTACAGAAGGAAGATATGTTGTGGGCTATGCCATCAAATATCTTGGGACCAATAAATGTGTTAGGACAAGGGGCAGAAACTGATGCACAGGGAGTTCCATCTGCAAATGAGGATGAACTTCTTTACTGTGCAATGACTTGGCACTGGAACAGATTGCCCAGAGAAACTGTGGAGTGTCCCTCACTGGTGATATCCAAGAACTGTCTGAACACAATCCTGTGCAATGTGACCTAGGATTACTAGACGTGGTCCTTTCCAACCCTACCCATTCTGTGATTCTATGAAAATTGTATATGTGTATCAATAAAATTGATTTCAGATCATATCACTGCTGATGCCAGAAAAGTTCTACTGAAAGTGGGCATCCTGCAGAGACTTAAATTTATGCTAGGGTACCTGTGATGACATTGAAGTTTTGCACGACTTTAAGGGCCATGTCACATCAATCTGTGTAGATTCAGAATGTGCTTCAGTACAGAGCATGGCCAGTGATCACCAGCAGGAAAGAGATGGTCCCTTGCCACAGCTGGGAATCTGTAGGCAAACACTGGAAATCATCAATTTCAACAAAAAGGTTTCTTTGAGGTGTCATTTTGTGGCACATACGTAGATAACACAAAGTAGTGAGTAGCCTAAGATTAGGGGAATGGCAAAGATGTGGAGATTTGCCTCCTCCCTGATTGCTCATCTCCTGGCTGCCCTCCTCTCTCATTTTGCCTGTTTCTACAGAAAGTTTTTGGAAGACTCTTTGTATTTTCTGAATGTATAACATAAAAGTTTGGTGAAAAGTCAAAAATATTCATGTGTGGAAGGAGACAACAGTGTCCCACTCACTTCTGTATCACTCTATGCTTTTGGTATTACTATGGCAATGTACCTACTCTTAAATCAATTTTCTCATTTTTTTCCTCATACTGTTTTCCGACTGTCATCCCAATCTTTTCTCTTCTTAATTTACATCTGGCTTTCTTAGTGCTTTCCACCACTCTAGGATTTCTTGTCTGCTCATTTCTTTCCTTTATCTCATTTTTTTTTTTTTTTTTCCTTTCAGGAAAATTTGAAACATGGAGTTTCAACATGGACTATGAACTGGTCAATTATTCACCTTTATCACTACTTAAAAATGTCGGTGTCAGCAGTAATAGGAGAAGGGGAGCATTCTCAGGAATGCTGCAGGCAGTGGCAGGAGATGGAGGTCACTAATGCTAGGAAAGAGCAGCCTTTACAAAGGGCATGAGAAGTGAAAATCTGCACCAGAAGTCATATGTAATTGTTTGTTTTAAATTCAAAATGTCAGTGGCGACAGCAATAACAGTTGTTTTTAATTCTCTTTCAGCAACAAGAACAAGACCCGACTAACTTATACATTTCCAATCTGCCTCTGTCGATGGATGAGCAGGAGCTGGAGAACATGCTGAAGCCCTTTGGGCAGGTTATCTCCACAAGAATACTGCGGGACTCGAGTGGGACAAGCCGTGGTGTTGGCTTTGCAAGGTACCTCAGAGGTGCTAGCCATGCTGACAGACTTTTTCCCTTTGTTTTGGTTGGAAATGCAAGAAGAGTTGGAAAAGGCAGAAATTACTGAAAATTAAAAAGTTTGTAAAGAGAAGGGAGATAGAGATGGAGTTATCCAGCAGGGTTTTGTTAATTCTTCCTTCGGTAAAGCTGTGTCTCATCTTGCTTAGATGGCTAAATCTAAATTTATTGCTCTTACTGGACAATTATCTAGAATAAGAATTCATTCTAAACCACTTCCTTCTCTTTTCTGTGCTTCTCCTTTCTCCTCTATCCCTGAACCAGTAAGCAAGAGTTATGTGGTGCTTCACAGAGACTTCTCCTGTGACTTTTCTGGCTTTTGAAGTTTGATTCCCAGGCAGCAGACCAGAAGGAAGGGCCTTCTTCCCTACCAACACGCCTCTTTTTTTTGTTTTTCTTCATTAGTTCCTTGGAGAAAATGAACTCATCATTGCCCTTTGAACATCAGCCCTTTGAATTTTCAGGCTCATTAACATGATGTCAGCTGGGAAAGAAAATATTTTTATTCACTTCCAGTAAATCTCATCTTAAAATATTTGTGTGCTAAGTCAAATATCTCGCCCAAATCAACAAGAACAAGTATTTTCCATAAATTAGTAGATACCTCCCAAATATTCTGTCCATATGAGTCTACTTTTTCTCTAGTTAATGCAGTTATTTTTTCTGGGATCTCTTCATCAAAGTCTTTTCTGTGCCATTTTTGTTTATCTAAGTCCTGTTTTAAACCTTGTATAACAATCAAAATGTAGAGACTTTAAATTGAAGGTTTCTGTTATCAGAAATAAGAGCATGATTTTGAACAAAGATTTGGGATTCTCAAAATATGTTGTAAAATCTCTGCAAAATCAAAGTTCAGTAATTCAGGTGTTCAGCCAATATTACAATAGCTCTGTATTTGAACAAATGGCAGAGTCTAAAATTAGTGCACAAAAAAGACCTGAACAAATTTCTCTCCTGATGAGGCCAAAATTTTTAGGGATTGGTTTTCCTGTGAGTTGGCTGGGGGGTATTTCATAGCACTGTGATTTTTAGTTTTCTTTTTCTTAAATCTCTCCTCTCACCAGCCTCCTGACCCCCACTTTATATGCTTGTCAACTGTCCAGTTTTGAGAAGGTATAGCAAAGGAACAAAATTAGAAATAATAGAACCATTTTCATTATTTAAGGGTGGAAAACCAGCAAAGTTTGGGCTTTGCTAAAATTTCTTCCTATCCCCTTTAAAAAAATCAACACGTGTTCGTAATATTTTTGGGGTAAAATTAACTGGGCACTTTTATTTCATTAGTACATTTGTGTTTTATATGTAGCTTTCACTTTTTGGTACTATGAAGGGTAGAATCCACTAATACCCACTCTAAAATTCAGTAGGGATTTTGAATTCATTCAGTCTCTTCTCCCTGAACTTGTTTACCACCTCTACCTTGAATGAGTGGTATGGTAGGAAGTAACTGTAGGATATATTTTCTCTAATATAACTGGAAGTGTTCTAGAATCATATGCAAAAGTCAGAAAGACTTGTGTGTATCTAAAACCTCACTTGTATTGAAGACATTAAAATAGAATAAAGTACTTTCTCAATAGCTTCTCTATTATGCATTTTGTTTTATATATACAAGTGAAGTCATTTTTATATAAATGTTTTTTTATATACATATATGTAGTATACTTAAATTATAGGATAACTGTTGCTTCTATATCTAATTAGAACTTCTTCCCTTCTACAAGATCGACATTTTTCTTATATTGGAAAATTCTTGGATGAATATTAATTAAAGTTAAAATTTTCCAAGAATCCTGTAGACTTTAAATAAATATTTTAGTTTTTTGCCTTTGGGAGACTTTTATTAGGTTAGTAGGGAGTAATGTATTTTATCAAGTCCATACTTGACTCTGAAACTAAATTGTATGTTTTATTTCATGTTGAGACAAAAAAAATTGATTTTTTTTATGCAGATCCACTAATCCAGAACTTCTGAAAATTCTCTTAAGAGATATTTTTGGAATCATTAGGAAAATCTCCTATTCAGTCTGGCTTTTTGGTGATATAGGTTGTTACCTATGGTTGTATTTGGCCAGCCTGTGCAGAAAGGTTGCCAGAATTAAAAACATGCCAAGACTTAGTAATTTTTAGTCCTGGTTGTTCGCTGCCGAGGCCACTGGCCTAATTTGTGGATATGAATTACAGAACTTAATGAACCAATGAAAATAAATGATCTGTTCAACACTAACCTAACATCATCTTGCAGGCAGTTGCAAGAAAAGTTCTTCTTTTAAAATACATTTTGTTGTAATTGCACATCTCAGTCGTTCAGTGTGACCGAGTCCAAGCTGGCAGTTGGGGCTGGCACATCCACGCTGCAGGTGAGGGTGCAGCTGCCACCTCCAGAGCCTCTCCCAGGCCAGCAGGAGCTCTCTGGCCATCTGCCCAGTCTGTTAAGTCTAGATCTGACAGCATAAGTGCATGAACCTGTTCAAGGTTTTGGATACATTCTCAGTAGCCATCACAGCTATGCTGGTATTAGCTCCTGTTTTGTCCTGCAGACAATTAAATAAGAACCAGGTGCATCATTTAGTGGAGACGATCTGTATAAGCTGAAAGCTGCCAAGTCGGTTTGGGTCATGCAGTCAGGCAGGTTTATATTTGAGTTTATTACCCTTAAACTGTACAGACAGTTCTGAATCCCCTCTTAAGAGTGGCATTAACCTTTGCTACATGCAGGATGGACACTAAGGATTCAGTTATGAGTGATAGTCAGTCCTTCTGCTTCTTTCAAGACAGGAGAGGTACTTCAGGCAGCTTGGACAGCTACAGTATAATTTCTGAGTAAATAAGAGTGTTATTTTCAGTTTGGCACTGACTTTGGTCTCAGAGTACATAAAATGTTAATTGAGTTTGGCTTTACCTTTCTGAAGTTATATGTTCTTAGAAAACATTGTCTCCATTGTTCACACATGGGAAAGCAAGCCACAGCAGTGAAGAGGGAAAAAGCAAGAAATATGATTTGAGAAAGTGCAAGAAATATGCTTTAAAAAAAAATCACAAACATGGGAATCTGGTTGAGTGTTTAATTTATGTAAATTATTCTTTATTTTCTTAGGATGGAGTCAACAGAAAAATGTGAAGCGGTGATTGCTCATTTTAATGGAAAATTCATAAAGACACCAGCAGGAGTTTCTGGTATGTTGCATATATTTCTTACAAGATGTATGAATGGGTTATTGCTTACATGCTGGAAGCCTGTTACCCTGATTGTTGTATCTGGCTTCTCATTTAGAGGCAGGCTTATTAAAATTAAACTGTGTCTTTTTGGATGGCTGTAATGCTTGCTTGGAACACAGTACATTGCTTTTCTATTGTAAACCTTTTCTAGGAATTTAGCAGTGTTCTCTCCTAGCAGAGAAACAAGCAGCTGAGATGCCAGCTATGTACAAATTTACATCCCACGTAATCCCAGCTGAAGTGAGGAAACAAAGATCTGTATCAGAACAGAATTTGGCTGGTTGTCCATGGACTGGGCTTTTTTCAGAGGCAAAAATTGGCTGATTTTGTCATCTGTTGATGATTTTTTGGAAGTATTTTCAAAAAATATTTGCTTAGAAAAAAAATAGAATCTACAGCAGTGCCTGGCATGATCATTCACTGGGGAGCCGCAACTCTCAAGTCAGGGTAGGTTTTAAAGTCCTTCAGGAAAATGGAAGGTCAGCATAGAATGCTGCTTCTAGAAATATTGTGCAAGGCAAAATTCAGAGAAGGCTTAGTACAATTTTGTTGTCACGCCATGTTCCTCATCAATTTGTCTGCTTTGTCAGCATTGTTTCTAAGAGACAAAATGTATATTCCATGAGTACTGGAAAATGAGGAGAGGAAATGCAATGCTGCTGAGTAAAATAGAAAGTATAGAGGACAATAAAGAAGGAAAGACTACGTGCCTGACATTCCAGGCAGTTTTCAGTAGGCATTTTATTGAGAATCCCAAGTGGAAATTTTACACAGTACAGTGTTGATGTGGTTGCTGAAGCTGCCTTTATCCCACTGGTGAAATGTTCTCTGCAGCCAGACCCTGTCACTGAGGAGGAGGAAAGTAGCCCTCGGCAGGCAGACAAGAATGTGGCTTGTTTAGTAAAACTCCAAACATGCCTCATCCCTGAAAGATTGTTCCAGTTTGAGGCAGTCTGTGCTGCTGTAAGGATGGAAAATGCTTCAGAGCACAGGAAACCACTCCCTTTGGCAAAACTAATCTTATGCAGTATTTTGACTTCCTAGCCTTGCTTTCACAGACCCTTTGCGCGAGGATTAATTGCTGATATTAAATTAAAACTTTGTTACAAAGTTTTGGTAAATTAAAGCACATTGTTGCATTTGTTACTTTAGTTAGAGTATAATTTTTTCTTTATTACATTTAGTAAAAATGTTACAGCATGTTTGTGTATAAACAGACAGTAATGACACTGAAGAACTGTAACAGAAGCTCCTATTAGTGCTTTTTAATTTGTTAATTTTTATTTTCATTTGCATTCTTCTGTTCTCAATGGATGAACCGTCAAGCATGTCATTGCTAATCATGCTCTGTCTCCAGTGGGTCATTGCTGAAACTGGAGTTGCACGCTTACATGATGAGGTTCAACTAGGTCGAAATAAAAAGTTGCTGCGTGAAGTCGTAGGAATGATTTTTGCAGTCTGAAGGAAACATATAACATAAAAATGTGATTAACTAGGGACAAGAAATTTGCACAGAACTGTCCATTGTCTGAAAGCAGAAACTAAACAGGGGTCTCAAGATGTGATCCGCCTCACAGGCTTGAACTTCTAATGCTTACTTTGCAAAGTAGTTGTCCAGGCTCTGTGTCTAAAACAGAGAAAGAGAAAAACACCTCTATAGACTGGCCTTGTGGTTACAAAGGGTGTCTAGATCAGTCACTCAGAAATAGGTAAGTCCAGATGTTTGAAAGTCAGTTTAGTGAGATGAATCTCACCTTCCATGATACTGAAAAAAGAGACAAATAATCAAGTGCATAAGGTAGTTGTGAGAACCTTGGTTTTTAGAGACCCTCAGTTCTGTTGTGTAGGATACAGCCTCAGCTCTGTTTCCATGCTGGTGCTGTGAAGTTTCATTGCTCCTTGCAAAGGTTTTTATGGAGTTGAAATTCTTCCCAGAGTTCCATACCACCTTACAAGCTCCTGTCCGATAATGCAGTCTTATTAGAGAATTCAGCTTATGCATGATAGTATACTGCAGCCTGCCAAAAAGTGGGGCAGAGTCATGAGGCAACTGTGATTTTGGACTACCTGCACAGAGAAAACTGGATGGTAGTGGTAAAGCTCTTGAACAAGCAAAGATTAGGAAAACTGTTTTGAAATAGATTAGCAGCCATTTGGATTATAAAGGATCAAGTTCAAACACATGCAAAACAAAATAATAAGACCAGATCTATGTTTAAATTAAAACATTGTGTCCTAGAAACTTGGCTAAAATCAGCAAAGGGAGCTGGCTCTAAAAACACTGTTATCAGGATGAAGAGGGTAGGAGAGATGGGCCTGTAATGAAATAGGTGTGGGAGGAAGAACATTTGTTCAACAAAAACATGCTTTCATAAAGCAGCTTTGTTATTTTAACTAAGTTTGGAAGTTTAAATGAAAGAATGGGTTAAACAGTTATAGAAAGCATAAGTGAAACCTCTGGAGCATGAGAAGACACAAAAAAATAAACCTCTAAGAATCTGGGAAGGCCAAGAATTAACACAGGGTGGTCACAAAAGTGTCAACTCCAGAGTTAGATGAATGACTGGGCATAGATGATGCTGAGCAAGCTAAACCCAGATATAACTGGCTATTCAGGCTTTATTTAACTTAATGAAATATGTTCAGTAATGGTGCATCCTTGTTTATCGTCAGTAAAGAAGAAAGGTTAGCTCAGAGAGCAATTTGAAATGCACTGCAAGTTTGTATAATCCTGAAACTCCCAGAAGTAATGTGTTAGTTTCACCATTTGTTGTTGGGCATTGTCCTTTTTTTATATAAGTTATTGTATTAGTTGGTTGTGTTTTATGGACTATGATTTCCTCTCCATTTGGTCACTGAAAACCAAACTCAGAACTTGAATTTTTGTAGTTAATTTTATCTTCTCAAAGATATATATCTATTATATGGTAGCTATAATTTTAAATTAACTTTTGCATTTCATTTCACTCTCCTCCTTAAAGGGCTGTTGTTTTCAGTGAAGAATGTAACATTTAAAGCTTTTCTGTTCTCCTGCAAAATGTATGTGTCATGATGTGTGCTGGAGGAAGCAGACCAGACTGGTATGAAGAGCCAGGAGCCAGCAGATGAGCAGTGAGAGTAGAGCAGCAGCATACTTGGTCTTCCTCCTCTAAAGATGATACTCAGTGTTCACTGGCATTTAGTCTTGTGTTGGATCCATAGTGATTGTAGAAATGATCTTCTGGACAAAATCTTAAAAGGCATCTCCTCTCAATCACAGTAGCTTGTAGCTGTGTGATGATACATGAGAATAGTTATATAAATAATTACCTAAAAGCAGCTATGCTGTAGAATACGTAAGGTATGTGTAAGTCTGAGTCTATTTGTCTCTCTTGCATTTAAAATTAGAAATTTAGAAGATGAAAAGTTACAGAAGTTTTATGCCAGTTCTATAGGCTTTATGGATTATTTAATGTTTCTTTTACTGAAAAAGAACTTAGGTGATTTTGTTTTAATGGGTGTATGGTAGAGAGCATTTTTGATGAGCAGCCTATGCCATTTTTACTTGAGGAATGGCTGGTTATGGTTTCGATGCAAAAATCAAATTTATCCATGACCCACCCCTCTCTTCCCACTTAGGATAAAGATGTTGGTTGCTCAGATTCTCTTTTAGGGGAGAAAATTGAATGTGTAAAAACCCTGCTCCCGCAGATGTTCTTGACTAGACTAGGAAGAGGTGCACCAGGAATGATATATATTACAGTTTGAAAGAATCTGGCCTTGGACATCTTCCTAGTATGGGAAGGAGGGGAAATGGAGCCCAGAAGTAGCTGTCTTCTGTCAGTCCTATTCAACTGTTTTCTAGTTTCTTACCTTTATAAAATATCCAGCACTGAAGATCTTTAGTGAATTTAAGCTACTTGACCATAAATTCAATTTTTCTTTCAATTATCTTTCACAGATTCTTTAGAATGTCACATTGAAGGCAGAGGAACGATAATTTCATTCCTTTGATGAAGACCCTGAGATGAGCTCAGCTGGTCAGAGCGTGGTGCTAAGGAACCAGCGTTGTAGGTTTGATCCCTGTATGGGCCATTCACTTAAGATTTGGACTTGGAAGGGGCCCACAAGGATCACCAACTCTGAATATTTTGTGAAATCTGTGAATTAGAGGCTTTTACTGCTCTAACTCCTGTAATTTGCAATTGCTGCTTAGTTTTAAGAAGGAGAACAGGAATAGAAGAGAAAAATGCTTCTTAAAACCACTCAAAATATTCTTCTGTGACAAATTATTAAACCTTGTATAAATTATTAAAGCAATGTAATCCTGAGCATTATGTTTAAGTGAAGACTAGGATGGTAAAGAGTACAATATTTAATTTCTCTTTAAACATCTAAAGCTTGGGTTGCACAATTTCTTTTTTAGTTCCCACAGCCTTTGGCAAAAGTTTCTAGCTGTACAGGCTTGCTCTATCATTAAAATGATGTTTTAATGTCAGAATTCATTAAGTCCCATATGCTTTGCACCAGAAAATAAGCAATGAAAGTCTCTAAAAGATGCATTTTAATTGAAAACTGACTAAAGGAATAGTATTTTTCAACTCTTTTGTTGTGTTTTTTGGTAGCTGAAAGTAGAGTTTATTGAAAAGTTGATAAAATTAGCCATGTAGAGTCAAGGGTGTAAATGCAAGGTCCAACAAAGAACATCAGTTTTGTTCTTGCATTTATAGCATCACCTGGTACAAATTTGGGTAGACACTGAACAAAGACAAACTGAATTCTAATGTACAGGTGTGCTCAAGGTGTCTACGACAAGGAAGAGTTTTACCTCTGGGCTAATACTGCATTCACATGTCTCTTCTGTGAAAACATTAGCCCTAGAGGAGAGTGATTCAGGGCAGGTCAGCACTTTCCACACCCAAGTTTTAAAGCCCTGACCTGATGTTGAAGGCCAGGAAATCTCATGGTTACAGATCCCCTCCGTAGCTGCAGCTTAACAGGCACCTGCAAACCATTGGCAGTGTTGGTTTGCACTGGCTGTCAGAAGAGTGGGCATGTTAAGCGTGGTGTCCTAGCTGCAAAAACTTAACTCCTCTGTAAGTTGTAGCCATTTACATCAGGTACCTCTCAGCTATGAATGCAACTCTGAATACTTCTACTCTGCCTTTGTCTTGCACATGCAGACAAGTCACTGAGTGATTAATGATCTGCTTCATTACTGGGCCTGCGTAGTTCCCAGCAATTAAACAATAAAAATGACTCTCCCTTCCTTCCTGTACTACAAAAGATTGCTTAACTGGTCTGTAGGACTTGTTAGAGCTTTTTGTTCAAATATGTATCTATTATATGCATGCTCTTATATGCAAGAGACAGAATATGTTGCGTATTAGTGAAAAATATGAGAAAAGGTAGGCTGAAGAAATAAGGTTCAGATTTAATTTTGAAGAGAGTAAGGTCTGTGTTCATTCTTTGATGGGAGGGAGATCAGTAGGTTGAGATAAACCTTCCTGGGTTTATCTCCTTCTCACGACCCTCCCTCCAGTAACCATCAGTCATTGTTGCAGGAATGAACACAGTACTATTCAGGACACCTGTATGGAAGAGCAGCAAAAATTGCAGTTGGGCTTTCTGCTGGAGCCATCCCCACTGCAGGCATTCAGATCTTGAAGCAGAATCAGGGAAGGCAAATGCTGTACAACCTGCTCACAGCAGCTGCTGGTGTTAAGTAGATGGTCTGCATGGGGACTTTTTAGCATGAGTTGGAGCATTCGCAGCATTTGGCGTCTTTGGTGGGTGCAGTGAGGAGCAAGGGAAGGTGGAAGGTCAGAGAAACAAGGGTTCCCATGGCTGGATCTGTGTTTAGGAAGATGGAGCACTAAATTCTAGTAGATCACAAATTGAAAGCTTTTTAAATGTTTGGGTTTCTTCATTGATGCAGGTTTCGGATATTATGTATGCAAAATCCAGTACATATGTATAATTCTTACTCCATTTTTTCTTCCTAAATAGGGTTGTTGGAGAATTTTTACAATGCAACACAGAAGATGTTTAATCACCTAAAATGTAACTGTTTTGAGTTACCTACTGACAAAAAATTCAGATTTATTCTTAAAATAGGTTTTTATGAACATTTTATTCAAAGAGTTGGACAGGTTTACTCGGCTTTTTTTTAAACAAAACAATCTTTTTGTTGAGGCAAAGTGGGAAATGCAGGCAGAAATAATGCTTTCAGAAAAGTTTTTTACAATTCATTGTAGGGATTTTTAACGAAAGCATAATGCAGACTTAAATAAAGCATTTATTTAAGTGCTATAATGCAGAATGACAGGGCTAGAAACCTTTTTCTTATGTCTTTCTGTACTGTTCTCATGCCAGAGAAATTGAATTTTGAAAATAAATTTTTATTTCATGAAAAATTTTATAGTGCATATTTTAGAAGTCACATATGCTCCTCACAAAACTAGATTTTTAAAAATAATGTATAAGTAGCCAAAGATATTCAACTTGGGGAAGAGCTTTTTTTCCTTTAACACAGTTAACTTCAGTATTTGAACCTCCTCTCTCGGTGTCCAATGGATTTTTGTTTTCCACACTGTGTAAAATCAATCAAAGTAATTTCAGACCAGAACCTGATGAATGTACCCATATTGGCTAACATATTCTGAGATTGCCTCCTCCTATTTCAACAGAACTGTATATGGACTAAAATGCTGTGTGCTATGACCAAGGTTGTTGGATATAGCTTTTCAAAAGCAACATCAAATTATCCATCACCATATTGATATAGTACCTTTTTGCTCCAAATATGTCGAAATAGAAGTTGTTTCACATAATAGAAGACCCCAAAGCAAAACTCAGTTTTGGGAATGCCAGAAATCCCCTCAGAAATGCAAGGTTTTGAAGACAATATTTTCCAATTTGTCTCCTACTTTAGGGTTTCTGTTATTTCCTTGTTCATTTACTTCATCATCCATCATCATCCATAGGTCTCCTATATTTTTGCAGTGTCATTAGCCTAACCTTTTCCTGGTTTATTTTATGATTATAGGATTTTAATTACCATTCTCTGAAGGATAATACATTTTAAATTAATTTGGTTGTCATGTTTAATGTTATAGTCTGACACTCTGTAGAACAGCACACAGGTAGGAGAGGTCCAGGTCTCTGACCTGTGTGGTCAGTGCTGGAGATGAGACAGAGAACCACACACCAGTTCTGTCTCCCTTTTTTATAGAAAAGGGTGTCAAAAGATGTGTCATGCAGGAAGTGGCTGTTTTTCCAGTGGAACCAGAGCTAGTGTTTTAGATGTAACATCCAAAGCCAGGGATGACTGGGCCATTAATGCTTGTTTTGTGCCAAAGTTCTAAAAGTCAAGCTCTTGGTGAGCTTATGCATCTCTGAGGTTTCCAATACCACTCATCTTTTGCAAATGCAGACAGGGTGAAGAGACATCAGCACTCACCATGGTTATATTAATAGATGTTGTTGAAAATTTGTCTTGGGGTTGTTTTTTGGTCTTCCCCACCCCATGTGTTTACTCTGCATTTGGAAACTTGTGTGTTGTCAGGTCCAGCCATGTCTCCTGACGATGTTTCCAAACAGAATGAGTGGAGGAGTGTCATGGTAAAGCTTAGACAGCTCATGTGTCAGGAATTATTGGCAGAGAGGCGTTTACATCCGAGTCATAACAGTGCTTCCACCCTGTGATTAAGGAGGGTGTGGTGTGATGCAGCAGAGCTGTGCTGCAGCCATAGGTACTTGGAAATGTGCAAGCTAAGAACAGGGAAAGAAAGAATGCTATGCAATCCTTTTCATTGCTTCAATTCTGACATTAAAAATTGAAGTCATGGTCAGGATTGTATTAAGAAAAATAATAATAGCAATAACAATAAAAATAATAAAGTATTGTGATGCTGTTTCATGGCAGTATGCAAAAAAACCCAGAAGGACAGTCTTGAAGAATTTCTGGTTGCATTGAGTGTTCTTTAAAGAGCAGAGATAAAATGGGAATGGACAATTATGGCATCTTCTCGGTGCAAGGTGTCAGGAGATAAAGGTGCCCACTCTGCCAGCTGGAGTAAGTGGGTTTACTGTGCCAACTCTTCTGCCTCTTCTGGATGAGTAAAACAGTTTTAAGTTTTGGGACATTACTGAAACCTCCAAAGAGTGGGGTGAATATGTTATAGACCTTTGGCCGGATTTTTTCTTCACCCTCCTTAGATATACTTCCAGAGAGACAAAGCTCAGAATTCAGATGGCAGTTCTTGTTCAACCCAGACCAAGAGACACGTACTCAGGGTATACAGACCATGTTTCTTTCCAGCAGGTTTTAAAATCAAATATATAAGGCATTCCAGATCCTCTGTTTTTGTGTGGCAGCTGTCTTTGTGCTATGCTGAACGGTTGTTGCTGCTGTAGTACAGCTCTGTGTTATTTAGCTGTCATATTTGGACTATAACTTAAAATCATACCTCATTTTGAGAGTTGAACGGCTGTGTATGAATGCTACTTCAACTAATTTTTCTTCTTTCTTCTCAGTTCCTGCAGAACCTTTATTGTGCAAGTTTGCCGATGGAGGACAGAAGAAGAGACAGAATCAGAATAAATACATACAGAATGGAAGAGCATGGCACAGAGAGGGCGAGGTGAGACTTGTAAGTCCTCCTTCAAGCTTTAGTGTGGGTGTGCAATAATGAATACTTAGGAAAATGATAGACATTGAGACTTCTTGGCTTGAGTCTTCGGCATATTAAAAATGTGCAAGCAACTCTTACCTGACAGTTTGTGTCTCTATAAAAAAAATACTTAACTGTATCTTTCTTCTGAGGAGAAAGGAAAAATGTGAAACACTGAGTCCTATCTCATTAAAGTGAACAATAAAATCTCCTTTAACTTGGTCATAATATAAACTTCAGCTTTCTCTTATTATTACACTACCAGAAACCTAACTGTGCTACCATGCAGTAAACAATCCTTTGATCTATGCAACACTAAAATGCACATCACTTTCACAAGATTAAAATAGTATACCAGTGCTATGCAGCATTATTATTTTTAATCAACAGTTGTTTTAATCTTTAATGTTCAAGATAATAATTTCATAGACTTACTGCGGTTAGCAAGCCTAGACACCTCATTTATATTAGACAGGAAAATTCAAATGTGCCTTCTGAAAAACTGTACTCCCCATTCACTCTTAGAATTCATATATTGTGGGCAACACCCTAACATAATCATCTGCATGCCCTGAATCTCAAACACACACATGTTCTTTTAGCCAGGTGTTTAATAGATTGCATTTTGTTCCTCATGATGGGAACATGGAAACTTGGATTCACAATCAATATTGCTGATTCTCTTCACTGTATAATTACTTCTGTCAACTAACCGTTCCCTAAGTTTTGGTAATAAATTATTTCAGTGCAAATTTTCAGTTAAAAATTACCAGCTAAGGAAAGAATAAGAGAGATAATTTACAATTAAAATTAATTTTGTCAACTCTTTCCACTTTTTTTTTTTTAAGGCTGGAATGACACTCACATATGATCCAACCACAGCTGCTTTACAAAATGGGTATGTTGAGTAATAGCACACTAAGAAAAGAAATGTTTGCATTATGAAAGATGCACAGAACTAGCATTTAATAAATATTTCTACATTTTCTAGGTTTTATCCATCACCCTACAGTATTACAGCAAACAGAATGATCACTCAGACATCTATTACACCATATATTGCTTCTCCGGTTTCTACATACCAGGTTTGTATTTAGAACGTGCTGGCTAAAATGGTTCATTGGATCTTATGTTTATTTATCAATTGTTACATCTGGTTTTATGAGGTCTCCAATAATGCTACATTTTAATAAAGTGGCCTCCTTGTGCTGTGCAGCGTGCAAGTGACAGCCTGAAAACCTGAGGGTGTGTTTCAGGAAGCACAGCGATTTAATGAGATCCTGGTGTCTTGCAAAACAAGTCTCCAGCTTGTGCTGATGACTGAGGGATTTGTAGCTACTTCTGCTTTTCATGGGAGATTGTTCATTTTATCTCAGTCAAATTCTTTCAAAAGAAGGAATTATTCTTTATTTAAAACCTTATTGGTTTAATTAAATTAATTTTTAAAGATGTTTTTCCATGCATTTTTAACTTTTCTCTGTTTTTTTTCTCAGAAAGCCCAACAATAATATCTTATGTAGTTAGTATTAAGAAGGGTACAGAAATGTTCTTGACATTAGAGAAGAAAATTCGAAAAAAAGAGTTCAGAGTTCAAATTACTTTAGCAGTGAAATTCAGTGGTTTTTTATTAGGAGTAAAGCATTTAATAGCCTAGGACAATATTTCTAAAACAAAGGTTACTTTATTTTGAACAACAAATTAAAACATGAATTGTGGACGTTTTTGGTTCAAAGCTTTCTGAAGAGGGATTTTAATAGGTGCCATCTTGAGTCCTCACAAGGCATATTGATATACAGTTCAACACACTGGGAAATTATATGGAACAGTTTTGGGACTTTGATACAGATGTCTTAAGAATACTCAATTTTAGGGCATTGTACGTTTCAGTTTACAAACATCTTGCTCTAAATACAACTAGGATAGCAGTCTCAGATGTGTGCTCTGTAATTACTACGTGAGACATGCCAGTTATGCCACTGTATGCTAAATGATGAGCTATTTTGGCATTTTACTGTTTAACACATAGATGGAGTAAACAGAAGTGATTCAGGTCATAAATAACCCAAACTAATTAAATTTAGAAAATTCCTACCTCTGTGTGTCAGGGGAAGGAGAAGAGGCTGTTTGCTTTCTAGTGAGAGAGACACGCTGAGCTTTCTAATGTGCTCTGTGTGTGAATGAATATGGAAGGCATGTAAAGAGGAGGTAGAAGCTAGCAGAGGCACTGTGGGCCATTTCATCAGCTGTCTCTTGCAGAAATTTCCATGTAGCCTTCAATTCCAAATAAGGAGGATGAGGAAGAATTGTCTAATGTTAGTCTGGAGATCTAATGCCATCTTGCATGAGCAAAGTGTTGTGTAGGAGTTAAAACAGTGTTCTCTGGTGTGAAGGGCAGCTGGATTATTTTTATATTAATTTCTGAGGTAACTTATGCAACACAATATTTGCTCTCGGCAGACAGTGCTAGACTGTCTTTTTCAGTATATTGAATCATTCTGCTTGGTGCTGCATTACCTCAGAAATTACAGTAAGTTCTTACCCAGAAAAATATTTCAGTAAAACTAACTGCTATTCTTTATTAAAATATAAATTATTTATCAATAGAAGACTCTCTGATATTCAGAATCCAAGTAAAAATTGGAAGTTGGCATGGAAACATACTACTTAGTAATACAGTATTATTTTTTGGGCTTATTGAGATAGGCAGACCGCAGTCCATTATGTCTCCAGAAATGTAGTTACCAGTATTTCAATATACATGGCATGGAGCTTAAATTATTGTGGATGGAGTTATTAATATCATTATGCTTGAAGTGACACAGTAATTGGAATTGAAAATTAAATTGAAGTATTCTGTAATAGGGAGGAAGGAGGTTCTTGGCCAGAAGAGTTTCACAATTTGAGTATTAGTCACATCTTCATTACTGATCCCTTCTCACTGAAACGTGCAGCTTTCTGTCTTCTACACAACAGGACATATCACACAAGCATGGTTTTTGTTGGTTTTTGTTTTTTGGGTTTTTTTTTGTTGTTGTTGTTGTTTTTTGTTTTATTTTGAGGCATGGTATAACCTGCTCCTAGATTTATTCCTATTCAGATAAACAAATTTAATAAAGTTTTGGCTAGTGTTTGTTTCTGCAACCCCTCTCTACCCAAATGACTGCCCTGAGCCAGTTACTATCACAGTGTGAGATTAGCCAAAGCTTTAGTCAGGCTGTACCGGTATTTTTGCCATTAAGATTTTGCCTGAGGAAAGGGAGTGTTCCAGTTTTTTCCATTCCATTTTTGAACTCCTGTTTGCACTTTTCCTGACTGAAAAAGAAAAAAAAAAAAGCCATCCAACTCTGGTTTGAAAGTAAGTACCAAAAGGAGGCAAGAAGTATTTCCATCTTCCAGAAAATACCTTCCCCGGATTTCTTTCAAGGCTGTGTGTTTACCTGTCCTGTTCACAGGACTTTGGGAATGATGGTAGAGGCATTTAAAAGGTTTTAAATGTCTGGCATCAGGGTTGAGCCTGCTCTGTGTGTGGTGCAGGTCAGATTCCTTCCTTACCCTACTCACCTATAGCAGGTGGGGAGGAAACATTTTTGTCCTTACCTTTAGTATTTCTTGTGGCACACTTTTTCAAAGAGCTGTTGCAACCAGCTCTTTATAACCAGGATAACAATATAACCTGTTAGTTTCCCTTGTTGTAATTCACTTTGTCATGCAAAGTTAGGCACTCTTCTGCAGTTGAAGTATTTGGGCAGTCACCGATTTTGGAGACTAAATGTGCTTGTGCAAGAGCAGGGACTCTCATCAGAACCTCCTCCTCTTCTTGTGCTTTGGGAATAACACACCACAATGTCTTATAGAAGAACAGTTCTCCTAAATCTTTTCATTTCTCCTGGAACAAGATTACAGCAGAAATTCCTGGGGTTTTTTTCAGTTGTGAAAATACAATAAATTATTTTATTCAGATTACAGTAGAAGGCAAATGGTGCTATGCTTTCTGAGATCCCAATTACTTTTCCTCAAAGGAATTTCTGAGACAGAAGGAGCTTTCTTTTTCAACATAGCAGAAATCTGCCATTCATCTGTTTACTCCTTTCATTGTGCTTGATAAAGTTTCTGAAACCTGCACTGAAAAATGTTGTCTTTTGTTCTGAAAGATGTATGTGGTATATGGTCTCCAAATCTTGTCTCCAATTTACAGGTTACAATGAATACATTTTTCATAGAAATCAGTGTTGTTCCACAGAGGGACCAAGTGGATTAAAAAGTCAATAACTAAGGGAGGAGGCATGATAACATGATTTAACTTATTACTATATCTAGGTTGGAGTATTCCAAGAATGTGTAAAATGAAAAATAAAATGCCAATTTTGTTCTAGGTTCAGAGTCCTTCTTGGATGCAGCCTCAACCATATATAATGCAGCACCCAGTAAGTTTTTATGCTTCTCCATTGTTGTGTTTATCTATTATATAAACACTTTACATACTTTAAACAACAGGAAGTATGTCAGTTTCTGACCAATTACTTCATGGATCAAAATGAAAAGTGAAACAAAGACAGTAACCTGAACTGGGGCCTCATTTTATTAGGAAAAAAAAAAGAAAGCTACCTTCAGATTATCAATGTGATGAGGACCATTAGAGAGAACTTCCAAGAGGAAATTTCATGGTGTTTTTTTTTTTGGTTTTGTTTTATTTTATTTTACTTTAAATGGAAAGCACTTTGCAAATACCAAATGTTTTACATACTGTCTACCTTTCTGGAGCTGAAATTGGAGACCCAGTGTTTTAGAATAGGTCTACAATAGTTCAGACTGGGTAATTTGTGAAAGACAGATGGATGTAGTGATATGAAAGACATTATGGGCACTCACTTGAGAAAACCTGCATAGCTTGTTCTGGCTTCACCACTCATGAGTAATGCTGGTCTCCCTACACTTTTGTCTGTGGCATCTGTACCAGACTGTCAGGCATTCTAATCTCTGCTCTCCCATGATATTTTGCTTCTTGTCTATGTCATTTGCCAATTAAGCACCATTACATCTGAGACTTACTGGGTTTCTTGAGATGAGCATTACTAATAGTAAGAGGCACTTTAATACATGTACTCCCGTAGTTAACAAACAGGTCTGTTTCCAGATATAGAAAGGATATTGTCTTGACTTTAATTAACCTCTCCATGCAGATTATAGAATGTAAATCTTCTTGGCAGAACATTTTCTTCTTGGGCATGCAGAGAAGGTGGTGTTGAACTAGAACACCCTCTCACACACTTAATTCTTCTTGTATTTGTGGTTTTTGATGTTAAATACACATACACAGAGCAGGTTTTAACTTTCTTCTCTGTCAACACAGATTTTCATAAAACAACATCCTGCAAATAATGCTGTGAAAGACAAGAGTTGATATGTTATAACAATGTATTAGTTTAGGTGTGTTAGTTTCACAGGTACATAAGATGAGATTTCACAGTTGAAAATAAAGACCTAGATTCTAGACTGAAGTGCAGTTTTGGCTGTGCAAAGACGGGTGCTGTCTTGCTCATTTGCTTTTCAGAGAAGCCTGCAGTCTACAGACAGGAAATTCTTTCAGTGTTTGATGTGCCTGTGACTCATTTCATCTACACTGATCACATGGTTGTTTTTCCAAGTATATTCTATACTTCTTTTTTTTTCTCTTTCTTTTTTTCTTTTTAAGGATTAGTTATTGATTCAAAATACTTGCTTTCAGTACACTGCAATTATTTATGTTAGTTTTGGGCCTCCATTAATTTTAAGCAACGCCTTCTGCAAGCATAAGTCATACAAGTATTTGGAAATGTCTTTTTGTGGAACATGATTGATAAAATCAAATTTCTCGATAATCTTCCATTTCAGTTAACTCTGAAAACCTTATGAGTGTGCCCTCCATAGTTAGCAGTCTAAAGTGTTTAGAGTATAATTTTTTTTGAACTTTACAAAATGGTACAGAAGCACTAGAAATGTCATCAAGAGCAGCTGGTATTTAGACAAAGAACCAGCATTGCTAAGTCACTCTTCTGATATGTGTGTGCTAATGAAAGCAGCCACTAAGTAGGACAGCTGTCTCGTGTGTGAACATTGTGTGTGATGGGTAGGAACACAAATGTTCCTCCTCCAAAGCCACCATTCCTTAAGATGAGATAAAAGTTTTTTCCTAAAGCACAAAATTCCAAAGCTTAAGCTAAGTGAATTTGTACCAGGTAACGTGCAAATTTTTGCTTTCAAGTTAGCATCTGGTTAAACTCGTATTTTACAAAGCATTTTCAGCAGGTCTCTCAAGTGTATTGCCCATCAGTTGAATGTACAACGGGAAGTCAAAGCAGGTCTTCCACCTTGAGCATCTACAGATGCTCAAGTGAAATATTCAGAATGCCCCAGACCTGCTTCTTGAGTCAGTGCCTGGGATTAAGGAAAGTTCTTGTGGTACATCTCCTCGGAAGGACAGTCCATACTTAGACTCTCAAATCAAAAATTAAATTAATTCTGAGTGTTGCAACCATTTCTTTGTTTCTCTGTTTTAACAGGGTGCTGTTCTGACTCCCTCCATGGACCACACCATGTCACTACAGCCTGCATCAATGATAAGCCCTCTGACACAGCAGATGAGTCATCTTTCATTAGGCAGTACTGGAACAGTATGTAGCAATTTGATACAAAATAGAACTTAACCAAGTAGAAAATACTGCATGCAGATCACAGTATCCCTGTGCAGCTTGCATGTGGGAAATAGTAATCCTATAAGTCATCTAATGTCCAGTAAATTATTAGAAACTGTCTCCATTTTAAAATTATATTCAGCAGCTTTTATTCAGTCTGTTAACTGATCAGAAATTGGAAATGAGTAAATAAAAATAGACCAAAACAAATGAAAGGAATCCAGGAGGCAGCTTCAGAATTGCATCCAAAAGATTAAAAGTAGTTTTACTCTTTATACTCCTTTCTGCAACTCTCATATCTTAAAGTGTGGAGCAGAAGTTAAATTAGAAGAGATTCAGACTTGCTTATAAACTGCAAGACCCTTCTTTTCTGACCAGATTGAGTTAAAAAAAGAAAATATGATGACTGAGATTAACAGAGAAGGAAAATTCCTTTACATAGTCTTTGAAGTCTAAATTTGAATTTTCTCGAAAGAGATACATGACTTTTCTGGAAAGCCTATTGATTTCAGATGCAGAAGTCTTTTTCTCATGTATATTGCTTTAGGGAAACAGTCAATATCTGTTAAACAGTACCATGACAGGTATTTGGAATACTTTTACACTTACAATGGGCTTTAACTCAATGTAATGGACTCTGTCTTTCTAGTACATGCCAGCCACAACAGCTATGCAAGGAGCCTACATCCCCCAGTACACACATGTCCAGACAGCAGCAGTTCCTGTTGAGGTCAGTATATTTTATAAAAGACGAGAAATAAGAAATATGAATATGATACTATTTTTGGTTTTTTAATTTTCCTAGCAAAAAAAAAAAAAAGTGCTCAAGGGCAGATATTGTAACCGTGAATGCACTGTGAATGTACTGTGAAAACTATAAAATGTAATTATTCTCAATTAATATATCCCATATTACAACAAAAAATTACCTGTACTTATGGCAGTACAGTACTCAGACCAATCTTCTCTATCAGCACAGCTCAGGCAAATCCTGTGTTTTGTCAAACTCCAAGCCTGGGAATGTATTGTAGTTTTAATCTTCACTTGGTTTACCTGTATATAAAATTATCTGCCAGCAGACCTTGATTGTAGTGTTTTGCAAAGGATCCTGATTTGACCCTGGCATCTCAGGATACTGTGCATGTTTGTCTAAAAAAATCTCTCCATCAAAGAGGAATTTATTACTCCATTGGAGAGCATAACATAAGTAAACTAAACAATTTATCTTCTGCTTTGGCTTACCTTACACCCTTTCATAGGTCAGTACTTCCTTAACAGAGGAGCTGTTGCATGCTGCAGCTCATGTATTCAGAATAAGTCCCTGACAGTCTTTTCCAGAGCCTGTAAGAAAAAAAAAAACATTTCATTTCAAAGTCTGTTTATCCAGAACCTCCAGAATTTGTTTGATTCATTTTAGTGCATCTGCCCATGTGGATCAGAGAAATTCTTTTGCTAATTACCTGGTTGCTCTGTCTGCCAGAGCACTCTCAGCTAAATTAATTGCCTGGTTTCTGGGGAGCCGGGTGCAAAGTCCCATCTACAATTCTTTGCCTAGTGCCAATTCCATCACAGTACTCATAGTGTTTGTGTGGTAAGTAGATCTTATTCTTCTCCCTCCTCTTCAAAAGGAGAGGGGCAGAATGCTCTTTTACATCTACAGATAGAAAATATACTAGCAATTATTTGTGCTCCCTCTTTATTTCTATAATGTCAAAAGTTTGAGGGTTTTCTTTTTCATTATCATCAAAGCATCTGAGGAAGTACAAAGTTTGTACGATCATTTAATTTCTCTGTTTGCTGAAATATTAATCAAGGTAAAGTTAACACCTCCAATTTCCAATTTCACTTGAGAAATGTGACGAAGATTTTAGATTTGAAGACTGTTAATTGCATGAATCAAGTAGAAATACAGATTGCAGGTAATGCTGCTTGATTTTGTGTCTCATGGCTTGCCTTCCTTTTTATTTGCAGGAAGCCAGTGGTCAGCAACAGGTTACAGTAGAGACATCCAGTGACCATTCTCCATATACGTATCAGCAAAATAAGTAACTGTGAGGTAGGGGCGCATCCTGTCTCATGAAAGATGTGAATTCAAAGATGCTTTATTTCATAATTTACAGTACTCTGTATTGAACTTTTTTTTTATGTTATATAAATAATACTGATGATAGTATCTGGGGACAGTGAAGCTGATTTGAACTTGACCAGAGTCAAAAGCGAGGGAAGGAAACATGGGATCCAGCATAGAATTAATGAATTCTGAGTTATATTGTTTTAATAATTTCTCTATAGCATAACTGGATTATATTGGATTTTAATTTGTTCATTTTAGCAGCGTGCTGTATACAGAACAACAATGAATTAATGCAAAAATACTAGAATCAAAATGCTAAAGGGAATTGTACTGATAGACATATTATGCTCTAGTTTTGTGGTATATGTAAGATTAGAAGCAGCTTTGTGGCTGACTCACAGACCACAGGCAGGGAGGCAGTCTGGTAGAAATCCTTGCTGACCTTTTCTCCTGAAGACTTCCCTGCTCATCCTTTCTTCTAGAAAAAAGTAGTTTTGTCCAGAATTTTGTCAATTAGTTTTTAATCCATGTCCTCATTTGGCTCTAATTCCAGAGTTTTGCTTTCCTACTCCAGGTCTCCTCTGGTTCTGCTTGCGTGGCCTTTTTTACTAGCAAATCATTGGCTTTTCCTCAACTTACTTCATACAAAATTGTTTTGCTTTCTGTACATTTCTGTCCTGAAAATGTTACTTACACTAACTGTTCCCTTTTCCATGATCCATGTTTTAATTTTCTTTTTTTCTGTGTGCTTTGTAAGCCAGGCAACTTGGCTACATAATTTTTTACATCACATTTTCTAAGACCTCACACTGAAAAATTCTATTCATCTGCAATAATATGCTGGGAGGCCATGTTGGAAGGGTTTTTCTACAGCCCTTGCAGCATTTATTTGATACTGAAAAATCAAAATCAGTTATGTGTTAACGTTATGTGATATCTCTCTAAAATGTATTGATCCAACAAAACACACATTTTGGCATTAGCTTTGATCCTGCAGGTCAGCTGTGCTGTTTGACAACAGTGCTTTCCATCCCCATTATTGGCATAACAGCTTCTTATACGGAAAGATAGAAACAAACCAATGGGGAAACTTGGCAAATTCAACAGATGGCAGAGCCTGCGTAGCACAGCATATGACCTGTGTTATTCCTGTAGTCGGGCCAAATGCTGGCATCTAGAGGAAGCCCACATCCTTGATTTGCTTCCAGGGCAGGCAGAAAGCAAAGCCACAGGCTCTTCTCCTTATCCATCTCCTCGTGTTAAATCCTGACTCCTGCACGTTTCCCATGCCAAGGCTGTTGCCTGGTGTTAACCGCTTTTCAAGGAATTATTTGTTTTGCCTTAAGTCTTCCCTGTGGGCATGTAAAACCTCCTTACCGACAGAGATCTGTGGTAGCCAGTGAAGCGTAATCCTGCATGTCACATCCCCATTCTGCCTCTGTCTCCCAGCCTGTCAGTATCTTTCCCCATAGACTGAGGCCAGGCAGGAAGAACAGCCTTAAGTCTCCTGAAAGGATGAGTTGTTGTTGCCATCTGAGACACGTTTTGTATTGATGACTGTGTAGAATTCCAGGCTCTGTGAGCAGTTCTGTGTGTTTGCTGTAAGTCAGTTCTCTACTTATTTTATTCTTCAGAGAAGCACTGTTACCTGTATTTATATGCAGTAGGAGCAAGTGAAATCTGTGTCAGCAGAGGCTGTAGCAGTGGGCACGTGGGGAAGGTTAATATTACCCAGCTGATTTCAGCCTCAGAGCATGGCATTTGGTATTTCTGTCCCTGGAACATGCTGATACTTGTCTTGTTTCAGACAGGTGAAGGGGAGGGGATCAAAAGTTCAAAGTTATTTTGTGCCCTAAATACAGAGAACACTGCAGTCTCTTGATTGTTGTGGCTTTGTCACTGTTGTCAAACTGAAACTTCTTTCTAAATGCACATGCAGCACTTTTGGTTATGTCCTATTTTAAAGTCAGTATCCATATTCCTGTAACTCGAGGGGTAAATTACAGCTAGCACATTTGCATGAGTGGATGAAGTCAGTCAGAAAGAAATACACAGTGTCTTTCCTCTGGCAGCTACCTTTAATAACTTCTTAGCTTCTTTTCAAAAAGTTGCTCCTATGTGAAAAATAGTCAAAGGGACTTGAAGAAAAAAACCAAACCCTGTTTTATATGCACCTACAAATGTACAAGCCTTAAAATACCAAAATTTGCCTTGCTTTGAAAAATTAAAAAATTGTCTAAACTTTTTTGTCATTAGCTGGGTATTTTTTTAAACCCATGTGGCAATATAAGCCAGTACATTAAAAAGTCTGCCTTCAAATTTGATGAGCCCTGACTTTGCTGTTCAGTATTGCCATCAGGGAGGCACAGTATCTGTGTCTGTCTTAGCTGTCGTATGTAGCCTCCTTGAGGCTGCACCCAGAGAAAGTTATTGTTCATTTTCCAGAGATCAGAAGCCTTGGAGATGCCACAGGAGTGGCACACTCAACCACTTTTGGTCCATTAAAAGGAACAACACCACCAACAAAACAACAAAGAGGGGAAGAGCTCTGAGTGCAGCCTCACAGTTCCCCCGTGGGAGCTCTGCATGCCGAGCAGTTGTCAGAGAGAGAGGGGGAAATGCAGCTCAGGCTCTGTCCTGGTGGAGAGCCTTATCCTGGGAAGGGCCAAGCACCTGCAGTGCTACCTGTGTTACTTCCCAGGTTTATACTCACATTCATTTAGTCTTCTCACAGCTGTCTAAAATAGGAAATTAGTTGTGTGGACAGCTATGTTGGAAAAAAAAGTGTGTAATTGTAACTCTGCTCTAGCTCTGACCTTTCTGTGTTACAGATGTCCAGTGTTGACCTGGCCTGGAGAAGGGTGCAAAGGCTGAAACAATCATGGATTTTACTGATCAATTGTGCTTTAGGAATTATTGACAGTTTTGCACAGGTTCTTGAAAATGTTATTTATAATGAAATCAACTAAAACTATTTTTGCTATAAGTTCTATAAGGTGCATAAGAAAAACCTTAAATTCATCTAGTAGCTGTTCCCATGAACAGGTTTATTTTAGTAAAAAAAAAGTTTTTATCAAGTGTTATGACGCAAAAAAAAAAACCTTCAAATTTCTGGGTATGCACAGATGACCACGAAGACTTATTCACGTGCATGACAGAATTTGTGTTTTGATTTATTTTTATTTTGTTTGTTTCTTTTATCTTTTTTGTTTTTGTATGAAATGGATTTTCTGAAGTTTAAAATAGTAAAACATCTAAGACGATGTTCTGTGCTTGCAGTGTGTGAGTGTTGCTTTAGTGCAGTGTTGCAGTTATAGTGTCTGGTCTCTTAGCTTTCTGTTTTTCTTTTAATGTAGTGTGAAGTGTCTTATCCTTTTCTATAAATTCCAATTTGCCTTAAATCTTTCAATGCTGTAGCTGTTTCAGTAAGTAGTCCAAACTAATGGTGTAGAATGCTTTGACCAAATGAGCTGGTCTATTATGCCTTGTAAAACAGCAGCATAGGGCTTTTAAAGGTAGTCAATAAAAATTGCTGAAAATTTGGCTTTTTTAATGTGTAGTAAGTGTTTTTAATGATTTTTTCACATAATATGTAAGGTAGTGAAATGCAGGAGGGGAAAAAATGTTTTGTGTGAAACACATTTTCTGACTGGGGAAATTTTAATAGTATAAATTGTTTGTAAGGCCATATGCCAATAGTTCCCTCTGGTAGTTTGAATGATTTAGGAACTCTGCTGTATGATGCAATGTAAAATCTTTTTTTGCCTTTTTTCAGAAACTAACTTGATGTTCTAGTTTTAGCATAGGTAGAGTAGGGAGTTTGGGGTGGAGATATCACCGAATGTTTTTGTCCTTCCTTTATACTAATGATAGTGCTTTAGGATGAGGATTGTGCTGAGACTTAGCAAACAGAAAAGTTGCTATTACAGCAAAATGGCAAAAGCTAAAGGACTCGTTTTCAAACATATGCTGAGATTTAAGTAGAAGCATAATTGATTGGGTACTAGCTCTCTATAGTAGGTAAATAAAAATAAAAAGACTTGGCACTTTTAAAAGGTAACTTTACCAAAGAACAAAGAGCCAGTAACCAATAATTCTGATTTGTCTCAGCATTGCGTCTTCTGTACTCTTTATTTTTGCCGGACCAGTTTGCGGTTAAGAGAATGTGCCTTTTTTGTACATTTGCATTTAGGTTTTATAATTTTAATTGATGTATGGACACAAAAGCATGAAGGAAGACTTGGATCCAAGCAGTGCCACACTTTACATCATCACTACAAGTGTTAAGTGTAAAGAAAACCAATTTTGAAACTATGAAATTCCTGATTCATAAATACACAGTTATTTGTACTTCACATATTAGATAATTCACTGCTACTAAAGCTTTTTATTACAATTGCATATGTTTTAAATTGAATGATAAATTAAGTTGTCTTCCAAAACTGTGTACTTCTCTGGTCAGCTGTATATGATCAGTTATCTACCTCAAAGTTTATTTCCTTTTGTATTGGGACAGGTTGCTGGCCCTCCCTGTTTCCACAGACCAAATCATCCTAGCTCAGGAGCTAGGGCTAAGCAGTTGTTTCTTTCAAGTATTTTTTAGTTTTTAAATTTTGTGTGAGTATTGGAGTATAGATGTCGGTGACATTTCATAGTTTCAAAAGTAAATTGCTGCTCTGAGAAGTGTAGATTCTAGTGAAATGCATAGTCATAAGAGATGTGTTTTTGTTTTTTCTTTTTTTAAAAAGTTGTGGTATTATTGGTTCTATGCTCCCTGGAATATTACTGCTTTGTAAAAGTCCAGACTTCCTGCAGCACCTTGCCTGTATTTGGTAACTTTCCAAACCTGGATCTCTCACTACTTGCTATTTTTGCATTAATTAAAAACTGCAGTATGATAGCTGTGTTAGAGGGAGGGAAGAGTTGCTGCCAGAAATGTCTGAACAAAGTGCCATACTCATTGTCTGGGTAAGATTTGGGAAATTTAACCTCTGTACATAAAGAAATAATCAGTTACTTAAACATCACATAGTAGACAGCCATTAAATTATAAAAAATTAATTTATGAAGAAAGACCTTTTGTACAGATTGAAAAAAAAAAAAGATTTTCATAGAGATATCTATATGATCAAGAGAGTTAATTTTTTATTTTTGTTTTACTAGTGCCACAAACTTGCCAGTGGTAACTTATTTGTCCGGTTCAAGATAACTCTGTAGTTTTGTTTCCTAGGACTTGTTGTTAAACGCCAAAAGACATTTTTGAACTGTAAATTTGATTAGATTGTTAGCTTTTTCTGTTTTATTTCTTTGAAAACTTTTGAATAAAAAAGATCCAAAAAAATGAAAATGCATCGTCTTTTTCCTTCAGACCTTCCTTTATTGGGGGAAAACCCGAACAGGTTATGGTAAATCTTCTGCATTTATTTTGAAATGTTTGGAATTGCTTTCTGCTTGACAGCCTGGGTTTTTTTCTCCTCTATCTCTCATCAAAACCAAATTTTAACTCTTTTGCACCACACTACAAAGTCACCAATTCTTTCAAACAACACAGGAAAAGATACATGAAAAATATATGATGAGATGTCTGATTTGGTTGCAAGAAGTCCATTCTGCTGTGTGTCAGCCCACACAGGGAGTTGTGTGTAGCCAGGCTTGGGTGCTGTGGCTGTAAATACCATTTTCCTGAGGTAAGGTTGGAGGTGGAGTGTCACTTTGGTACCTCATGGCACAGGATTGCTGCCTTCAAATGCTTTTGTCTTCCCACGAGTGCTGGCATTGGCTGGAATACCCAGTTCTGGAGAGCAGAGGTGATACTTCACTGGGATTCAAACCAGTGCTGGCCTTCCAGCTGCCATATTTAAGCCTTGTATTTCTGTAAAGGTAATCTCTGATTTTATTATCCTTTTGGCAGGATCAGTACTGCTGATGGTGTGTATCAGGTAGAGGACTGCTCTGACCAAAGTAAGGCTTGGGAAAGCAGGAGGGGAAAAGTCAAACTCTTGTATCTCCTCAGCCAAATTCTTTATCAACTGCATGGCCTTGACGTGGCTTTGGATTGATGTGTGTGGCAGGAGAGGGGCTCTGGCCCAGCCTTGGGCAGCCCAGGGTGTGCCCAGCGGCACAGAGCAGTGCTGGGTGATCCAGAGGGCTCCTGCTCCTTGCTGTGAGAGCTGGGTAGGCAAAAGGGAGGCTTGCTAACCCCAGGCCGTGCTGCTCTGGAGAGCCCTCTCCAGCCTGGGAGTTCTTTCCAGTGCACACCTGGCTTTGAGGGATCCCAAGAGCTCTGCCAGCACCATGGCAGGCCAGGCAGCTTGCTGGGGTTGGCACATGGGGGCATGCTGCTGGCAGTGCACAGCCTGAGCTTTCAGTCATGTAATACCTGTGCAAGATACTAAGATTAAATGTGTTTTCAGTGAAGCTGGCCAAGCAACTCATCTGGAGAATGGGAAACTTGATTTACAGTTGCTTTTACAATGAAGACATCCCCAACAATGATAGCACTAATTGACCCAAGGGAATGGCCTGAAGTTGTGTCAGGGGAGGTTAAGGTTGGATATTAGAAAAAGGTTTCTTACTCAGAGGGTGGCTGGGCACTGGAACAGGCTCCCTAGGAAGTGGCCACAGCACCAAGCCTGACAGAGTTCAGGAAGTGTTTGGACAATACTCTCAGGTACATGGTGTGACTCTTGGGAATGGTCCTGTGCTGGGCAGGGAGTTGGACTCGGTGATCCTTGTGGGTCCCTTCCAAGTTAGCATATTCTGTGATTAATGGAAAGGAAAAACCATCACACTGTGCTAATAAACACTCAACTCCTGTAACTGAAAAAAAATACCATTTACCCATTTGGGGGGTCATTTAAATATTGGCCCAATATGGTGCCTGTTCCAAATGCAGTGCATGAGAAGATGAATATAGAAAAGTTTAAAAGGGTTTTGTTACATTATTCATATTCATCACCATACTGAATTAATCTCTGATTAATAAGCATTCTTTTTAAATTAGGAATGAGTACTCCTCACAAAAGCTATAAGTAAATAGACGCAGAATAATACAGGCTGAAAATGTTTTTTACTCTCTATTTGCTTTTCTAATTATCCCTATGATAAACTTAGCTCTCTTAGTATATTTGATAAGAATTAATGCTTTTTGCAAGTTAGTATATTTTGCCTGATCTAATAAGGTTGTGTGATCATTCCTATCAGGCAATATGCAGTAATACAATGTCTTTATGTAATATACTTTTATTGTATATAATAAAACTCATTACCAACTAATTTGTTCAAACATTGACTCCATCCTTTTGCATACAACCTGTTTTGAACCCTACTTGTAAACCTGCCATTAATATTTTTTTTTACCTGTTAACAAATAGGGGTAAGTATCGGATTCATGTAGGATGATTGTGTACCAATATAAATGTTTTGTGCAAGATCATGCACCAACCCTGTTGTTTTTTGGTTGTTAGTGATTACAAGGTAGCCTTTCTTTAGGCACTGAACATATTTTTTTATCTTTCTCTATTTTCTAAATTACCTACTTCGGGCAGGTGCAAGACAAGTGCAAGCAATGCATTAACAAGCAGTATAACCAAGTACTGTTGAGCAGCTGAGCCTTGATAATGACTGCATCTATTGGGCTGCATATATTAGAACAGAGTAAGTCAGAGTAGTCTAAAGCACTTTGCTGGTACTCTTAGCTTTTCATGGGAGAAAAAAGTTAGTAAGTGCTATTTTGCTCTCCCCTTTCTAGCTTTAATTTATGCCATGGTACCTCCACCATACCAGACAAAATCACGATTGACTAAAACTGTGCCACCTAATTTTCCACAGAAACGTCATACCAGAAATACATTTCATGTGCTGGAATATTTGTATGAGTTTGTACTCCTGCTCCTCCTGTGTACACATCGCTGCACTTGTTCCTTTTGCTGTCGTCAGCCACTCCAAAATTTTTTGCAAACTTCCACATGTGTTGGAATAAGATAATCTGTCCTGTCCAGCAGTGCCTTCTTGTGAAAGCCAGTGTGTTGTTTGGTGGCATTTAAGACATGTGTTACCTTCCAAACGTTTGCCACACTGACGTACTCTTTCAACTGTGAAAGATCATCTGTATCCTTCCCCTGCCAACAAATTCTGGCATAGATTAACCCAAACAAATCTGAGGCTTTTGGCTTTCAGATTCAGTCCATTAATTCTCTCCAGAATGGGGGTTAGGATATACAAAACCTATTCTATTTGGCAACTTCTCTTTCAGTGACTAAGAAAAGCCAAGCTGATGTCAGAACAGCAAAGATTTACAGTGCAGTGATCAGAGGGAGAGTGTAAATGCCTGCATGTGGAATGAGTCAGTCTTTCCTTTTCAGGACAGCTCTAACCACATCTACCATCTGAGAAATCTGTGAAGCCCACTTCTGTAGTAAAGAAGAAATCGTATCACAGGAAAATACTACTGGGGTTTTTTTCCATATCCAAGAGGAAAGGCCAGATTCTCCACAGGCAAGCCTTAACTGTTTAAGTTATCTTGCCTTTTTCAACACTATCCCCTCCCTCAGTATCTACATCAGTGGTGTTCTGAATTCTGTTGTGTTATGTTGGTCTCACTTCAGCTGGATAAACTGACCTCTTTTGACAGCTTCACTGCAATACAAAGGGATTTTTGGAGAACTGAAGGAATGAAGGTATGTGGCACCCTGAGGACTTCCTGCATGCACACTGCAGGTGTTCAGGTCAACCTGCTCAGGCAGCTTTCTAAGCAGTGTTATTGTTTCAGAGCCCCACATGCAAGTGTTAGCCAGGGCAGTAATATTTGGAAAATGGTTTCTGCACATGCACTCTGCTGATCTTGAAGAAGTCATCTGCAGTAGAGATTTTCCCAAGTATTTTAACCACTGACAGGGATAATGGTTTTAAGCAACGTCTGTGAAGCATTTAAGGCTAATGGAATAAACCAATGATTTAAAACAAGCCCAAGAGAAAATTTACTAGTAAATTTTATGTTTTGGTAAATAGTTTTAGCTTTTTCCAAGTACAAATAGAAAATTACCTTTGCTTTCTGTGCTTCAGCCTTTTCCCAATGGGAAATACTTTCATATCAATGAGAAAACACTGCTAAATTTTTTGTTGTTGTTTTTGGGTTTAGTTTGGGGTTTGGTTATTTTTTTTTTGCCTTCCAGTGAATGTCAAAAAGTCCAAAAATATATTTACAGGCACTTTTTACCAGCTTGTTTTTGCATCAATTTGTTCTGGTATCTTTAGCCAGTCTCAAAGATAATCTATAAGCAGAATATACATAACTAAGCACGTGAAGCAGTTATTTATTGACCAGCCCACAAAAAAGAAAGGATTTCACAAGCCATTGGGCTGAGTACGAGTCTGCTTACCCAGCAAGGTACCAGCAGTGGCTTTTTTGGCCAGGCAGACATTGGACAGGAGGGGAAGGGTCAGTCCGTGCAGCTCCCAGGAGCAGACCCACAACATTGCCACATTTTTATCTTCTGCCAAGCTCCATCAGGGCCCCTGGCATGGGTGCCTTGCCCCAATAAACTGATTGACCTGATTCTTCCTGACCTGCCTTGCTTTTTTCTTCCTTTAGATTTTGTACCCTTTTTACATTGCTGCTTTTCCCCCTAAACCCTCGAGCTCCCAGCAGTCCTATCCCACTAGCTCTACCTCTGTCTGTAATTTTACCTTATCTCTTCAGACTTTCTCATAGCCTTTTTTCCAGCACTCTGAGCAAGGTTACACAGCTGGGCTGGATCAGAGTTGGGCTCTCAAGTGCAGGGAGCTGTGGAGAGGGAGGCACAGGACAGGGGCTGCAGTAAGGGCTGACATATTCCAGGTCTTCCTTGAGTCAGGAAAACATTCAAATGCAGTTGGAGAAAGGGTATTCAAAGAGCTCCAAGTGTTGCTGTCTTTGCCAGAACAGAATGAAAACTAGATTTCAAACAGCTCTAAGAGGCCAGTGCAGCTCAGTAGAGTGAAATGCTCCAGAAGTTAGCAGCTGCATGGACCGTCAGTTCCTGACCTCCTTCAGCCCTGCCCTGCTCACTTTCCATACTTCAACGAGTTCCAGCTGCTAGTAGGCAGAGGGTTCTGACGTGAGTGGGAACGAGGCAGCTCATCAGCAACTCACAGGCTTCATAAAGCAAAACGCCTTTTGCCACTTGTGCATTCAAGCAGGTCACTGTGCCCTGAGCTGCAGAAGTTATGGAACAAAGCCAGCAGCAGGGAAGTAAGCTTGTGGACAAGAGTGGGAATATTTGGAGTTTAAGTTGTTTCTAGGTAAACTGTTCATATTTAAGAGTGGTCTAGCTCTGTCTTTGCTGTGGTGTCTCTAGAAACAGCAGGTGTTACCCTCTATTCTGGGGTAAGTTCTGTACAACAGTGTTGAAAATCCAGATTTCAGTTAAAAAAAAATAAATCAGGCAGTTACAGAAATTCCTCTCCTAAAAAATATTTTGCAGATGAAACTAGCCAGTCGTCTCTGGAAAAACAGTTCAGGACAAGCCATACCGTTCCATGTATTACAGTCTACATATGCACAGCTCATCTCTTCCAAGTGGGGATCGTCTGGTCAGCCCTGGAGTGTCTGCAAAATTAATTTCCTAAGCAGTGTTGTGCTACATCAGCAAAGCCAACTGTTGGAGCTGCCCTTGTTTAACTGGACTCCCAAGGTGAGTGAGGGGTGCGGAGCCCCGGGCTCCGAGGGATGCTCTGTGCCAGCCGGGACTCAGCCTCTCTCCGCTGCTGCCGCCTTTGGCTGCTGGTGCTGTCGGAGGAGCAGAGAGGGCAGAGCCTCCCATCGCTGCTGGTCTTACCCAGGAGCTTCAATAACAGCTCCTGGTGCAGCCACCAGAGGGCATCGGGATAAACCGAAATTGTCACAGCAGGTAACACCCATTCATAGCGTGCCATGATGCAGCGCTTTTAGCTACCTGTTACTAACAGCAAAACCTCATCCTGCCTTTGCACAATACAATGCGAGTGCTCACATTTCTAATAAGGTGGTTTTAGTCCTCATTAAGATAACAATAGGATTGTCTTTATTAGAGGAAAATAAAAACTAATTTTCTTTTGGTTAATGAAACGTGTAAGGATACCTTCAGTGCACAGCAGGCAAGGGGAAGGGAAAAAAAAGAATCTGATAGAAACCACAACATCACCAGAGACACAAGTGCTCCATGCGAGATCAGGGAGAATTGGTAAGTAGCTTGTAGGTGTCAAACACAAAAGGAAGCAAATAGCAAGGGAGTTCTGGAGAAGTCAAGCAGCCTGCAAAGGTTCAACCCAGACCAGATTTAGAAATCTTTTTCCCACTAACTGAAAGCCAGTCTATTTCCAGGTACCTTTGGGAGTATCTGTTTTATTATTGCTGTATCTTTTTAAGAGCTTTGACAATTGAAAATATATTCGTTCCAAACACAGTGTAAAACAAACAAATACCTTCTCAGGAAGTAGATAAAGCGGTGAAAGTCAATTAGTGTCTTGGGGGCTGAATGAAAAATCTATACTACAAACCAAAATTATTCTAAGTATTTAAAGTGATGTAGAAAATGCAGCTCATTTTTTGCAAAGTTCATTCAAGAAAACCTGTCGGTGATCACTAAAGAGGGCTCCTTAGATATCAGTCCAGGTGACTAATACAGATGTGGCAAGTAGGAGAAGGGGCCCACAGAAATAGATATTTTTTTGCTGCTCATCTCTAACTGTACATCTTGAATCTAATGAATAAATTGACCATAACCCACAAAGGATTTTAGTGCTTCAGATCTCAGAACCTTTTGCAGCATCTCTTTTGGTCAGGGAGAATCCTGTTGCCAATGCATTTTGGGCTGTTGTGTTCTGCTGGACAGTGCCTTGCACTTCATCACCAGTGCCTGAGGCCTGGAAGGCATTTCTGACCTGCACAGCCTTGCTCTTAGATGTGGACTACAAGAAGCACCTGTAAATCTCTGCCAGGGATTTTGTCAGTCTTCAAAGTAATTAGATGATTCACTTCTGGACCAGGCCGTATTGCTGTATCAGGCACAACAAAAGACCCAAAGAGCAATCAGGGCAAGTAGGAGTTCACAGACAGTCATGAATAAAAATACTGTAAGTCTGGAAATATAAAGTATTTCTCTGTTTTGCATACACCCTAGCTTTAGGCTAAACAGTGCACAGACATAGACTTGAATTTCTGGAAAAAGATCTGATCCAGGCATGTGTTTGCAATTTTTGAGGATTTTTTTTTATGTTGAATAAGGGCTGGGGAGGAAAAGGCACAATTCCTGCACACCCCCCCCCCCCTTTTCAGCCCTAAAAGTTTCCCCCCTT
>VXBQ01009518.1:863685-912761 GCA_013400175.1 Phainopepla nitens
TTTTTTTTTCTTTGCAGTCTCAAGTACTTGTGATTATCTTTTGGCATCCAGCTCAATGTCAGCATGACTATGTTTGTCACAGGTTCTATAGGCTGCTGCAAGCAGGACTCAAATTAGGATTGGTGTGACCAAAGGACAATAGCTCTGCCAACGAGACAGACTTTTTTTGATCTAACTAGCAGATGCTCTGCTAGCGTCTCTCACTTTTTTGCCTCTCTCTTGCCTAGAGGACTGAAACCAGCCTGTCAGTGTGATCGTACTCGCGGGAGCTACAACTGTTTGCACAAGATCTGAATCTAGCCTAATACCTTCTTTAATAACTGCTTCCAACACCTACTCGTGAAGGCTCTGGTGGTAAACTCCATTTAATATATCATAACTTTAAAGCAGAGATTTTTCCAGAAATGGCTACTCTTTTTATAGAGGCTAATTTGCACTCTAGTAGATTATTTTAGATAGTAACAAATTGTTCCTGTATATCTTTGGTCGTCAATGACTTGCAAGAATAGTATTGCAGAAGGAGGCTAGAAAGAGAACCTGCTGGGGTTCAAACCTTGAATTCCCTTTTGTTCTCCTCCTCTGTTACTTGACAGGAGTTTTGGAAGAAGAAGAACTAACAGACATATGAAAGACCTGGCATAAAATATTGGACCAGCTTTTCAGGTGTCACTGAGGGGCAGCAGGTCCAGAGGTGTCTCTCTCGTCCAGACTTAAGATCTCAACTGGCTTTAGCATTTAATGCAAGCCTGAAGGCTACTGGCTGCCAGTCATCCTGACAAGGTGATGACTAATGGGGACAATTAACTCCCTCCCCTAACTTGCTGTCTGTCATGGCAATTGGAAAGGAAATAAGAACACTTTTCCCTAAGGAAACAGGTTGGCAAATGGGTTTGGGTCTGTTAAAACTTTAGTGGTAATGTTAATGAAATTTCATATTAACAAAATATCAAAAAGTTGTTCCAATGAAGAGCAGGTTCAAGTCCATATTGTCTGCTCTGTAAATTCCTTTTTAATTCATGTTCACATGTTGAAAAATTAACTTTATAGCCAACCTGTAATTCCACAGGAGTAAACTGCAGAATTGCCATTGGCTACTAAAGGAGAAAGATACAGCTTTGCATTGTTCATTTCATACAGTAACAACTTTTCACTGTGTAATTAGTTAATTTGTGTAAAATGAGTTAAAAAGTAGCAGGCATGAGCAATTTGTTTCCATCTCTTTCAGAATGTTGTTTTTAGTTCATAGACAAAAAATTGAGGCACATCTGACTGGTTGTTACTCATTATCACCAAAATCCAGCTTCTAATCATTAAAGCTGATGCTTGCTGAGGTGCCCCATATCTCTGATGGATTGATATTTGTACTCACAGAATCATAAAACTTTACCTCCAGACCTGCAGACGTGCCCAGAGCATGACGGTCAGTTTGTGATGCGTCTTCGCTGCTCCGTTTTAAGGCCCAAACTGACTTTATTTGGGCAAGTCAAAATTTTTCCTTAGTTCACGCCTTTTAGGGAACAAGTTTTAGTACGGATGGCTGCATGGATCTCAGCAAAACTTCCTGGAAGGAAAAGAGAAAGGAGTCACCACTACTGAATTAGCCTGCTCTTTATGGTGACCAAGAAGCAGCCAGACTATAATCCAAGCGCCACTGTGGAAAGCTACATGACTAATCTGTGTTTTCCTTGTGTGACTGGTAGCAGGAAGGAGGATGTAGCACAACAGTCGATTTATTGGAAGAACAATGTAGTCATTCATCAGAGCATTATTCTGAAATAATTTAGATGACAGTAGAGCAGCCCACTCTTGACTTTAGAAAATACAAATCATTCAAATTCCATATCTAATAAGGAAATTGTTCCACTGACTTACTGGTTGGCATAAATTACATGTAGCTAATATGTTCCTGTTGCAGACCCTGAGGACTCTTTGTTTATGCTAAATGTGAATATATTTTAGCACATGAATTACTATCCTCCTGCTTGCTTCTTGGGCGCCTCCAGAATAAGTAATACGTTGGCATAACTTTGCCATTTGTCAGCCAGCAGTCTGGTAGCACATTTGCTCGTCAATCTAATTTTAACCTTTTCTCATACGAGCACTTGGTATTTCATGTAAATCAACCAGACAGTCTGTCATTCAATAGGATAGTATCTCCATAGTCTTCTAAAGTGCGTGCTCTATTGTATGTGCTCATTAAGTAGCAGAGGTAAAATAAAACTAATATATTACTTCTGGTTTCTTAATACCAGAATGCCAGGAATCTCTTTATTACCACAATAGAGACAAATGATATGTCTGGCAGAGGTTCTGGACAATGGACCTGGTAATGCATTCAGCACTTTCTGAATTGAAAGGTCTGTCCTGAATGGTAAGTAGTGCAATGCATCATTATAGGCTTCAGAGCACATATTCTAGTTCTGTTCCTGTTATCACTCTAATTTGCAGTCAATAATATTAGAAAGTACATTCAACTGATGAATTAAAAAAATATTTTTAAAACAATTTCCCTGTGTTTCCAATAAATTTCTTAATAAAATATGATGCTGGCTGCAAAAGAGAATGTAATTCATCATGAAATATAAATAAATTAGTTAATGATCATTTATTTTCATAATTTGTGTAAAAAAACATGAAAGGCTTAGTGGTATATCCTTTACCTTGTAAGGTTTTTCAGAAATTGATTTGGCTAGGGAAATACCATGTTTGAAGTTTAGCTGTTTTGTCAGTGTTGCTCTACTACTCATGACTTTAATATCTTTGATTTTTTAAAACACTACTGTTCATTTATTCAGCCTACTTAATAATAATTATAATAATTATGCTCATTCTAGCTTATTCATATATTTTACTGCATTAAGAATGTTTTTTAAAAAAAGCAATCGTAGCATTGTAATGAAATTCTCTGTAATGTTATTAATAATTCAGTCCTGCATGATGCCTGTAACCATTTATTGCGTAGTACAATAGTTACCTGTTCTATTAATAATGAAATTCATATTCTGGTCTAAATTTTCCTTACTGATACTTTGAGACTATTAGCACTACATTACATTTCACTCCACTCAGGCTTCTGACTGATAGAATAAAACTCATGTATTTACTACTTGGTTCTGTTCTGAGCAGTGATTTCTGGCCCTGTGTGTTCTGGGGCAGAGCCTGGGTGGTGCCTGCATTTCTCCCCAGCTCAGTGCTCAGCAGGCCCCTCAGCAGAGAGCAGAGGCAAAGCTCATCCTCCTGTGGTCTCACTAAGTCCCTCCTTGGTCCATACACTCTTCAGGGGCTCCTTACTTACAGATTGCATCCTGAGTCCATCCCTTCTGTGCAAAATTTACCTCTGCTGCTATAGAATTTATTTTGCCTGTGTTAAATTTCTGGGTATGAGTTGTATATGTATGTATCATATTTGTGCAGTTTCTACACAAAGTTCTGTTTCTCATTGAAGGAGCGCTGTAATGGAAGTAAAAAAATATAAAGTGCTTCCATCCCTACCTTCAGCATCTTTTATAGCTACTAATCAAGTAAAGGCAGTATTTGTCCTTCAGGATGTAAAGTTATATAACTTAACTTGGCACTTGTTTGTCCAAAAGATTTAACCACAGATTAAGTAAATATCTTCAAGGACATAAGCCTGAGGTTTTTTGCCTTGAATAAATATATCTCAGATGAATCTGTCCCATAAATTAGTCAGCTATTTCTATTCCTTAGTTTTGTATAACAGGGTTATAAAGGATTTATTCTCCCTGCTTTGATAAAGTTCTCACATGGGAGTTTGTTTGGTTTCTGTATCTCCATGTTTTATGCCAGGCAGCTGCATTTTTTGCTCTAAGGGATGTGTCTAGGCAAATTTAATACAGTCAGTGAGGTAGATTGTCTTAAGCGATGACAACATTTAATTTCACCGAGCCTCTCAAAAATAATTGTACATGTAATTTTGTTAATTTCATGTCTGATCCTCTGGTTTACCACCACTGTTCTTGCAGCTGTAAGTTTTACCTAGTTCAGGGAAGTGTATATTACCAATAAATTTTTGCTCTGGAGAAAAGCAGTGAATTTCTGGGGATTAAGGGAGTCTGCATTTTATTACAGGAAAAATATTTTCTCGTCCTACTTATTGTTTGTGCATTAAGGCATTGTTTGTGCATTATGGACATAGTTGTTTTCAGAGGACGACTTTCCCTTCAAATTTTCCACTCTTGATCCTTAGGGATTACTGAAGAAATAATCAATCAAGAAGACCTGAAATTATGTGTGAATTATGAATTATGTGTGGGATGAGTCCAGCCTAAGATTTTTATTTAAGAAGGAAATTGATTTTTTATTTCTGTGCCTGTATGAAGGAAAAAATAAAAATGAAAATTATGGCAATGAGTTGCTGCAACTGCAGGCAACCTGAGTAGTATGTTTCCCTGGAGTACGTAATCTAAGTATGAACTCAGTTCTAGTTATTAGCAATATATTCCTCCAGGTATCAAGGCCGAAATCCAGCCATGTCTTTTGAAAGGTGTGTAGTAGGCAAGCATAATGGAGAAGAGTTTTGTCTTTCTCTTTTCATGTGATTTTTTAAATTTGGTAGAGAAATTTTATTGCTATTTACTATTAGCAAGCCATTCTGCAGCTATCTAAATTCCATGTTTAAAGGTATGTCATAGAATTCCCTAGGCTGTCACAGGCCTAGTGCCACATTAATGTTCATAGCTCAGGAAGATGTTCTTTCTGACTGCTATTATGTACATATCTATAAATGCATATCAGCACCTGGCACCTGGGCTGGGCTGCTGGGTTTGTGAGAGGGCAGGGGAGATGTCTGGTGCTGCTGATGTGCTGGGTTTCACCTGCTGCTGTCAGGACAGCTCAGCCCCCTCACCAGCCTCAGCCTCCCCTCAGCTCGTGCTCCCCAGCTGCCATGAGCAGCTGGGGCTTGTGGCCCATCCCGGCCGCACTGCTCCATGTCCCCGCGTGCCAGAGCCAGCCTGCCACGGCCATTCCTGCCTCCCTGTGTCCAGCAGGCAGCCAGCAATGGGCAGGGATGTGCTGCCCACCCCACGTGGCTCCTGGCTGGACAAGTGTGTTGGGCTTTCTTGCTGTGTCCGTGATCTCCAGGCACTTCTGGCCTCCTAATCAACTGCAAATTTACAACTTTAGGTTCTAATTAGCTTCCAGGGACTTATCAGTGACAAGTCATGATGTGGGTTTATAGGGGGCCACAAGCGTTACTGCTGCTTCAGAGCAAACTTTGTGCTCTGAGAGTTTTTCCATCCAGCTCTAAGGGATCCTTCTCTTGCAGGATAACCTACTTCTCCTGCTCTGACCTTACTGCTTTGCCTATTAATTCCACTTTAGGTCCATGCCCAGCTCTCTGAAGCTCTTTTGATTGTCAGTTCTTCCCCTCCCTCCCTCCCCTCTGAATCACCTTCGCATCTCAGAGGCTCTTGCAGAAAATTGCCTTCCACCACCGCTGTCCTTTCACACCCCAGCACAGGCTGGACTGAACACGGAGCCGCCTCTGACCCAAGGCAACTTTCTGCCAAAAAGCAAACACAGTCATGGATGACACTGACAGTAAAGAATCAACCTCCATCAGCCCCCATGACTTCCCTCCTTGGACTCTGTTCTCCAGACATGGACCTCCCTGAGTGCCACGTTGCAGCTCAACGGGCCCCATCTGAGGGTGGCCCAGCAGAGGGACAGGCTGAGCAGAGCTGGAGTGTGGCAGTTTTGTGGGGATGCCCTGCAGCACCTGACATCACCCAGACTCTGAGGGACCCCTCAGCTGCCCCAGGAACTGTGCCACCAGCTCACTGCTGGGAGTCACCTACAGGCACAAAGGGGGTGAAGTTTGCTAAGGGGCTTCATTCCTTTAAAGGCAGGAGTGGGAGGAGGACAGTACAGGGCATCAGTTCCACAGCAGCACATCTCACAGGGCTTCAACATGGGGAGAGTCAGCATGGGGTACTGTTGCCTCCCCACCTATGTGCATTATGCCCTGGCTATGGCCCAGGAGTGATGAGACAGGGCGGAACAGGAGCTAGTTATCTTCCTGTTTGGGTCTTTAAGAGATGGGGTGGTGGCTTTATTTATTACTGTGGGTAGAGAGAAAAGTGTCAGTGCTGGTGGTGAGGGGTCCTCAGCTGCGACCCATGGGTTCTGCCCCCATTTCAGAGCAGCCTGGCCATGGGGAAGGGGCCAGTGGCCAGCTGAGCCCACTGTGCCACTGTAGGGCACCCCAGCCACTGCAGCTTCCAGCCCCACTCCAAGGAATGTCATTTCCCCGCCTCTTCACACATTTTTCTAATTCTCAGCTACGTGCATTCCTAAGACAACATTAGATCCTCATCTCATCTCATCTCTGCCTATTTTTTATATCTTTTCTCTTTTCTTACAGCAGTCCCCCAGCTCCTTAACTGCAGCCCAGGGAAATGATGTGAACCCTGGGATGCCTCTGCTCTTTATGCCTGGCTTCCCACCCAGCACCATAGAAGAGTTACAGCTGTTTTCTGCTCTGATTTGCTGGCGCTGATGCTTCCTTGTGCATTCCCTAAGGTAATTCTGCCTCCCTGCCATTTCTGCTTTTGTCTAGGGCTTGTCTGAGATTCCTCTGTTCTCTATCCCAAACTAATTGTATTTTGCTGCTCAGATCAAAGAACCTGGTTTTATGTATATTAAGATGAACGTGCAATGCAGTTTATGAGGAAGAAGCTCCTTTGGGAAGTGTGAAAGCAGGTGCCTGTGAGGTGGAAGCACTGTCCTTTAGAAAGAGGAGAGATTAGGATGATAACAAATACAAAACTTCAGCATTATTCTTTAAAATAATGGATTAATTATTTCAGTGACAATGTGTTGTGTGTGTCTGTGCTAAGAGGGCCTTTATTTCTTCGCTCTGAAATGGGAAAAGAAAGTGGTTGCCTAAATCCCTATTGGCGTACAGCACATGAATTCCAGTTTTGATTTTATGAACAGCCTGTATCATACTATCTTGTCTGGACTGCCTCACTCTCATTGTGCTGTGGGGTTAGACACACTGTCACCATTCCTATAAATAGCCTGCTTGGTTATGAAGGACCAGTAGTGTTTCCTCTGGGAAGAACAGGATTTTGACAAATGGCATTAGTTTTTGTTAGCCTTTCTATAGGAGATAGAGTTTGGAGAGTAGAAAGTCTGCTAAAGAAAGACAATAATCAAAGTATTAATGCTTGAAACACAGACACTTTGTGAGCCTGAAGAATCCACAGAGAAAACTGAAGTTCGAAGGAGCAGGATGGTGGTGTGCCTTTAAAACAGAGACTTGACTTGAGGCTGGTAAGAAGCAAGGCAGCTGCCATGTGGAAAAGAGAAGCTCTCTGTGATCCTGCAGAAAGCTGGGCTGTGGTGCAAGGATGTCTGCAGTGCCAGGGAATCTGCTCTGCACACGAGAAATGTATGAGTGCCCTGGGGAGCAGCAGGTAAGGCAACATGTTTTTCCGTAAGTTTTTGGAGCAATGGAAGAAGTACCTGTGTGTAGAAAGCCTTGTGTTTCAGGCCTTTAGCTGTTAGTAAGACCTTTTGAGTGTGGAGAGCACAGGCAGGCAAACAACCTCAGAGCTGATTCAGTAAGGATAGAGTTTTTTAATCTTGTAGATGGAGTGAGGATCCCTGGTTTTAAGGATACAGGCAATTTGAGCTGTGTGACCCTGTTCTGTGAGTTTATGCCTTGGAGACAAGGAGACTGGGAGAACACGAAGTGAGGGAAGGTCTATTGACAGTGCAAGAGGTCACAAACAGCAAGGATTTGAATGACAGGTAACAAGGCTTGGTGGCTGTCTTCTCCTGCCTATTAAAAGTAAAAAATGCCAAGATTTTTTGAGGGTTTTCTTACAATTAGCAACCGATCTGGAATTCAGATGCTTGGGCAGATTCCAAGGGTGAGTTGAATCGACAGCAGCACCCTTTGTGCGGAGCAACTCTGTACGCAAGAAGAGAGCCCTGCTGAAAGGAAAGAAACAGAGCGTTGCATTCAGGGATGTGACTGACTAACTTCTGAACAGCGAGGAAAGCACCACGCTTGCCAGTTATCTCTTCTGTGCGTTTCCTCAGTTGTGGCTGGGGCCATCTGATGAGTGTTTCCCTTTCGCTCCCAGCGCGGCGCAGTCTGTCTGCTGTCAGCAGTTAATGAAGTCACTCGCAAGACGCCATCCCCTGGGGAAAAGCAGGGCTATGAATAGACCTGTTACTTGCATCTCTGGTTGCAGTGCTCTCAGCGCTGCTTTTGCTGTGCCACCATCTCTGATGATTGTGCCGCTTCCAAACGATGGTCTTTCACCCTGGAGCTGCTGCTATTCCAAATGCCAAAGCAGTGCTTTTCTTGCTGGCAGAGCTGCTGAGCTCAGTGAGTGCTTCTGTGCTGTCCCAGTGAGACAGGCACAGGTTCTGAGACACCACACGCTTACCAAGATTGTGCAGAAAGTGAATGAGTAAACTTACTGCAGCAAGTGCTTTTAATAATAGTCCTCAGTGAACATCATGGTCAGATGCTTCATCAATGCACATCCTACAACAAGGAGGCAAAAAAGAAAGATTTTTTTTTTTTTTCAGAGGACGAAGTATTTGCATGCTACTAAAATAGAAAGGCAAACTGTTAATTTGATGAAAACATGACATCTTTGCCCGGCTGAGCTTTCATGTCTATGTGTGGTTAAGCTTGTGTTTAAAAGGAGTTGTGTGTTGGTCTAGGCAGAGGTGAGCTATAAAAGAAGCAAAATCAGCAAAAATAAAGAGAGATAAAGAATGATGAATCATGATGACATATTATTTAAAGTATGTAAGATCATGTAAGTACTTATCATGCTGTGTAGGGCATACAATCATTACTTGTGCAAGTAAAGCCAGAGACTATTTGATGCACTTGAATTACTATGCTTATGATTTAACACAAAATAACTTTGCAGTTGAACAAACACCTTTGTAGGAAAATTTAGCTAACAATGCCAATAAATGATGAAAAAGAGAAAAACTAATTAAGGCAGCATTCACTTTGGACATCTCCTCTTCTCTCTTTAGGAGATGTCAGGGAAAACTTATTTTAAATAGGTGTTGTTTCATACACACTGGTTAGTATTTTATATCAGAGTGGATGGTCTTAAAAGGCTCCCCCAAACCAAGTTGTCAAAATTTTAAATCGCAGAGAGCTATAATGAGGTTTTCAACAAAATACAAATGTAGATCTTTCTGCATTGTGATCCAAATGTTTGAATCATTCCTACATGAGCAGAGTTACAGTAGTTATTGCATATGAAACTTTGCTCAGGTGCCTCATCCTCCTGCTTATATAAAACCAGAACAAAAAACAGTCCCTTGTTACTCATACTTTTCATATTAATTCTGGTTGGCTGAATTAGTTGAAGTGATTCATGACCAATGTTAAAATTTAACACAGCCTTTAATGTGTTCGGCCTGACACATGGTGCCTTATAATATTGATTTATCTCATCGACCAAGCAATCTGCATCAGCTTACTGAAGCACGCCTTAAAGAGAAAATGATACAGTAGTCCTGATCTACTTCTTTGCCAAAGCTTTAATTAAACATTCATGCTATCAGTTAAAAGTGAAGGAGCTTGGGGAAATGCATGAGATGCCGGTCCTGTCATTTCAAATTTTTTTTTTGGGGGAAGTTTAGGAAGATTGGAATATGCTTCTTAAATCAGACATCTGTGACCTGGTCAGCATCTCAGTGATACTCAAAACTCTGATCTGTCTTGCTCTCTGGTATCCTATACATATAAACCACAAATCCATCTGATTTTCTGTAATTAGCACTTTTTTTCCAGTAGCACCAAAGCAAATAGAGTTTAGCAGAGCAGAACTGGAGTAGTGGTGCTCTGGCAGTGGATCTCACCCTTTTCCAGGGGTACAGAGCTGTGAACCCAGGGACAGGCATCTCTTTAGGGTTTGTTTCCCATTGCTGGCACCCAGACAGCCTGAAGGCTGGTAAGGCAATCCTCAGCCTTCTGCAGGCCAATTGTGTGGGAGGTAGAGCCTGGTCCAAATGAGGTTTCATTTAGCACTAGCTGCCCCTGAAATGAGGCTCTGCCAGACTACTTAGGAATGATACTTGTATGATAAAGCCTTCTGGCTGTGTCTGCAGAGGTGTTTTAGGAGGGTCATGAAGAGATTAATTTTCTTCACTTAGTGGAACTGTCTGGGGGCAGAAATGCAAACACTTGTTTCTCCCCAGGGCAGAAAACCTACTCGGAATGATGAACCTTGGCATCTTTAGCAGACAGTTCTTGCCTCCTTGAGAACCATGCTAGCAGCAATTAATCTCATCCAACAGTGGTGGATATTGCAACCACAGCCAATACCTCAAATAGCTGTTTAAAATCAGCTTCAGCGAGCTTTGCTCCCTCTCTGACCCTTTCCTGGCTTCCACATCTCTTGTGCTTGGCTGTCCTCCACCCAGGCTTTCAGGCTCAGCTTTGGAAATCCCCCACTCCTGACAGTGGACTGTTATTTTTCTGGCAATATTTACCTGCCATTCTTGTGGAATCGAGTCAAGGCCTCTGTGGTGCCTGTGCTGTTATTCAGAGTGTTAATAGACATTGTAAACAGATAGAGATTGTCAGATTTCTGCCACAAGAACTGCACTGAGGAATTTCCTCAGCAAGGAAGGCTGTCCAGGCTGGAGCTTGTGATGCTTTGTCTGACCCCGAGCCTGGATTTGTTCTAGTTGAAAGAGGGGAGAAACTACTTCTGAGGAACAACTTTCCTCAGGCTTCACTGTAACAACAGAAAGAGCACAGTACCAGGTTCATGAAGAAAATTATGCCCCCTAAAAGCCATGAACTTAGAAGAATATGAGCGAAAGGCCAAGTCTTGAAAGATTCGTTAATATGCAAGTTCAGAAGCATGAGCTAAATCAAACTCTCATTGCTCAACCCACAAGCACTGGAAAAAAACTTAAGAGAGGATTTTTAAGCAGCAGGGAAAGAAGAGAAAAATACTCCTTTTAAAGTGGTCAGGACAAATCATATGGTAATGCATGAGAACATAAGCATCAGTTCAGGATGAAGGAAAAATAGGCTTTATTACTCCCCTTGAGCAAACTGATGATGAAGGAGACGTAGTAAAAATGAATGTTTTTATCAGTAATGTGATGCACAGGCATTGTGAATAGCTCTGTGTCAACGCAGTCTGAATAAATAACTGCAATGGTTTTGTTTACTTCTCTGTTTACTTAAAACTGTGAATATTGATCAAATTTCACAAAATTAGACAGAAAATTGCAATGTCATGAGAACGTGACAAATAGGCACTTTCCACCAGTGCTGACACTATTAGTTAGATAATCGAAATTCAAATCTTTACCGTGATTTTTGACTGTTACGTCATGTACCCATCTTGTCTAACCTTCACATTAACATGACACAGGCAGAAGAAGGTGTTTCTGTTTTCCCTACATGCAAGAAAGTTGACACAGTACACAGCTAGAGAGGAACTTGCCTGGCTTTTTAGTGTAGAAAGAAAATGTGCTCTGTAGCATCTGATACGCCCAAGTTAGGAACCAGTTTGCTCTTGACTGTATCTATGGGAAGTGCAGAGTGAGGCACCTCCCAGCAGAGTGTGTCAGCCCAAGCCCTGTGTCTGCTGCTCCCTGGAGGTTCGGTTGTTGCCATATCAATGAGGTGGCATGCTCCTGGGAGCAGACATAGCGCCAGTGTTTGACCTGTTCGAATTTTTTCTTGGCTTTTCCTGTTGCTCTCAGACATTGCTGAGCACAATTTTTCTGACTTTAGAGGGCACTCAGATGCCTCTTCCAGATTAATGTTAACTCATTGACTTTACCTCTGGATATATTTCTTGTACGGTTTTAAAATTTTGTGGTGTTCCTCTGGTATTTTGACACTCAAATGTCTCTATTGATTAGGGTGGGCAGGGTCTTGCTCTAACTGAGAAAATCTCATCCACCAGATCAGTATCTTACTGTAGATCAAAAGAAAAATAATGTTGGAAAGAATCACATCATAACTGACTGAATAAATAACTGACAGCTGTGAGTCAGTGTCTGCATTTCTTCCCTAACACAACACTACATGGTAGACTGGCTTTGAATAGGTTTTTTCCCAGAATTTCAGGTAATGATTAACTCCCAAGGACTAAAATATCTCCAGGAGAACTGATGAGACATTTCACAAAGCTACTCAAGTTCAAAAGTATATTCAAGCTTTCACTTTAGCTTTTTCCTTCAAAAATACTTATTTTAACAGAAGCTATTTTAAAACTGCCTCATAAATATAAGTTCAGCAGTACTATTAGAGCACAGTTTTAAGCTAAAATGATTGTATTCCAGGAAAATACACACACAGTATGTGCATGCAGTTTATTCTTTATTCCATTTATAAAACAGAAGCCATTTTAGGGCCACAGGCAGTGCAATCATTTATGGGACAAAATATAACTGTACCAGCTTACATTGTAGGATAAAAAACTAAAGGAATGAGTACTGGAAAGAACAAAAACCAGAGGAAATCTGTGTGAGTAGGTTTGTTCTGAAGGAAAACCTCCCACTGCAGGCTTTCATTCCTGAAGAGGGTGTGTTAAAGCATGCAAGATAATAAAGAGCAGCAGATGTCTTAAGAATTGGTGTTATGAGGAGTGTTGTAAGGAATTTAGCTTTTGAGAAGAAGGAGGACTTTTCACATAAACTGGATGAACTCTGTTGGACCAAACATGGCATTGATTTTTTGTAACCAAGATTGCTATAATTGGTATCATTATAGTGTAACAGATCATGTAGCATGTTAGAAAATAATAGATGATAACAATATATATATATATATATATGTATGTACACACACCAGTATAATCAGTAAAAGAATTCTAAGAAATAGGAGAGGATGTTGGGGGGCACTCATAAGGTAATTTTGATGCCTGGTTCTGTAAAGCAGAGTGTGGTGAAAAAGTTAGGGAGAAAGAAATATCAGATGGGAGAAAAATGGACAGGCAAAATCAACACTGATATGTGTGGGAATGTGGTGTGTGTGGCCTGGATGTTAGGAATAAAAGGGATGTGACACTTAAAAAAAAAATTGCACATTGTCCTAGAAGATGAGCCAAGATGTTTGTGTACAAAAACTGCAAACACAGGCTGGAGCTGCAGGGTCCAAGATGACCCCAAATCTTCCAAGAATAGTGAAGGATGGTGGATGGATGATCTATGACTGAAACACACTTAAACTAATGTGTAGTCTTTTAAGAAAACTAGGAATAAAACCAGTGGCACAGAGACAGCCCTCGGTAGCAGTAAAGTTGCCTAGAGAGGCAAAGAGGTGGCCTGGGCTGAATGGAATCTGTCAAACTAAAGGTCTTCTGAAGGACCACTAAGGAACAACATTTCACAGAGAGGTCTAACTCAGATGACTGGAAGCATGAAAGAGAAGCTCCCAAGCATTGCCTCACTGCGGGAGATTTTAACTCATCAGAAATAGAGTATAAAGCAAATGTTGCTGATAACAGTAGAGTCAGTTATTCCAGGGTGTAATAGCTGGCAGATTTCATCAGCAAGCAGTCACTGGACTACCATGATGCTATTCTAGGTGATCTTTGTTAGGTAGTGATGACATAGAGCAGCTGGTTGTAGAAAATAACCTAGCTAAAGTTATCCCAACTTGATTAAATTGAAAATAAATGAAAGAATGAACGAGACCAGGCCGGTTAGTTTCTCAAAATTTGTTCTTGTGAAGTATTGTACCTAAAGAAATTAGTTAGTGATATTAATTGGATGCAGGCTCCAAACTTTTTAAAATTTAATTTAAATAATAATTTAAAAATCTGTAATTTGTACTGTAAGGAGACAATGAAGAGTGCTAGCACCTTACAGATCTTTAAAGAAGAAATAAAAATACTAGGAGTTAGCAAAGAGAGTGAAAGCCCCCACCATACCAGATTATCAGTGAAAACGGTATTTTGGGAACCTGGAAGTGGAGGGTGCAGTCAGATCTATCAAGTTTGCAGACATGCCGTCTGTAACAATATTTGAAAAACTGAAAATTTCTCCTATCATGCAAATAAAAGGGAGTCTGGTAGGTGGCAAGTACTCGCTCTCTCTGGTAGAGATTAAAGACTGTGTAGATACTGCCCAAACCAAATAAATTCTTCTTTTCTGTAAAGATGATGGTACAGATCATAGAGAAAAATAGAATAATCTGTAGAAATAAGAGCTAACATTTACAAACCTGAAAATTTATAAACAAGGTGTAGTAGGCCCATAGTGAAGTGGTGTTTGATATCTATCCTAGATTGCTCAAAGAAGAAAAAAATAAATTTCAGGTACAGGATCAAGTTTTCCTTTAAAGATGTCCCAAAACAAATGAGACAGAAAGAGCAGAGGAAAAAGTGACCTTACATCTGCAGGTTCATTAACTAACCTTAGTAATCTGGAAATTTTGTATGCATTTTGCAAGAAATAATAAACACTTGCATGGAGATAAAATAGAGAAAATAAACAATAAATGTTTAATACCATGTAGTAGGGCAAGGGAAATGTTTGTATGGTGCCATCTGCTCTAGAAAGAGAATTACTTGGTTACCCTAAGGTTGAGTAGAGGTTTTCAAGCTTTACTGTTTCATCTAGTCCTTCAAAGTGTCAACACTTCCATTGTTGCTAAAAGTGGTGTGATCAGATGAGGAAAATATCTGTTCCATTATGAAGGAACAGAGACCTGGAGGCGTCAGGTAGAATTTAATAGATCACATCCAGATTGAAGTAGAAATGACTTCTGTTGTAAGTTGTGGCGAGTTGGTTGGGTAAGAGGAAGACCATAATGTCTTCGTCAATTGTAGAAGGATCCTGAGAGAACTGGGCTGGAGCCATGGGAAAAGCCAAAATGATCCTTCTTAGATACCTTGTAGGAGACTTAAAGAAGGGATATCTGAGTACAAACACCGTTGTAGGAGGCTCCTCTGGTCACAGCTCCTCTGGGTACTGAGAACAGTCTGTCAGCCATACATTGGAAGAAATGCAGAAAAGTAGTACTGGACAAAACAAAGAATGAGAGCTATACAATTGCTCTCTATAAATACATCAAGGGGAGGGGAAAGAAGGGCAGGGCAAATACTAGGGAGGAAAGAAGCTATTTAAGTTGCCAGACAATGTTGTCATTAAAATAAATGGATATATATTGAAAGTTAGTCCGTCCTGGCTGGAGCTGAGGCAGTTTCCAGCCATGAAAAGAGTGAAGTCTCTGAAACAGTCTTCTAGTAAGAGTGACAGGGACAAACCACTGTAGGTGTGGGTATCACAGAAAAATGGAAGTTATCTGCTTGCAAATTGGATGATACAAATTCATGTAGCTCTTGCATAACGGTGAGTAAAGCCACTTTCCCTTTGCCTCTCTGCCAGAGAGTCAAGCAATCTGACAAGACTTATGATGGATTTCCATAAGTTTATTAAGAGAGCTGTGTAAGGTGAAAGGACACATCTTCAGCATCTATAAGGTCCTTTGCAGTGTTGTGCTCTCTCCTTTTTATTACTGTAGCAATAGTATTTTTCAAATTTCTTTTAATTTATTGGTTCAAATAGAAAGCATGACTCTATGACCCGTGTCATATTGACATTCTACAAAATGTTAAGAATTAACTTTTTTGAAGACTGGTTTAAAATTTTGATAAATCTGTTTGCTAAGTATCAAACTAGAGCACAACAAACATGAGATAAGAAGCATAAGGTATCAGTGGATCTGATGTTATGGACCGTATTTACATGATTGATCATTTTGAACTCTTGGAAAACATTGTTAGAGAAAATCTGATCTGGCTTATTCTTTTGATATTACTCAGCAAAATACTTGGAATTGATTCAGTTTGATTTTATTTTTATTTACAGGTGGCTCTATTTACATATTCCCAGTTTTGCATGGGTTTGTTAGATATAGAATATCAGCAGTTCTGACCAATACTTTAAGAATTGTAGAAGCAGTAATCATTCTGTATAATATTGTTTTTCCAATGTTCCTGCTTGCATGTGAGCAGATGCTGTTGGTTTAAATTACCTTCCTGCTTTCAGAAGAAACACATAAGAATAAGGCAAGATTTTTAAAATACAGTAATAATTTACATTGATAAGGATATTGTATTCTGACATTTGTTATAAGCTTGTAACCAAGCATACGACAAAGACAATGGAAGTAATGTTCTGTTTAACAGAGAGATGAAATTTGAAAAAAGGATGCAAACAAAATTACAATTCTAAATATAACATAAGTGAATAAACAGTTTTAAAAAGATGTGAATATCTCCAAAGGTGTTTATATAAGTCACAAAGCAAAATATTGTTAAATGATAATAAGATTCTCAGGATCTCACTTTTTCCCTCATGAGTTTGAGTGCTCATTTTCCTACTCCAGAGGAGCAGGGTAGCCACAAGATGGCAGCACTCTGCACAAAAGGCCCCTGAAACCATAAATTCTGCTCTTTTCTCAAAAAGAGACAGCAGCCGCTGGCGAGGACAAGTGGCCTGAGCGCTGGGTGTCTGTAAATGGAATCAAACTGGCCGAGCCCAGAATAGCTCTGGGAGGCTTCAGAAATGGAGCTGCTTTCATGCAGTACCTGAGCCCACTTTCTTCAATATTTAGCAGCTGCTTGGGTGCTAGGCTAAGCATTCTTGTCTGTTTTGGTTATGCTAGAATAACCTTATTCAAACCCTGTTTCTTAGCAAAGCACCATACCTCTGTAGGTCTAAGTACAGCAAGGTCAGCTATAAAATTATTTTCTGTGCATAAAACCAGAGCAGAATCACTTTTTAAAAGTGATTTAATCCCAGCTCCATAGTTTAGAATTTACATATGGATGATCAGGCCTGAAGACATTGCGTTTCCCCAGCCTTACAGTCTTTTCCAGAAGGAAACCCAGCCTGCTGCAGGGCTGTGATAAGGGGTTGCCTTTCCCTTGGTGCTGTTGCAACAGCAAGGCCATCACCTTGTCCCTTCTGTGATGGGGACTGCGGGTCTGGTTTCAATTTAGCATTTATCTGGGCAAAGTAAGTTATGAAAAGCTCTTCAGCTAAAGTGCAGAGCTTTGAGGAGCTGTGGAGTCAGCACTTTGTGTAGTTCCCATCCTGAGCATGATCACCCACTGAGAAGTGCTTGCTGTGCTGACTTTGCCTCACATTTTTATAGTGTAGGGAAAGCAAGGGGTACCATGTAACATAGAAAAGCAAACAGAAACCAAGGTGAGATTTAATGGGCTGTGTGGAAGTCCCTGGCATAATCTGAGTGTCATGGGCTGGTTGGCAGTCCCACTCCGTTTTCCCACCAGCTCCACCTGAGCCCTTCTGCAGTTCCGAGGTCTGATTATTTGAGTGTGAGAGTGTATTCAAATCTGAAAAGCAAACAAATCTTTGACATTGCTCACCCATGCCAAAAAAACTGAGAACAAAGGTTTGCTCACACCCTTGTCTGGAACCAGCTAAGTCAGAGCTGTGGGCAAGGTGAATACAAGTTGACAAGACCCTGAGTTTCCTGCCTGCTGCACAGCTGCACAGCTGGTGAGCAGTCCCTCCTCCTTCCTCGTTTGCCCTCTGTTTGCCCAGAGGCAGGTTGTTAACTTCATTCCCTGCCCTCCTCTAACAGCAGCACACTGCTCCGGAAACAAGAGGAGACCAGAGCATGAATCACAACCTGAGTCACCAATTCCCAACACCTTGTTTTGCTCAGAGCCAGAGGGGAAAATTCCTCTCCTCTATGTAATTCTCCAACTCCTATGACCCTCCAGAAGAGGCTACAGACACCCCTCCTCCTCCAAAACTGCACTCCACCGTGTGTAGCCATGCTTGCAAACAGCACCTGGAGGGTAGGAGAGACCACATCACACTGGGCTCTGTGGCAGTGTTTTGGTCATAGGACCCTAATGGGATATGATATTAGTACACCCCAAAACACAGGAGCTGAAATGAAGCAGCTCCATCACTGTATGTTCAGATCTTTGTTTTCAGCAGGCTCCAGGTCACTCATACAGGACTCTAATGCTTACAGCAGTTTCTTTTAATGGATGTCATTTTCTGTTGGAGCAATACCCATCTCCCACCACGATGATTAATAAAGAAAGAGAGGGCAGATATATCAAGATGTATCAACTAAAAAAAAAGAAAAAAAAAAGAAGCAAAATTTGCTGATTTTGCTGATCTCTTACCTTCCCCTTCACTGTGAATTTCCCCATTAAATACAACTGTTTGTTAGGGTTTGTTGCTTCCTCTTGAAATATTTTTGCCAGCTCTCCCTAAAGCATTGTCAGATCTGTACTGCAGCAGAGGTGGACAGGAAAGCCTGTGCAGTACTTGCATGTGGTTTCTGTCTGTGCCAGACTGGCCTGTGTGCAGAACTCTCACACCACTGTGTGGCTACTCACGTAATCTCTAGCTCCTTAGAGATGAATCTAAATTTCCAGCTTAGAAACATTTTTCAGCCTTCCTTGCTTAGCTAACTGACAGGCACCCTCTGAAACACCTGCCATTGCTGTTCTTTGGAACTGAGTCTATCAGGCTGCTGGGGGATATGGAAGCACTTGACTATGCAGCTATGGAACGTACGTCTTCTTTGGGAGAGAAGTGTTTTAACCTGTAGATTTTTGTAGAATCTTCACTTACTACCTTTCAGGTTAAAAAGTTTGACTGAAATTTTAAAGTCTACTTTCATTCCCTGCTAGAGATTGTCAGGAGCTTTCAGAATTTGATTGAGAAGCCAACCAGACAGAGAATAAAGTCACCAGATGTTTCAAGTACGAAGCAACCTGCCTCTGACCTAAAGAGTGCAGCCCTTTGCCTCTTCCAGATGCATTGAGGAGATGAATAGGGTGGAGACAAGGGAGACTCCACCTTACAAACTTGAGAAAGCTTTTCTCAAGTGCAAGAGGTGCCTCCCTGCACCTTTGTAAATATTCTGAGAATCACCTCAGCTGAGGGACCTTCAGATTTTAAATTGTCCCATATTTTTCCAGGTTTTCAGGGTGTGTGCATGACAAGATTGCTGGGAATCAAGAGCTGGGTTGCATGTGGAGCTGAGAAGTCAGGGCTATATTTATGCCAGGCATGGAGTGAAGACTTGCATTGTTCAGCATTGCTACACTGAATGATAAACAGCTGTTTTATGTTCTAATGTGTCATTTAAAAACTGTAACTCTGATTAGAGACCAGAATTTGCTCCAAAATGAAGATATAGTGGCTCATGGAAACAAAAGTAATCGTGTTCTTTCTGTACTATGAACTACCTTTTTGTTGTACCTCATTGAATCAATGCCTTTAATTTGGATGGGTGATAAAAGACTGTATTAAAAACCTTATGAAGAAAGGGAACCCTGCTGTCAAGTCAAGCAATGCAATGATCCCAAAGCACTTTACACATCCTTCCCACATCAGCATGGCTACTCCAGATTGAAATTCTACTCTTATAGTGATAATTAAAGCAAATAAATCATTGATCAAGTAGAGGAATTTCCTGGTCAACTTACCTTCGGTTATCACAGGTGATGTTTCAAAACAAGAATCTTCTGTCTGCTTCCTGTCTAGGTATTCTTATCTTGCCCAAGGTTTACTCTCAGTGCACCCTGTCTCTCTTTCAGGACCTCTCTTAGACTCCTTCTCTCCATTTTTTTTCCTTGTCTGTTTTTGTTGTTGTTTATTCTGCTACTTTCTTTTCCTTCTCTGCTATCTCTAGACAATCTAGAGAGGTCTATTCCTAATAATTTTCAGAAACTTAGCTATTTTATTCAGGAAAGACTTAATTCAGATAGTCTTTGGCAGCCACCTCACTCAGAGGCAGGCACTTAGCCTCCAGCCATGCTATTCTAGCCAAGACCTATATAAAATATTACCTCACAAGCAAATGGGGAACTGATATTATCAAATAGAATTTGTAAGTTTTATGTAGGCTGCATATACTAATTCTCTCTACACTTCAAAGTTTGATATCTTGAATCCAAGAATAAGCATTTGCTAATTGCCAGCTGTTCAGCTGGCTGGTCCTTAGTTTGAGGCACTGCTGGTGGCTGGTACTTTGTGGTGGCTGAAGGACTGCCACTGAGCCCTGTGCTTTGAAGTGTTGTTGTGTTACTGGGGGCTGGTGCAAGGTAAGAGCTACAAGGTGACCTTCTACATTGAAAGAAAGCACTGGGTTTTGGAGGGCTGCAAGGCAATAGACATAGTAACAATATTAAAGGACACATACACCAATGTCAGTCAGACCCAGGGAAGCAGGATATTTGAATGGCATGTTACAGGAGAATGTTTTTCTTACCAAGAGCAAACACTTTTGTTTGATTCCAATTCTTTTTGACCTTATGTAATTACATAGACAATATTCTCTCAGAGTTGTCTCCTGCACAAACTGAGGGAACATAATCTAATCAATGCTTTTTTCATGCCACAGGAAATTGCTGTAGCTGAACAAGTGCCTTACAAAGGGCACTCTGAGGCATAAAGAGCAGTTGAATGAGGCTTAGGAATGTTGTTGTAAATAGAAATGATAAGATATGGTTCTACAACAGCCTAAACTGGCCTAAATTAAGCCTAATATATTCTCACCTTTCCTGCCAGTTCTGCCTTGAACTCTGAACTGGGCAGCTGCAGGGTTCAAGGGCCCCAAGCAGAGGAAAAGCAGCCCTCCACCTTCCCCCATAAGGTGATTGGGTTTTAGCTGGATCGGGTTGAAACGCGGCGTGTTTGGACATGAACGGTGACCGTAAGAGTGAAGGGATAGCAACACAAGGGCGGAGCAAAGGTAGTCCTGATGTAATCCAGTTCAGATTGCTATTGAAACTACCCACAATCTGTGTAAATACTAGTAAAATTGGATGTGCCTGGGAATATTTCCAGGCACTAGAATGAGATTGTCTATGCTATTAAACTGTTCAAATGGTCCCTGGCATGAATTTGACCCCTTCCAATTAACACCCACTGCAAACAATTTCTGGGCACTGTTTGGCTGCTAGAATGGTCCCAATAGGCACTTTGCAATCACAAGCTCAGGTCTTTCTGTGCCAGTTGGCTTCAATGACCAGGAATGTTTCAGGCATGTTGAATTTAACCAGCAAAAACCCATCCCCACTTTCACAATCCTTATGAAAAGACAGGACTTGTCTTGAACCAATGATTTTTAAAACAGGCAATAGCAGAGCATAAAAAATGGGAAGAGATGAAATCTGGAAATAAGGAATTTTATTTCCTTTTAATAAGGTGGCAAGAAATACATATTTTCCATTCACTTCAGGTTGGGAAGGTGGAGGAGAGATAGCAATAGCTTGTTATGCAGTTGTTTCTGTGCTGTAGAATATTTGGCCGCTTATTAGGCAGAGTCAAGGCTGACGTGATTCTTGTTTCAAGTCGATTGCTGTACTGGGAATCAAATTATTCCTCCTTCTATATATTAAAAACTTGTTGCCCACAACTGCAGCATTTCCCTTTCAGTTTGGAATGTTAATAAAATCAATCTACTTGGTATCTTGAGTACTGAAGCCAAGTCCTCAATTTTAATCTGTGATTGCATTTTTTGTTGTTTGTTTGTTTGATCTGTGTGTGTGTGTTTTTTTTTTTTTTATTGTTGTTGTTGTGGCTTGTTTGTTTGTGGGGAGTTTTGGTTTTTTTGTGGTTTTTGTGGTTTTGGTTTTTTTCCCTACAATTGCCTTTATGAGTTTCTCTCCACACCAGGAAATCTGAAAAAATTGGATTTTTACTTCTCTCTGGCTATACTTGGCAATCCTGATGATCCATCTCCCCTCGGGGCGCTATTAAAGGTGCTATTCTGAAGGACCTTTAAAGGAGTTGTTGTACACTCACAAACACGCTCCCTTGGCTGGGTTGCTCTAGGACCCAGAGTTACTGGGACTGACAGAAATCTTCACCTGAATGAATTTTCCCCGTCTGCCTTATAAGGAGTCCAGGAAAACAAGGAAGTGATAACCATGTTCACGTTGCTGTGTGCACAGCTTGTCCTCTTTACCTGCCCAGGTAGACCTTGTTTTCACTTTTGTTCATGGTCCGTCCCGCTGGGGTTGAAATTTCCTCGCGATCCGGTGCGTGTGACATCTGAAAACATACCCTCCAGGAATGCAGGGGTTTTACGACATTCTACCTTTACGCAGATGATAATTAACAAGCTAATATTTTTTTGTCATGCAGCCAGCACTGAAAACGAATGGGGATTGAATTGCTTTGCCTCTGTTTCCTATTTCTGCAAAGAAATAACTATGTGCAAGGTAAGGCTCAGGGGCAGGGAGATCCATTTCAAAACCATTTTGCATTGTTTCTTGCTTGAAGTTGACATAAAATAGCTTTCTGTCTTCTGCATTTAATCTTTCCTTTCTATTTAATGACTTTTTTTTGACAGACTGCTGTAGGGCTGCATTGCCAATTCGTCTACAATTTGGTGGTCATTACATAGCACAACAGGTTTGAAAGAGACAGATATTGGAGCAATTTCCTTTTCACTAATCACAGTTTGATCTGCTGAGAATCTTTCATATTATACATATGACTGAATGTTTCTCTAGTAGTTACACAATGGATAAAAATCATATCAAGTATCTAAAGAGGTGAATTAGGCAATTTAAAGCGCACAGAGTGAGCATAAATCTGTTCTTTTAATATCCCTGACTATGTCAGAAACTACTTACCTACACCATACAAGAAACACACGTAACACTCTGTCAGGTGCACTGGAGGGAACAAGTTAACATGTTCCTAGTGAATGCCACCCATAAAGCACGCAAAAGGAGGTATGTTAATTGCCAGCAATTCTGAGGTTTTAATCTTTATTGGAGAGTTAATCTTTTACCAATAGAACTACCATTAAGAAGAAATTTTATCAGTGATCCTAACTATGGTTAAATGTGTGCATTTTTGACCACCCACATTCTCTAAATGACACAGTTCTTCATAAATTGAATGATTAAGCATATTATTAACAGCCTTTTATCTTCTTGGATTTAAATTCAGGGACCTGTTCTCAGGAAAGCGCAGTGACTTGTGAAGATTGTTTGCTTTCCGGACCGCACTGCGCTTGGTGTTTGCAAGAGGTAGAGTGATAAAAAAATTTCAAAGTAAGACTTGAAGTCTTTGTAGTCACTCCGAGTGATGAAGTATTGACTTAATTGGGTCAGTCTGTGGTTTTGTAATGCATGCAGTGCTTAGTGAAGCCTTCCTGGGGATCAGAAGTGGAATTTAATCAACTCTACATGGTCTGTTATTCATAGCATGGTTGTTTGGATGATTGTTTGTTTGCTTGCTTGTTTGAAAAAAACCCACAAAACCGTCAACCTTCCAAATCTAAGGCAGAAATAGAAGTGTTATTAGGGAGTCTCAGGTCATCAGCCCGAGGGCAGGCTCACCCCCAGCACTGATGATGAAGCACCAGACTCAAAGTCAGAGGCCAGGCTGTATCTTAGAGATTACGTGCCATGCCAGGCAGTGTAAAGAGAAGGTTTGCAGGTATCAACAGCGTAAAAGTTTGCAGATGTAAAATTTCCATATAGAAATTATTAATCCGTGGTTGATTTTAGTATGACAAAAATGTTGGCTTTATAATTTGTATGATATAGATGTGCTTTGGCTAAAACATTTGACTTAAAAAATATATCTGGATTTACTTCCTATACCTTTGTTTCAGATTTTCAGTGCAATCCTGGGCAAGTGACTTCACATCTCTGCTTTTAAACTTTCTCCTATAAATGGTACTGAATAATATCTCCCCATCTCATAGTAAATATTCTAGCTCTCAATTCATGAGCATTAACAAGATAGTCAGCTATTGCAACTAAAAACTTGATAGAAATTCTAGAGAAATAAAGTAAGCCTTTTCCAATTTAGTTTCTGGATTGCACATTTGCTGCTAACAGTTTTTATTGTTTTTGTGTACAGCAAAATGACACTTAGCATGGGACTAAAATAGGCTTTATGAAATAGCTCAGAAAGAAAAAACTGCATGTTTAAAAAAAATTCTAAAAAGACATCTTTTGTCATTTGAAAAATGTTACCATGGAGGTCAAAAAGACCCCACATTAGTGTGTTTGCAGTAGTTTTTATAATTGTACTATAAAACAGGATTCTGACTACTGCCATGTATTTTCAGGGGAAAAAGAGCCTAATATGATTTATTGATTTAAAAAATCCCAAACCAAACAAAACTGTGGAACTATTGAAAACTTCACTGTAGTAAACGTGATTTTTCTTCTTTGTCCATAAGCTCATTCATTTCTTTGTTAGAAAACAGCACATTAAGCTTGCAAAAGACATAGGAGCTTTAGTGTCAGAGCAAACAAAAGCACCTCCAAAGAAATCACTGCTTTCTGTAGGATAAGAGCACAATTTGTAATTGTATTTGAAATATGAGGTTTTTTTCTTCACACATTTTGAAAAGTTACAAACTGTGTAAGTAAAGGAGACGATATAGATCTCCCTGTGAAAGGTTTATAATGATACATGTAATTTATGTGTACTGCATTCAAGAAGCAGTGGGTGAGAGGTTTGCCTGAGAAAAGGCATCAGGTTCAGTCTGGAGAATAATAAACCACTGTTCCCAGCAGGTGCTTCAGCACTGTTTCCACCAAAATATGTAAGATCTCTGACAATTTTCAGGTATGAAGAGTGATATTTTGGTGGGAAAAAGGGTCACAGTTCTGGTTTTAATAGGTTTTAAGTAAATCAGTTTTGTTTTGCATGGGAAGTTTTTCAGTGACTGAATTCAGAGAATATTTGTGTCGTAATGGCTGTTCTATGGGTTGCTGGCCCAAACCTAGGAGAAAAGAGCAGATGCATGGTGTGGGCCCATGATCATCTGCCAGGAATTGAATGTTTCAGAACTGATTCTGCCAGGCATTTGCCCAGGTTTTGGTCAAAAGGGCTTGCAGGCCAGAGCAGTTTCCAGGAGACAGCTGACTGATTTTGAGAACCTTTACTCTAGATATAACTCTGGGAAATGGTAATAAGGCACAGAAGCCTCTTTGTAAAAGTAACCATTAACTTCAGCATGTGAGGTTAGTACCTACCCTGTAGCAGTGTTGTGGAAAGGAATGTGTATCAATGCTTTGAATTGAGTAATGAAAGTAAACTGTGAGATATCCAATTGATATCTGTAGGCTTGTGATTTCCTCTGGCTGGGAGAAGGTCAAGGAGGATGCTGGGCCAAATTTAGGTGTGAGGGTGCTGAGAGCATCACTGGTACTGAGTAACTGTGGGGACAGGCTGTGGTCATTGCTGGCCACCAGGCAGAGGAACAAGGACTTGATGCCTGCTTCAGTGAACGGGTTAAATGAGAGCTGAGGAGAAAGTGTAGGTCAGAAAAAAAGAACCAATAAACACTGGGTACCAACAATTAGTTTGTCACAAATTGTCCAGGAGTTTGTTACCAGCAAGACCTCTTCTTTTATTAAATAACATGCTTCAATCAGCAGTTCAAAATGATCTAGGAAGGACTGATGCATTTGTGGCATAATCCTGTGATAAAAAAACCAGTACCTCAGAGGGGCTTTGTGTTACCATTCCCAGTACTGTGAGAAGCCAAATGCAGTGAGTGGCACAATTCTCATTCCCCAACAATAGAGAAGTTTCTGCCAGGATAACAAGTTGGTGTAAGTTACATTAATTATACACCTGTGTGACATGACCCATGAAGGGCAAATTTGGGTATCTGTGCCACTAGTTCTGCACTAGTTTGCACAAACTTGCACCTTTGTTTCCATTCCCTGCATTGGACTGACCTTTTGTCCGGCAGGTGCTGGTGGCTAGTCAGTAAAACCATTTAACTCATTCCTTCCTTCTGCTTGCATTAGAATTACACAGACTCATCTGGAATTCATGGGAGGTGTGATACCCTGGAAAATCTTTTGTCCAAAGGATGCCAGTTGAATTTGATTGAGTTTCCCATTTCAGAAGTAGAAATTCACAGAAATGATCCCCTAACTGCATCATCCCGGAAGAACAGTTCTGATGTCACACAGATTTCTCCCCAAAAATTAACTCTGAGGCTGCGACCAGGTAAGTCACAGTTCACAGGTTTATTTCAGACAGTGTGATAAACTGAAGCTTCTTGGATTGATCAATCTAAAAAATATCTTGACAGAATAAAGATGAAAACCTGTCATGAGTCCAAAATTATCTGTTGACTCATCGCATGAAAACTAGGTTCAGTGGAGTTCAGAATATTTTCAGAAGTGCTGGGTACATCATGAAATAAGGATACATATTTTTAGTTCCTCTCTTCTCTTGCCAGTGAGGTGGCAGGGAGAGAATGAAAGTCCCTGGCTCCTCCCCAGCCGAGCTTCTGTGCCTCTCCCCTGCTGATCTGGCAAACAGAGTAACTCAGAGGTGGCATTAAATCTTGCTTTGAGGATTTACAAGGTACCAGTGACATTTATGGTAGCATTCCAGAACTACCTTGGGGTCCTTCAGATGTGATTTTTTTCCTGGAGAAAATTTGGAAGAAAAAAAGTTAGAGACATCCAATTAGGTCAGGTCATAGTGTTGGAACTGACAATAAAATCTCTGTATACACTTTGACTTTCTTTAAATTTTTAAATGATATGGTAGGACCCCAAAGTGCTACCTCTAGTTTTAATTAGCTTCCTATCTAAATTTCCGAAAGCTACATACTGCTGAAGGGGTGTTTTCATATTTTTTCAAATTATAGCAATCAGTTTTAATTCTGTGCTTATGGCATTACTGAAGAACTGTTTAGAAAAACCCCAAACATTAGAACTATTTTTAATTTTTCAGACCCTTATTTGAGATTTTTTTGTTGACAATTTTTGAACTTCTTTTTGTTAATGCTACTAGTGGTTTAAAATGCCAGATAATTGTTACCGTATCGAATTTATGAAGAAACTAGTATTGCTCGTGTTTTCTACACAGAAGTGCTGATATGTATCCCACTTTCCCCTGACCTGAATAGGACATGAAGAAACAATACAGATCAAGGTTCGCCAGACTGAGGATTATCCAATTGATCTCTACTACCTCATGGATCTTTCAGCTTCCATGGATGATGATCTGAATACAATCAAAGAACTGGGTTCAACTCTTTCCAAAGAGATGTCGAAACTGACAAGCAACTTTAGACTGGGGTTTGGATCTTTTGTTGAAAAACCAGTTTCACCATTTATCAAAACTACAGCTGCAGAAATAAACAACCCTTGCAGGTGGGCAGGGAAAGTCCTGACATCTGTTTGCATGCCAACACTGTCATAATATTAATCTTTAGGCTAAAATTAATTTCAGCAGCTTCACTGGAAACTCTCCCCTCTTCTAGCTAAATGAGTTGGTTTGTGGAACCAGACTCAGTTCTCTTAGCTTCACCTTCTGATCATTGTTCTGTTGAGTCTTATTTTATTAGGATAGAGGAATCTGGGAGTGAGTCTGCTTATTAGCTTTTGCTGCTAGTTTCAAAAGTGCTTAATATGTTAACAAAAAGGTATACAGCATGTTGTTTTGTATTTTTTTAATTTCTTCGATTTTATAGAAAATAAATAAATAAATAATATATATTTATAAAAGAATTTTATGAACTATACTAAGGAGTTAGGGGTTGTGAACTCAAACCTAACACAGAATACCAGTTTCATTTAGCCATCAGCACTGTTCTGCTTTTTTCTCCCCTTAAGGTCTAGCAGTCTCCCCAGCCCCTGGCTGCCCTAGCCCTTAGCTAACCTGTGTAGGAAAGAAGCTGGGCTCTGCAACCTGGAGCAGGACTGCAGCCCCTTGGGGATTGTCTCTGAATGCTATTAAGGAGCTACAGATCGCAATATGCTTCCAAATATGAGATCAAGGCGCAGCAGGGGGCATGGCAAGGGCTGCATGTTGGTAACTGGCTGAATGACTCTGCTCTAGGAGGCATTTCCCAGCCTTTATCCCAGATTTTTTCCATTGTCACTGAATGCTCTTCAATTATTTTAGGTTTTCCACTAAATCTTCTCAGGCTCAAGCAAGAGACAAAAGACCAAAACTAATCCAGGCAGGCCTCTGAAGTAGCCATTCCAGTGATTTTTCACTCTCTATTATCCATAAGCTGTCTCAATTTTCTTGCAGAAGTGTGCCATATGAGTGCTTACCCACCTTTGGATATAAAAATATTTTGCCGCTAACAAATGATGCTGAAAAATTCAATGAAATAGTGAAAGGACAGCGAATTTCTGCTAATATAGACACTCCAGAGGGAGGATTTGATGCCATTATGCAGGCAGCTGTTTGCAAGGTAATTGAAACTTCTAGGTATAATATTATTCCATATATTATCTCTTCTAGTATTATATGTTGGTATTTCAAAGTGACAGATTATTTTTCAAAAATTTTTAACACAAACCAAGAGCCTAATTAAATTTGTGTGAAAATACTTTTGGCTGTACAAGTAAAACATGCATATTGCAATATTTTAGTCTAAGTTCCCTTTTAATTGCCAGGGACAAATAAGCCCAAGTATCAGTATAATTACTGAGTCTGTTTTTCTATTTAAATATTTTTTTATTAACTATGTTTAGAGTAGTAAGCAGATTGATGTGAACATGGCCAACCCATGTTATTAAACACAGGGATGGGGAAACAAAATGTTAGCCAGAGACAGACAATGGAATTGAACATCATCTCTTAGGAAATATCTTGTCTTTGATACTTCCTTGAGAATGATGCTATTCATTTATTTTGTGACACCGTTCTCCAAATATTTTGCTGGTTTTCTATGTTGTGATGCAGTATAACTTGCTAAACTGATGTGTTTTAAATGACAGGAAAAAATTGGATGGAGGAATGATTCTCTACATTTGCTGGTGTTTGTGAGTGATGCTGATTCCCATTTTGGGATGGACAGTAAACTGGCAGGGATTGTTATTCCCAATGATGGAAACTGTCATTTGGACCACAATAATGAATATTCCATGTCAACTGTTCTGGTAATTACCTACAGATTTTGTACACTCTCATATACTGGAAATTTAAAGACTAACACAAACAATTTAGAAAATTAGTGAATTACACTTTTAGCACTGAAATGTGTAAAAGCTGGGGAATCATGTAATCTATTTTATTTGTAACCGCACATTTCAGTAAAGAGAGAAAAGTGTGTTTATATGGAATTAGGATAGATTATAACTAGGTAAAAAGGAAGAACAAATACGATTTCTACAACAGGAAAGCCCATGGAATTAGACTAAATAGTATTTCCTTCTGCAGGGAAGGCAGGATTTACATTAATTATGTTCTCTGAAAGGGTGGGAATTCAGGACCAGTTCAGGAATTTGCAGGACACTGTTCCTGTATGAGAGCATACCAGCTTAAGATTCAGTGCTCAAAAATACTGAATATAAACACTATGTTATTCATTGTAGGACAAATACCATTGCTCTGGTGCAGTGTTGTTCTTTGGATTAAATATCTATATATAACACAGATGCTACTGAGACAAAGCCCCCACTATGGAATCTGACTTTGTACTTTTCACAGAGGGGTTTCCTTAAAAAGAGAGTGAGGAAATTATATACACTATCTTTTATTTTGTATATGTGTATTCCTAATTAAAATTTATATTACACAGAAAACAAAGTCATCACTATGATCACTTGAATGTGTCTTTCATGGGAGACAGGAACTGAAAGCATGTGAGAAACAGATTGATGAACCTCTCTTTTGTTTGTTTGCAGGAGTATCCCACAATTGGACAATTAATTGACAAACTCGTGCAAAACAATGTTCTATTAATTTTTGCTGTAACAAATGAGCAAGTTCACATATATGAGGTGAGCAAACAAATGCCTGGCAATATTTGTTTTAAAATTCACCTTTTTTCACAGCTGATACAGTAATTCTAGTACTAAGGACTGAATTCTACAAGATATTTATGTGATAAAAATAACCAGGAAATTGTGTATCAGAGGAAAGCTCTTCTGATTAAGTGCTTCTTCATGTATTGATTTTGGTGTTCTAAGGTAACTTTTAAATCGGATTTCAAGTTGAATCACACTAATCCTTTAAGTCAAGGGTTGACAGACTATGCATTGCTAAACTATTCAGTGTAATCATAGCCTTTTATATTTTATAAGGCTAGAGGAGAGCTGAACCTTTTCTTACCTTTATAAAACAAGTATATACCTGAAGCATGCAGTTATCTTCATGCACAGCCCTGAGATCTTGGTTTGTTGGTTTGTTTGGTTTTTTTTCTTTGGTTTGCTTTTCTTTTTTTTTTTTTTCTTTATTTCTGTGATTCTTTCAATTCTTATTTCATTTTCTGTCCAGTCCTGCTCCTGGGAAAAAAATCTCCATACATTAAAAGAGATTCTAGATAAGAGTTCATTGTGGGTAATAAGGGGTTTTGCAGCCTAAGCTTGGCTGCCTGGCTACACCCTGCTGTGTGAAAGGGGACAAGCAGAGAGGAATTGCTCATCCAAATTAGTTCAGGTTGGTTGAGAGGAAGCCAGTAAGGATGATCCTGCTGATACAATAAGACCAGCTTTCTGAAGGAGAAGTCTTTGCAAAACATTCTGTATTAACACCAGAAGTGCAGTAATGAGGAGAGGTGCTCTTCTGCTGTGATTACCACAGGGAAAATAGGAAAGAAAGCACAGGGAAAAAGAGAGAGCAGCTGAGTCCTTGAGGTAGTCACCAGTAGGATGATTTTCTATTTCTGTCCCCAGGGAAGGTCCCCTAGTACTTCTGCAACTGATTCCAGGGGTGGAGTTGTTTTGAGTAAGACTGATGCTCCAGTTGTTTGACAAAAGTGACAAGAGTCACAAATTGCATGAACTGATTCTCAGATTGCAGCCTTGACCAGGGAAGGAACACTCTGTGTCTTGAAGCACTGTCTGCCTTGCTTTTTTGAAGACTGTAGTGAATGCTGAGCTGGATCATGAAAATTTAGATTAATAAGAGTAGAAGGCAATCACTCTACAAATGCAGTGGCTTCAACAATTTCTTAATAGAGATCCAATTAATTACAGGTGAAATATTTTTTCTTTTAGGTGCTTTTTTTAGTAGGTGTTTCATGAATAAGGGCTGTTCTAGGAAGGTAGTTTGGAAATACCTTTTTTTGTCCAAAGAAATATTTCTCTTGCTGATGGCACTGTATTTTGCCTTGGAAATTGCTTGGGGTCTCCCTCGACATTGGTCACCAGCATTCTTATCAAGGTGTTCCAATTTCAGTATCCCTGTGTCCTTTTGTCAGTATCAAAGTTAACAAGAGGCACCCTTTGGTAATGGGGAACACTAAACAAGGGCTTATAACTAACACAAAACACAGATGGTGGATAACTCAGCTAGGGAATGGTTTGATCTTGTTACTTACTTTGTTAGAAAAAAGAAAGTACAACTACCTTCTATCTTATAGGGTGTATAGTAATCCCACTGAATATCACCTATCTGCTGATTTTGTCTTTTAATACTGCTTTCTTTCACTAATATGGACAGCTGTATTTCTTATGGTCTGCTTTTTGTCCTATAGGTGATGTGGAAAATCAGTCAAAGCAAGTACAAAAGTCATACACAAGTGTCACAGTGCAGTTTTTCCAGACAACAATTACCTTTAAATGTTCTATGTAGGATGTGCCAATAGGAAAATAAATATTGCCATGTTTTCATCTCTGTGATGCAAATTTGTAATATAAATGCAAATAACCAGCATCTATGCCTAAGAATGTAAAAAGAACAAAGCAAGACAATGAGAATTATTCTTGTGGTAAGGCTTCTGCTCAGGTAGCCTGGAAGTGGTGGCAGAGGACTCAAAAGTTTTGGTGTTTCACTTCTCTTGAAAAGCTTCAGTGGTGGAGATTCTGTAGTTTCTCTCAAAAATCCCTTCCATTTATCCTTCGAGGTGGAAAGATTCTCCCCAAATATCTCATCTTAAATCTGCTTGAACTCAGCTTCTAATTACATCAGATACCAATATTGACTATTGCTATTTATAATTGAGTTCTCAGGGACAAACTTACATTAAAATGACTATGAGGACTTAGAAAGCACCTCTTTAAATAGACATGATAGATTCCATTAGTCTTAAGTGCAGTGTTCAGACTGTCAAATATATATTTTGTATTTCTAGCCCTGTATAATCCCCAACAATTTAGCCCAAAATAATTCAGTCATGTAATATTCTTGATCCTCTTCAACTATATTTTCAATTTATCCACTTACTTGTCTATTAGTATTGAACGCAAATATTAGGGGTGGCACAAGCACAGAACACCTATGCTTCTAACAGGGCTGGTGTTACTTTTGAACCTTCCATGCTCCTAAAAAGCTACTGCACAGTAACCTCAACAGATCATTCAGATCTGACGCAAGAGAAGAGAGAAAATTCTTTACACTGAGCCCTGATAATTTGAGATTTTTTTTTTTAAAAGGAATGTTGCTTTTTTTTTAAAGAGGTATTCTATAATACATTCGTGTATGTCTAACTTCTAGCTTTATTAATCTCAGCTGAGTCTTGCCAAAACAGCAGGGAATGTTTTCATTCTGTAAAAGCTACTCACTCAAAAAGCATCTGTGAATTTGACAATAATAATTATATTTTAACAAATACATTAAACATTGGTCTTTAAGCTTTCATGTAGTAGTTGCTACTGTTGCTGATATAATTTGTTTTCAGGTGGAATTCTTTAAAAATGTGTTCAAACTTAAATAAGGGAAATACTCTGTCTTTAGTCCTGACTAAGCAGCATTTCTTTTCAAAAAAAAATTACTCTTTTTTTAATGAATTATTTCTTTTTATATCACAGGAGACATAGCTTGAAAATCAGGACTTCAGGCTGCATTGCACTGCTGAAAATTGAACTAAAAATACTCTAGTCTCCACACTCATACAGAATTTCAAATTATTTTAATATATTTGGCATGGCACAGTATTTATGATGAAAAATCTTCTATCATTTACACTGCTAAAATATAGACATAACCCCAATGAGCTCAAATACATAATTGTCAAATTTCTTTTACATGAATCAGAGGGTCTCTATAAAATGGCAGCTCACCTTTTAATGAATATTTGCCAAAGGACTAAGTTCTTTGATATCCTTTGGATGTTTTGCAATAGTAGCATCCCAAAAGCATCTGTCTGCCTCACCTTGGCAATGGCTGAACAGAAATATTTGCTAAGAGGTGAGGTTTAACCAATGGACTGGAGATACACACTCTGCCTGGGCTTGAAATGCCATCCTCGTATCACCATGAAGAAAATTTTTGTTCACAGAGGAGAGATCAACCAAAGTGTTCAGAGCAGCATATCCCTGCTGTTTGTTTTGCATTCCACAGATTAAAGGGGACTGTATTTTGAATTCCAGGTTTGTCATCTTTTCTCTCAAAAGGTCCCATGTACGAAACAGAGTTTCAGTATTTCAAGAATCCTTGAGAGGGCACTAATCGCAGGAGGAGTCAGGAATGCAAAGTCGCCAGCTGTAACATAAAATGCAGTTAATCCCACTGATTTACAATAGCACTAGAAATCTAATGAATGATAACTATTCCATACATAATACATAAAGTAATCACAGAGCTTTTGGAGATATGAGGGATAAGAAGGATATAAGAGTATAAAATTACTCATGTTTATTAATAGTTCTCTGGATATTTTTCTTTTATTTAAAATAACAGCATTAATATGACAATGTGAAAAGGAAAACTAGTGCTATAATGTTTTTTTAATTAATGATGAACACATTGTTTTCCCAAGGCATGGGTTAAAACAAGGGAAGTTCATGAACTTATCACTGAAATAAATTGCCAAATTGTCACTTTATTATTACCAGAAATTCAACATACAATCCATCAGAGCCACAGAGCACTGAGATACATGTGCAAAAATAAAAAAGTGACTGCAGCTGCTGAATGTAGGGTCCAAGACTCTTGAGCAGTGCAACAGTAGAGCAGCTGAATCTCTGTTTCTGGATATTTTTATTAAAGAGAAATACAACGGTTGATAAAACTTATGTCCCCTCTAAATTTGAAAAATTAGACCTTGAAGAATACTATAGTATCAAACTTCCAATCACATAGAGGTAATTTAACAATACATGTTGAATGAATTTTAAATGAAACCAGCTCTTCTCCATCTGACTTTTTCATTAAGACGTGCAATGGAGACTGCAAGAATCCTTGAAAATGTCACTGTCATTTATTTCAGTTGGCTTCAATGTACTTGGTTTTGTTGTCAGCTCCTTCATTTTTGTTTTGGTTTTTTTTGTTTGGTTGGGTTTTTTTGTTGTTGTTTTTGGTTTTCTGGGGTGCTTTTTTTGCTTTTTTCTTTCTGTGGATTTGGGGGTTTTTTAGATGGTAGCTCCTTGTCATCTAGACTTTTGTTGTGCTTTAAATTAATTTTTTATATTTCCAGAATTATGCAAAGCTTATTCCTGGTGCTACTGTTGGACGACTACAGAAGGACTCTGGAAATATTCTCCAGCTGATCATTGCTGCATATCAGGTAAGACGGTTACAATGTGGTTTCTTCATGTTTACATGTTCAACATTTGTTTGCAGTTTGGTAAAAAGAGGTGTCTTTAATTCCTTTTATGAACTGATTATATCATTTCTTATGTTAGATGCTGACCTTAAGAGGAAAAGTGCTCACTCTGAGGATTAAGTAAGCACAGCAAAAAAATTCCTATACACTTCTGTCAGACCTTAGTTCTGCTGGAATGCTGAATTTAAATCAGTGTGTTATTTGCATTGCCTTCTTCATATTCCTATATTTTACACCGACTCTTAAGCCTTCTTAATATTCAGGTCTTTCAGTTCCACATCTCAACAGGGACTTGACTCTCTCCCTGCTGGTAGCTGCCACCAGAGCAAAAAATTGCTTTGCAGGAATATCTGGGTGGGGGGAAAAACACTATTCTGTGCTCAGTGCTCTTCTCTGCCTTAGCAATTTGATGCTGCCTCTGTGAGGCTGTTCTGAGGTTTTCAAAAAAAGGAACATTGGAGCCAACATGGGTTTTTTTAGGTAATGCCAGGACTTGAATGTGTTTGTTTAAGTAATGCAAAGAAATACTGTAATGATGTCAGGAACATAAACACAGCACTGCTCTTCAGAGCTTTGTTAGTAAAATGCCTCCTGGGTGCCTAGTTCTCTTCTGTGAGAGGAATGGTTTTAGGCAGTTGTACAGATCTTTGCACAGATACGTTAATTTACAAATACGCTGATATTCCATAGATTTCTCTGTTCTGTCTCAGCCCATTTTTCTTAAAAACCTACTCTACCAGTTGTCTACAATGACAAATAACTCTTTGCAAATAGCTTATCTTTCTTTCCTTACTTTTTTCCCTGCTGTTCCTTCTATCACCTGAATAAGATAGTCATCACTGTGCCAAAATTACTTTGGTCTTAGTGATAGGAAGGAAACCAAATTCTTCTAACTCCTATAAAAGAAATGCAGGCAATACAATTGCTGAATTATGACTTTTTAAAATGAAATGCAAAATACCAGGAGATTCTCCATTTTATGAAAAATTATATAAGGAGAAAACTTCAGAGTTAATCTTGGGAGTGTACAAATTGTAATAAATAAAGATGAGGAAATTTTCTTATGAGCAAGGTTATTGCTAAACTTTAAATGGCAACAGAATTTCACTTCTGGATTCCAACCTGCTGTTAGTCACATCTGCTTCCTATCAGAATTTCTTCAAGCTGCCAGTCTAATGTATAGACACAGTCTCCTACATTTAACAGCTAAAATACCATTTTGTTGTCAGTAAGTAATGGAAAAACACACAAAAATTACGGTGCTATGTCCTGGTGCTTTTGCTGTAATGTAAGTGTGGAATGATGCCTCATTGGAATATTGAAAATGTGAAGAGTGAATCTTTGCCTCTTCTCCTTAGCATCTGCTTACGTTCCTATGGCCTATGATATTTTTTTCCCACTCTCCTTTTTGAACCTGCTGATATTTTTGGCCTGTTGCCTTCTATGAAAAGAAGGGGTTCAGTTCCACTGTGTCAAGGCACAGTTTTCTTATTCCTATTTTAACCTACTTCTTATGCTTTAAGTTTTCACTGAGTATGCCTTAGTTCCCGAGTTGTAGGGTTTGGTGCATAACAGCTCTGCAGTCACCTTATCTTTATGTCTTCATAATTTCATTACATTGTGTCACTGAGACACCTTCCCCATCCCTAATCTTCTCTCCAACTTAGACTCCCAGTCTTTTAAGTCTCTCCTTGGCTGCTCCATCCCCTTGGTAACTTTATCTGACCATCTCTTTACCCTCCCTGACTCTCATGAGTGCCTCCTGAGGTGTGGAGCCCACAAGAGCTTGCAGTACACAGTACAGGGCACATTAAGGTTCAAACAAGGGCACAGTGATGTCCTTGTCCTCAGCCTCCTGGTTCTGCTGGCTTTTTAGCTGCTTTTCAGCTGCTGCATGCTGTGAGCAGAGCAGGTCCCAGAGCTGGCAGTGGTGACCACGATGCAGCTCCTGAGCTGTTTTGGCCGATCCTGTTTTCATCTGTTCCATGGGGCTGGTTTGGAGGGAGCTCCGAGCTCTGTGCTTGCTGCACTGCAGGGGTGGCAGGGAGGTGACTGCAGGAAGGGTGCTCCTGCCCTTGGGCCATAACTTGTCACAAGCTCATCCAGGCACAGCATGTCTGGACTGTGCACCAGAGCTGCACGTACGTTCTTAAAATCCCACATTTCTTTCAGGTTGTAAGAAGTGTGCAAGTAGCAACATGTCACACTCAAAATTTCCTGAAGTCCATTTGATTACACTTAACCTTAAAGGTTAACAATCTTATTGTTTTTGTGATTGAAAATCTTCCAAGCAGGAAGCACTAAAAGTCACTTTATTTGACAGGAGTAAAGGTATCTGAATTTTTTTCCACTGTGAAGAAGGAAATGACAGGATACCTACAACTGAAAATCACATGCAAACCAGATTTTGTTTGAAACTTTTCATTATACTCTCAGAAGTGTAATTCAATGTCCTGTGTCTCTGCTTCTTCACTCACAAGAAAAGGAATAAATAACTTTTTGCCTCCTGGGAATAGAGTTTGGCTAAATCTTTTAACACTTTTAAGGTGTTTTTGAGTGTTTACTTGCTGTGCAAACACAAGGGTTGCTAATGCCATTCACCATGTGTTGCCATATAAAAGCTTCAGAGAGGAAGTAAGCAAGTCAAGAAAGTCTGAGCTGTCAAAATATTTGTTGCAAGGAGTTCTCATGTTCCTTCCAAGTATGGTTCATTTTCTTCTGTAAGCATATTTCTGCCTGCTTTGTTTAGCATTGAATTCTGCACAACTTTGTGTTGCAGAGCTGGCTAAAATGCTTTGTGACAGGTGCAGGCCATTTGATTAAAACCATTCCAAGAATTTAAAATTTCAGAAAAATTACTTTTTTTTTTTTTATAGTTTTTAATCCCTTCACTTACACAAAAATGAAAACAAAGAAATAATGTATTAGAAAGGACAGGTAGCACAAGGGCACAAGTATTTAGCACTTCTTTGTCTGTTCTTCCACTCAGAAAAGTTTTTGAGCCACAAATATTTGTGAATGGCTTAAAGATGCTATTTGCTATTAACTGTCTGTCCTCAAACTATGGCCAGATATCTCAGTAGTTTTAAAACATCATTAGAAGCACTCACAGATATTAGGATCTAAAACCCTCCAATTTATCACAGTTTGTGTTCATTTTTAGTGGTGTAAGATGCATAATTTGATCTCTCACAACAGCAAGACACATTCAAATGACCCAATACAGACTCCAGAATTCAAAGTATTACAATTTGGTGTTCAGCAGCATTTAATTTTCTCTCACAGTTGCCCTCTGCTTGCACCTTGTAATTTTGCAGCTGGTGGAAGAGGGACTACTGGTCCTCTTGCAACACAAGCACATGTCCACAATGACGGCTTTACCTAGAGATTTGCTGGTTTGGGTCCTTTTGGGAGAGCCCAGCAAGGGCAAACAAATTGTTATCAGCAACTCTGCTTTACTTCAATAGCAGCACAAGCACCTACCTCCAAATCAAATGGAAATGGAAATTTGGGCATATCCAAAGCTACCAGCATTACAAATCTGATGCCTAGGGCACAATTTTACAACCCTAAGACAAATTTCCTAAGAATCCAGAACATGTACGTAGGACAGGGAGTTGTCTATGCAGGTTTATACCTATACTATTTTTACTTTGATTTACTCCACCAGACCTTTACTCCAGTGAGTCATCCTGCTACCTTTAGGAGAATGACTCACTGAAGTAAGGTTGGCAAGTTCCCTGTGCTCTGACTGACGGGCAGGGGGTATTTTGCAAGCAATTAAACATCACTGAGCACAAAGTCAAGTCAGTGAGATGTTTTCTCAGCAATTGCTGAGGTACTTTTGAAAAATTTCCATTTACCGGATCCACAGACCAGTGAAGTCATAGGGAATTTCCCCATGGCCTGTGATAGGCTTTGGATTAAGGTTGTGTAAGCAAAGTTGCTATAAAATATTTTAAAGACCTAAAATAGAGAAACCTAGTATGAGCGATTTCAGAAAGACAGTTTGTGACTTAGAAAATGAAAGTTTGATTGACCAAATTGATTTAAATGATGGGGATGTTGTTGAATACAGGTTAAAATGGCACAAATAGCTCATGAAGCAGGAATTTCCATTGTGAGCAGAAAGGAAGGGAGGGAGCAATATTGACACAGGCAATATCCACAATCAGGAAAAGCCCAGACCTAGCAATGCAATCAGGGATGCAAATCCACTCCTCAGAAAGTCCAGACCTAAAAGAAAACCTGCATCAATCAGCAGAGTTATGAAAGGTGATTAAATAAAACATTGAATTTGTTCTCCTGTATTGGCAGGAAATAAACCCTGTGATAGCAGATATTAAAGTGATACCACCATTGCTTCCACTGAAGGCTGGGTCTTTCAGCATTTGTTTTATTTTGCTCATTCCCCATTTTTCTAGCAATAGAGGGTTCTGTAAACAAAGTGCCAAAGCACGAGTGTGCTCCTGTGTAAGTCAGGGTAAATTACAGTCCATATTACACAGACGTGGAGCAGTGGAAGCACATGGCAGTGTTACCACTCCCTTCATCCCTTCATCTCACGCTTTTTTCCCTTGAAGGAGCTGAGGTCTGAGGTTGAACTGGAGATCCTGGGAGAGACAGAAGGGCTCAATCTCTCCTTCACGGCCATCTGTAACAATGGGACCTTTTTTCCACATCAGAGGAAATGCTCTCATGTGAAAGTGGGAGATACAGTAAGTGAAGAATGTATTCTCCAAAGACAGGAAGTTCATGTAATTTAGGACACCAAGGTAGAGTCTGCTCTTAATTAAATGATCTTCCTTCAAAGAAGTCACCAAAAAACAGGCGGTATCCATGACCCTCTTGCTCTGTCTTCTGCATGTACTTTCTGAGCACCCTGCAGAGTTCCCTGTACTCCCAGCAGCCCCATTCTCTCTTCCAGGTGTCTTTCAACGTGACCGTAAGTCTCTCTTCATGTGAAAAACCCAGAAGGCTTATCAAGATAAAACCTGTGGGGCTCAGTGACGTGCTGGAGATGGAAATTCATCCCCTCTGCAGCTGTAACTGTCAGGCCAAGGCCGAGAAGGAGAGCCCAAAGTGCAGCCAAGGGAAAGGCTCCCTGGAGTGCGGGGTGTGCGTGTGCAGCCCCGGGTACGTGGGACCGCGCTGCGAGTGCCACGAGAGCTCCCTGGGGGCCAGCTCCTGCCGGGGCCCGGCCGAGCACAGCTCCTGCAGCGGGAGGGGCGACTGCTACTGCGGCCAGTGCCTGTGCCACCCGTCCCCGTACGGAAAGGTGTACGGGCCCCGCTGCGAGTGCAATGACTTCTCCTGCGTCCGGCACAGAGGGCTCCAGTGTGCAGGTACGCTCCCGTGGTGCGGCCTTCAGTGTCCGCGCTCAGAGCTCCATGGGCTCGCCCACACCTGGGCGCTCGTGAATTTGTGCAGCTTCTATTCAGTTGCAATCAATTCTCCATAAAGGATTACTAGCTATGAATGGTCTTTAGATTTAAAATAGTTTCAGCTATGCCATTATAAATCAGAAGTTTTTACAAATTAGGCTGTGCACGGCCGGGAGACAAGATCTGCATGGAGGACTCCAGTAAAAAGAATGGAGCTGCACTGGCTTACAGCTAGTCTAAGAAAAATCTGATCCTCTGACTTAGAACTGAAGATTCTGGGAGAGAGAGAAAGATGTTTGGAAGAAGAGTTGGAGGGAGTAAAACATTTTCAGTTAAAGAGAAAAATTTTAAAAACCATCCTTCTGATTCTTTTTGAATTATCAGTGACTGGTTTGAAGTATGAATGTTTTTCCAGGCAATGGTGACTGTGACTGTGGGGAATGCAGGTGCCACAGTGGATGGACTGGTGAATACTGTAATTGCACAACTGATACCAGCACCTGCATTGCTGAGGACGGGACACTGTGCAGTGGGAGAGGTGAATGCATCTGTGGGACGTGTGCTTGCACCCATCCAGGGGCTTCGGGCCAAATGTGTGAAAAATGCCCTCTCTGCGGTGACCCCTGCAGCTCCAGATGGTAATGTGCTGGCTTTAAACCTCTGATGTTTATATCATCCAGGTATCTAGTTCCTATACAGCCTCAGCAGTGTGTTTACTTCCATGTCTGTAAACTGGATTTACAGACCAGAACCCAAGAGCTTCTTTGGCCTTTGAGGTGGGTAGCCACAACTCATATATCAACCATTCATGAGCATTGCTCTTGTACAAAAGGACTTTATCTGAAACAATTAAGTCAACTTCAAGCAGCACAGGTAATACTTTTCATTTCCATTGCTGTCTCTGCTGTACAACTAATCAGAATGGTGGCCTTATTTGACACTTGTATGGCCTCACAGAAAAATTTGGCATTTGTATTACCATTCTCATACATATGAATGAGTAAGGTCATGTTGTCCACTCATTCTTCACACATTCGCAAATTCATAGTCCAAATTCAGTTAAGCTTGGCTAAACTTTCTGCAGCTTTCCTGCTGTGATGTGAGGTGTCTGCTATGGTGCACGACAGGAAAAGCAACCAAAAATATGCAGGTTGTAAAGATGAACACTCTAAGTACACCATTGCTGATGCTTGTATTACATGAGCCCTTGTAGGGCTACAGGCCAAATGGAGCAGTCTCCAGCAGAAGTTTAAACTGGAAGTTGAGTTAGGCTTCACAGTGTTATTAATGACCCTGGCTTTGCTTTCTGGGTGCTGAGCACTTTAGGTTGCATGGTTCATGCCGATGTTCCGTCTCCTTATTCAGAGTTGAGACCCATTTCTCTCCAACACTGTATTTTCATACCTGTCATTGCAGTCTACAGTGTATCTGAGTGAAAAGCTATTCTATGATGTGTTTAATTCATCAATCTTTTTCTGTTAGTGCTAAATTTGCCCTAAGGAAACTGAGCCTCTTGGTATGTTCAAAGAGAATTTCTGCATGCAACTGCTGTAAACAGAAAGGACAATGCTGCTGCTTTGCTCTGCCCAGTTTGGCAAAGAATAGGAAATATAAAGTTACATGATAAGCATTGCATTAACCCGTTTAAACATGCATATTGTATGCAGTTTTGGATCTTTTCTTTCTGTTTCAGTGTCTTCCCTTGCTGAAACGCAGGGCACAAAAAGCCAAAAGAGAGAGAACATTGGGAATACCTGGATAGGGTAACGGGGAGAGCTGAAAGACCAGGTCAGAGGGGATGGAGATTGATGGCAAGGCAGCTGAGAAAGAGAGTGTAGCATGAGAAACATGGGGAATATGACAAAACCACCACCAACACTGAATTTATCTCCATGAGATAGAGGCTATCCCATTACCCACTCATTTTACTCTTCACCATTTCCAGAGCAATGGATAAGGTCACCTCCAGCCCCTGAAGATAAACTCAGCAGCCTCAGCTTATTCCCATGGATATATGTAACTCAGTGCAACAGGAGATAGCCAGGGGTTTTTTAAAGTTTTGTTGCAGTTCTCCTTTTTCCTTTCCCTTTTTCTTTTCCTTCTTCCTCTCCTCTTCTCTCCTCTCTTCTCCTCTCCTTTCTTTCATTTTTTAAAATTATTTTAATGAAGCCAGTCCTTCAGGCTGCTTCTCAGAGTCTCAGCCACTCAATTTGGCTGAAGCTATTTGTGAAAAATCAGCAAACACGTTTTCCGTCACAAATGTTCATATATAAATTCTGTTTGTTGTTTTGTTTTCCATTAATAGCCCCCAGATTTATTAAAATCCTCATTGAATTTACAGAGAGATTTATAAAGGAATTGGTCTAGATTCTGTTTTTAAATAATATTTCAACGATTCCACCACTGAATAAAAAAAAAATTCCTGTAAATTTCATTAGTATAATTAGGATCTAAGTAATTCCTGAGAGAAGTAATCATATTCAAGAGACAACTGTTGAGACACCTGAAAAGTGTTCTAATACATTATTCAATAGACTTGCCACAAAGGCAGACTCATAGTAGGTGCCTCAGCTTGATTTCTTTGAAGTCAATTTCAGATATTGTTCATCTGATAAGAATTCCTTCAGCTGGTATTTAGTGTGAGAATATTTAGTGTTCAGAATATTTATTTTTTTAATTTTTAAAGGTGAATGTTACATGTGAGTAACCACATGTCTTTGATAGACCTACATGAATAATGTTGCCTGGGGTTCTGTCTGGTAGCTAATAAACTGGGAGAGAATAGAGGACAAGACAGAGCTTATCCACAATACCTTTATTCAGGTGGGGGTTTTTTTGTTTGGTTTTGTTAGGATTTTTTTTTTTTTTTGTGGCAGTACCTATCATATTCTTGAGAACTGTATCCATAGCAGAAGACCTTTTATTTAGCTGCTTTTTAAAATGCAGATGCACACACACTGGCTTTTGTATTGTTGCTTTGTGGCAGGCAGAGATTGATGAGCTGCTGAATTATTTTCCACAGGAGCTGTGTGGAATGTCACTTGGCTTCCGATGACAAGTCACTGGGAGATTGCAGTGAAAAATGCAAATTGGTTGATGCAACTGTCAGCATGGCAAAGGGTTGGTATACTCAGTCTTCCTTTCTTGTGTGTGTGTGATTAGCAGGAGGTTCCACTTTCAGTAATTTTGTATTTGAAAGTAGCCTTGTTTTTCTTCTGTGGAATTATATTATGGGTCATAAGGGAAATACTGTCTGTGGTTCTTCTGAGGCCAGTACAGAAATGCAGAGCAGGGCTGGTATAACCCTTCCAGGTAATTAACTCATTGGATCGTGCCTATTTTCTAAGTAGTTTATGCAGGAAAATATAGAATTTAATAGATACCAGTCCCTGCAAATCAGTGGTAGACCAAAGTTCCTGAGTTTAGGTTGTGCCTGTACCATTATTTCCAGTGGGGCTTTTCAGCCTTACACAAATACAGAACCTGACTCCAGTCCTTAGGCAGATTGTTGATTATAGCTGGTGACTAAACACAGCCCTATAACCACTGGCAAAGGCATTTCTTGTTTTCTAAAAGGCTAAGAACATCTTTCAGCTGTTTGCTTTAATTCAAAAGTGCCCTGCGCCAATGGAAATTTCTGTAATAGGAATTAATCTTGAGTAAAACAGTAATATCAGGAAAAAACCCCAGCAAATCCCCCCACAACCAAAAAGAACCAAACTAAAGCTTTAAATAAAATAGTGCATTTTTTTTTCTGTAAAGGAAGGTGCCTGCTCAGCCTATTTATTCTAGTGGCAATTCTAGTCCCAACCCTATGGCACAGGCAATTGTTAAGTAAAGCAGGATATAGGCTAGTTATATCCACATCACAGATGTACCATAAGCATTAAACAAGACAAATGTAAGAATCAGTATGACAATGCAGAATCCTGTGTGCATGTCTAAGGTTTGTACCTGCAAGCTCTTGGAAGCCTATCCAGAGCTGTGTGCATGCAGAAATATCATTGATGTACACCCTTCCAGCAAAGTTACACCTTTTGTTTTTGATGGCAATACTTCAGTAATTTTATAAATATAAAAATATCTTTACAGGCTTAAAAAACAAATAAGCACTTCTATTGCATCTCTTCAGTTAGTAAAGTTTTCAGGTTGCTTTTGTAAGGTGGCAGATACTCGTAGCTAGGACTATATAAAAAAATTATACTTTCAAATATGATGAATGCTAATCAAGAGCAGAAACAGACTTTTATATGATTCTGTTCACATACACAGGTCACAGGAACATGAACATGACAATATCCTATCCTATCCTCCATGACATCTATTCCTGCATATTTCCTTTTTTTTTTTCATGTTCTGTGCTTCCCTGATTGGGACTGTCAGCTGCTTCTTTAGATTTAGAATTTATTTAAAGCAGTTACTGCAACCTTCATGTTCCCATCCAGATGCTTAAAAAAAAAAAAGCAGCTGTTGCAAACTGTTTCATCTGAAATACTTGTGTAGCCTCATTAGGAAGTCTTGAAAGAAAAAAAAAATGCCTTTAAAATAATAGCTAAAAAATAATCATAGAATAAAAACTATTACCTGAACAAAACCCACCAAACTGAAAGTGGTATAACTAGCGCACCACATAATATTTAAAACAGATTTTTGAGCAACTTCATGGGGTAGTATACTTCTTTCTAGTTTATAATTTAATGTCTCTAATGCTTCAAGGCTTTTGGGGAAAGAAAAAAGTAAAAGCTCTAGGTTAAACAAAACATTAGCACTTCAAAAATTTTGTTTCTCTTTTGCACATGGATGTTGCAATACAATGACTGGAAGTGTGGAGCAACAAAAAAGCGTGGGCTTTACATTTTCCTGTTTGCTGGGAGTGCCTATTTTAGGCTCTGAGTCATGGCTTTCACCTCCCTGGAACGAGGTTCTGGGTTCTGGTTCTGGTTGCTTTGGTTCTGGGTTTGCCAGGGGTTTCTTCTCTTGCTCCCCACCGGCAGGTCAGGTCAGCCCAGGGGTCTGCCAGGGCATAGGGTGTCCAGCAGCTCTGCAGGTGCTGATGGCTTCACATTTACTGGGCTTATCTCCACAGCAGGCATCACTTTCAAACTTTTATTTTCATTTACTTTTAATACTTGAACATTTAAATTAGGCTAATTTCCCCTTTGCCACATTGGTGTAAGAGGAGCTCTCGTTGCTCTACTCACTATGCAAGAGGAACCAAAATTCCTAAAAGGCATCTCCTGCCACTCCCCAACAGGGACAGTTGTACACAGAGCACTAGGCTGCTCCTGCCACAAGCCAACAGGGACAGTTATACTTTCCTTGGAGAACCCATGTTTTTCCTACCCCACAGTGCTGCTGCCTCACAAATGCCCTGTGCAAGCAGCAAAGTGGGTACTGGAGGCTGAATAAACCACTATATCAGCACTGCTCTGTCATGAGTCAAAGTGACGTGAACTCTGCTCAAAAAAAGCATTTTATTGAGCAAAAGGCAAACAAGAAAGGGCATAATGACATTTAAATTTGCAGTCAACGTTTTTGTTGTTGAATCTTTTATAAATGTATCTGTTAGGAAGCACTTTCATGCTTTGAGTCTCCTGCTTGCCACTGTTATTCAATTCCTCCTCCAATGTGACTCTAGTTATTTCAAATACAATTTAAATTACCAGAATTAGGCTGCAGAAGAGTGTTGCAATTCACTGCAGAATGCAGAAAATTACATAGAGGTAAGTTACAGGAATTTACCTACCTAGGCAAATTTTTGTGCTGATGAACTGCAAATAGCATATGCAATGGTCTCTCCTTAGTGATACTTCATTCTAAAAATAACATCAGAGAAATAAAAATACTAACTATAAGCTGGATTCTGAATAGCTTGAACTGGCATTTTTGCTTTCATTTCTCCATCATTGCACATAATCAATATTCTGCTTCCCTCGGTTTCAAATTATGACATTAAATAAAAAATTGCCATGTAAAAATAACTAATCTATGTGCAGTTACTGCCTTCTGGGTGATATTTGGTATTTGCTTGCAAGTTTTTCTCCATTTTCAGGAGAGCTAACAACTATGCTTTTCCTTTTTTTCCTCTTTGTAAGCAAGTTAAAATTTTGAATTTGCTTGCTTAGGAGAGTTGGGAAAGTACAAACATTGCAAAACTTTTGACAGTGTTACTGGAACTGTGACGTGCCAACAAGAGCCATAAGTCTGCAGTTCGTGGCCCTTCCAACAAAATGAAATCTTGTTAAATCAGCAGGTTTAGGCTGCCTGTCCCCTTGGTAGATAACACATTCCTCTGCCACCAAGGACCAGCAACAAATTAAATACAAGGCTCAGATCAAGAGTAAGTTTCCATTAAAATCCAACCAGCTAGGGTTCTCTTTGTATAACAATTAGAGAAAAGGACTGGAGGGTAGTCAACAGTTCCATATTTTCTATGGTGTTTAATAGTATTTCCTGTAAGAACAAATCTTATGATAATAAGCAATATGGAGAAGAAAAAATAGAGCAAGTGCTTTTTTAAAAATGTAGTCTAGGTTTCTTTAAAATGCTCTATTCTTGTCTGATTTCTATTCAATTACTATGCATATTAAAGTTTGAGGACTTTAAAATTTTTAGCACAATTGTTTATAAAATTTCAGTAAGAGTTTTGAATGGGTAGAAAATAATGATCAGTAACAATGCTTTTAAAGAAATGTTTGAGAAGCCTACTGTTTTTCTTTCTTCTAAAATATAAATCCTAAGAAGTTTGACTAAAATATATTGAAAAGCATACCAAGATTTCCAGTGATACTCAAATAATGGACTATATAAAAACTTAAACATTCAGCCCCAGAGGTACTATTGCACACAGGTATAAAGTGTTTTTCCTCTCTAAAATATTATGTTACAGTTACACTCCAGATGATGATATTTCTGGCTCTGCACTTGTACCCTCACTTTTTGTTTGCCTTGATTGTCCCTCAAAGTCTGCTTCCTTCTGTCTCTCTCTTCCCTTTGAATGAATTTTTCTCCACTCCCCAGTTAGGAATAACCTGGGAGGAAAAAAATGAATTAAATTTTTCTGCAATCAACAGTAAGAGGAGGGACAAATAAATGGAGTCAGATTGTCATTTCAGGTCACTTTATTTGCCTCATCCAGAATCCTGTTACAAAAATGCCAGAATGACAATTTTCTGTTATTAATCTTTATGTACTCTTGTAACAGTACTGGACACACAGTGACCTTTGAGGGGCCTATTGTGTAGGAAAAGAATGGTAACCCTTTTAACAGCATCCATAGCTGCTTAATGCGTGTATATCTACTTCTGAAACATGATCTAGAGGTGGCAGGAGTAGCTGCAACCAAGAGAACATTGTCCCACTGGTTACTCTGTCCCATATTTGGGGCTATTACATTTCCTAGACAGCTGCTTGTTAAGAGTCTTGGAAGCATTTTCAATTCATTGAAATTCACAGTACACGAAAGTAACAAGAGGTGCACTACATGGTCACTGCAGATTGAACAACATCTGGATCAGTTCTTTGTAAATAAAAGTGAAAAATCAGAAACTAAACAAAATTGGGATTGGAAGAAAAACTATTAAATTTAGTAGAAATTCTGAGAGTATTTCTGCTTTTGTCTTTCAGTCTTTACCATCTGCAGACAAGGCTGTGACAAACATGATGCCAGAAGTCTCTCTGGTTAGTAAAGGTTAAATTTAATTTGATCTGATGAATTACTTTTTTCCTTCCCTCTGCAGATTATTCAGAGGATAAATCCATTTCCTGCTCTTTGCAGGGGGAAAATGAATGTATAACCACATTTCTACTGGCTGTGGATGAACAGGGAAGGACAGTCATTCACAGCATAGAACGGAAAGGTAAGCAGTGAATATTGGTTTTTGTAGGTGAAATCTGATTTAAAGCCACAGACAAGGTTAGCAATCTAGAAGCAGAGCTCTTTGAAGTGGCACATCACCTCCTTGTGTTTGTAGCTATTCTCTGCCCAGCCGAAGAGCTTCTCAAGCACTTATTTAATGCAGTGGTGACATAAATATTTGGCCTTTCTTGAAAAATGGGCAGAATGATCCTTAGGTTGTAAGAATAAGTTAATTTTTTCAAAAGCTTCTGCAGTTCTAAGAGGATGATACCAAACATCATTTGCATTATATGATAAAACTGTAATTCACTTTGAAATTATATCTACTTCATGGATGGGCAAATGTTCAAATGACTGCCTAATTCGGCACACCTGATGAAATTCTAAAATTTATTTATAATTCTTTTTAATGTTGCAGTATCATGGAATCATAGGATGGTTTGGGTTGGAAGAGACATTAAAGTTCATCCAGTTCCAAGCCCTCTGCCACAGTCAGGGATGCCACTCTCAGAGCCCCATCCAACCTGGCCTGGAACATTGCCAGTGTTGAGGCATTCACAACTTCTCTGGGCAGCCTGTTCCAGTGCTTCACCACCCCCACAGTAAAGAATTTCCTTCTAATCTAGACCTACCCCTTTTCAGCTTAAAGCCATTGCCCCTTGTCCTGTCACTACATGCCCTTGTAGAAGTCCTTCCCCAGCTCCCTTGTAGCCCCTTTAGGTACTGGAAGGTATTCCAAAGTCTCCCTTAAGTCTTCTTTTCTCCAGACTGAACAACCCCAGCTCACTCAGCCCATCCTCATGGGAGAGTTGTTCCAGCCCCCATTAAGTTTTGAATATTTTGCAAAACTAACAGATACAGAACAGATCTCTTTAAGTCCTTCCACTTAACATTAGTTCTTCATTTAAAGCTGTTTCATTACTGAGTTTTCATTAAATCTCTTAATCAGGTAGGACAGGAGAGAACACAGACACCACTTTTCAGAAGCCAAATAGTTTCTCTTCCAGGGAATAAAGATGTATTCGTACTAAATATTAGTTATGTTTTAGGCAGAGCCATGCAGTTCAGAGCTTCCTTCTGTTTCCACAAATGGGGTTTATTTTGTTAAGCCTTTGTGTAGCCTTTCTCTAAATATGTGAGAATGAAATTGATTTTACTGCACAAAGAAAAGCAGCTCCTACCATAAAAACATTAGTCTGGTTTTGTATAGGTTTCTGGTACAGTAAAGGCGCTTGTAACAAAGGTAGTACTAAAGAAGCACACCTCTTAAACTATACCCCTCTACACCCTTAAATCCCTAAGATTCAAGAATTTAAAGGTAAGATTTTTATTTTATTAAATACTTTATCATTTTAAGTAGGTAGGTTTGACCACAAAAAAAAAAAAAAAA
>VXBQ01009518.1:912788-923312 GCA_013400175.1 Phainopepla nitens
AAGAAATGTCTTTCAGAAGGCACAGTTTGTTTGACCTCTATATATTTGACCTCCCACAACACTACAGTAACCAGTTTCACTGTCAGCTGCTGTTCTGCTTCTGGACCTTCAAATGTGAACTGGGATGAGACCTCAAGAAGTCCTCTAGAAATACAATTTCATCTATAGAACTGAAGTCAATACGGCACCAGTAACCACAACACCAGCCCACTGCTTAAGCCAGAGCCACTCAGAATTAGTTAACTGAGGCCATCAAGCAAAAACAGAATGTGAAATGCAGTCATGTAAGACCAGCCAGACTGAAATGAATTTTTAAATGTTCTGAAACCATGGTTCAGCAGAAAATTTTGTAAAATAGTAGTATCCACCAACTTTCATAGATAGTACTTTCTAATATGAAAAGAATAAAACTTCTTTGGGTTTTGGTGAAGCAAAAATTTCAGTTTTAATTCTGACTCTCTGAAATATTTTATTATAAAATTTATTGGAGAACTTAAAATGCGAAATTCCTTCCAATTGCCCAGTCCAACATTTTCAACAAATCTGAAGGAATTTTTTCCTCAGCTTTCATGAGAGAAATGCAGTTTCCTCTATTTTATTAATATCATTGGTGACTTTAACCTGACAGAGATCTCACTAGAATCTTTGCTTCTGCAACCCACTGAATATGAGTTAATTTAACTAGAGCTCCAACCATAACATTGTAAAATTCATAATTTTGTTGACCCAGCTCTGGTTTTTATAATTATGTTGAAACAGATCTGAAATCAATTTTCTGACTTTTCTCTTCAGAATCTATGTCTGTATCCAGCAGCTGCTAATTGTCATGGTAAAAGAGCAGTGGAATAAGTCAGCAAATAATTTATAAAACATTTTAATGCAATATTTTTCAGTTGGTTTCACAAACCCTTTAGCAAGCTAGAAGGAGAAAAATAACTTGAACTTGAAGAAAAAGGCGTGCCCAGCTCATGGCAAATGAGAATCTCAGCACATCTCTTAACTGTTTCTAATTGCCTAAAATTTATTGATTGGTTATCCACAGTCATAACTGGTTTTGTTTCCACAGATTGTGCACAGCATCCAAATATCCCAATGATAGTGGTGGGTGTCACCCTTGCTATCCTTCTCATTGGCATTGTTTTACTTTGCATATGGAAATTACTGGTGTCAGTTCAAGACCGAAAAGAGGTGGCCAAGTTTGAAGCAGAAAAATCAAAAGTTAAATGGCAAACGGTATGTGAAATACGTTGATTTTATACAAGGTTCATTAGTTTGGTTACGTGATGCACAACTGCCTTTAAAATTCTGGGTCTTGATTTTGTTCTTTTGAATGGATAGATTTTGCTGGTAGGCTTTCGCCACATTTAGTATTCTATAAAATAAAATTATGATTCTTTAGTGGAGGAAAATTATCTAGTGTTTAATCTCCTGGTTTAATTTCTTCCACATGTAAGAATGTGTAGATACCAGGTTTTTTAATTTTTTTTTTTTTAATTAGTAGCCAGACTTTGATTAATCCTAACAATGCTGTTTTCTGCCTGTATGATTATCCAAGGTGTACCCTCTGCCCAGAAACAGAGCTGTTTAGGAAAGGGAGGTTGTTCCTGGCCTCTGTCATGATCCAAGTCCACTCCCACTAAGCAGAAGTGAATGGAACTGTCCCAAATGTAGGGAAAAGGACAGAGAAATCCAGGCCTTATTTTCTATCTATAGCTCTGGGCATCTAACGTAAGCTTACACCACATGTTCCCTTTTCTTCTTTCTTTCCTGGCCTTGACTTTTTTGTCCTTTTGCAAAAGCTTTAGGACTTCTGAGGATCTTTTAAAAAAAAACATGTTGAGTAAGCTTTTGTGGCGGGTGTCAGGAGGACAGGCAATGTGCTCACACAGCTCCGTTCTCCTACAAAGTCCTGTGATTGCAACTTTTTCCAAGAATGGGCACTGTCAGCCTTTCAGCTTTTGACCTGGGAAAGATCACTAACTTACAGGCAAGGCCACCTGAGAATGTTTTCTTGATCCTTCAAGAAAGCTAAGTATGGTGAGAGGGAAGGGAAGGAAATAGTTGATAGAAGCATTTTAATTTTCTTTTCTGTCGCAAGAGGAAAGGATAGGAAGTGATTGATGAGAGGCCAGGATGAAAAGGTGAGACTTGCCCTTCTGCCAGCACACAGTAGTTACTGTATGTGGCAGGAGCACAGTGACAAGTAACACATAACTGCTGAGACACTCTCTGTGGTTTTATAATGGTCCAAGTGCCAGATTGGATACACAAATTGTGTCGGATGCATCTGATGAGGTATTGTTGGATGAGTGCATTACTTTAATCTGGGAAGCTGATGTGAAGGAAAGCATGTTCCTGACCCCAGGCTGGTTTGTGCTGCCTGAATTCAGATCAGTCTGAATTTCAGTGGCTTGGAACACAAGTGAGCTACGGAAAGCTGTTCTGAAGTCCTCAAAGATACAATATTACTTCTATACAAACATTGTGTGACTCCCATTTAATCTGTTTTTGTTTGGGTTTTTGTTTGTTTGTTTGTTTGTTTTGGTTTTTTTAGGAAACGAATCCACTGTACAGAGGCTCAACCACCACTTTTAAAAATGTGACTTACAAGAACCAAGATAAGCAAAAAAGGCCCATGGCTGCAGATTTCTATTAGCACCTCGGACACTACAAACTTTACTGGCAGGAAATCTAAATCTAAACTTGTTTCTTCTCAGCTGATTATGTGATATTTGTTTGCAAGTTGCAGTGGTATAACCATTCTGTTAGAGAATATCTATCATGTGTTGGGACAAATAGAGGTAACATATTAGTAGAAAAGGTTAGTAGAAATATTTTTTTAAGTGACTCTTTATTGCTAAAGCCCCCATCTTAAAAAAATGGCATCACAATTTTAATTTTTCTTTAATACTGTGGATTATAAATGATCATGTAAGTTTATTTTTTGTTAGATATATACAGTGAACTTTATACTACTTTGTTCATACACACACAGTCCCATAAATTTCTGTTTAGGAATGTATTTGTACCAGGCTATTTGCTGAGCTGGTTTAAATGTAGAAAAGAATTTTTTTTCATTAATGCAATTTAAACTACTGAAGATTGAGCTTTTTCAGTCACATAGGTGACTGAAATGTCACCTATGTGACTGAATAGTTTCTCACCAGAAAAAAAGTGGTGATATTGCCTATCTTCTGTAAATGTAGGTTATACAGAAACATTTCTTCACTAATTATTTTTCCTGTCCTGTTTCTCTCTTTCCTTCTCCTTGTTGCTCTTTGATGTTCTTTAAGGACCTAGCCCCGCGGTTATCTCAGGGAATGTTAAATCAAGCCAATCAAGCTTTATTCACTTGCAGTTGTTTTCTGCTCCAGGCACAGACTGCTTTTTTTTTTTCTTTTAAATTCTAGTAAAAAGGATACAAAGAAGAAGATAAATATTCGTAAATTAGAGACCCCAGGAGACACACTATGAAACCAGAGAACTCCATTTCACCATTTATGTCCTTTATGTAAATGATTTGGGTGCTCACAGTACATCTCACATGCTGGACCATCACACAAAGCAGCTCAGGAGCCCTTTACATGCAGAAATGTTCACACAAAAGGTTTATTATTACACACAAAGACAGCACTCTTTTGTTAATATGTCCAAAATTGTGAGGTTCTTTGAATGCCCAGCAGCCAAACTGTTTATTCTTTTGTGTAATAACATATTCAGCTCTTTTGGGCTGGGTTGTTTGGTTTTGGGTTTGCTTTGGTTTTTTTTCCCCCAAACTAAACAACAAAAAGGTCTATGGATTTCACTTCATATTAATTTCCATTATGTTAATGAGGAATTTTAAATCTCCATTTAGCTAATCACAAACGACTTGCCATAAATTTTTAAATTGCTATCTGTTAGCATAGCACAGGATGCAGATGGTCAAAAATGTACATATCAATGTACTTAGAAGACTTAGAAATCAAAGGTACTTTGACACTGTTACAAATGATCACACACATTCCCTAAGGTAAATAGGGAATTTGGTCTGAAAAAGTATTGATCTGAATGTATTTGATCTGAAAAAGTTGATGTCCATTTTGTAATAAATATTTACCATGCCTGTGCAACTTCAGTCTCCATATCCTCCACAATTTTCTGGAATTGAGACTGGTATATTAGCTGGCGCTGACCCATGCCTGTTTTAGGGCCTGATCCAAAGCCTACTGGAGTCAATGGCTACAGATGTAGATCTAGTTTCAGTGAAACTATTAGTTTTGGTTTACAGAGATTGTTTTGTTTAAACAAACTGGTTAATACTGTCTATTAGTGAATTAGAACCTATAGTACATATATCTGTGCAAAGAGAAATAGTATCAGATGCCTTTGAAAAGATGGTAGAACCATGTATTAGGCACAAAACTTATAGCAGTGCAATGGAAATGATGGCTGTGATTAAATTGGAACAGATTCACATCTGTGTTCTGGTATTCCTGCATATCTCATAGTGGAAACTGCACGGATACAGGCTCACGTCTGTGGCCCTTCCAATAACTAGACTCCCACAGATGTCAGTGCAAGTTACATGTGGGACCAAATCCCGTTTCCCTGGCACATGGATAAACTCATGGGATGCAAAGCTGGCCCCTGAAGCTGCTCAGATTCCACTTGGGTGAGGATTGCCTTAGGGACTAGGGAAATCTGGATTTTATCCGTGTAGGTTATCTGTTACTCTTTTGTTTCTCATGTAGAAATCATCAAGTTATAAACTTTCTCTGAAAGAAATGAAAATATTTTTATTACTTTTCAAGTAATAAAAATCAATACTGTTTATTAAATACCTTTTAAGTTCTGTTTCTGAGATCTGATTTTGCTGCTCAATATTAGGGTTGAAAGCCTTTCTGCTGTAGGCTGCCTATTTCAATATTCCAACATATCTCAGCCTTCAAATGTTAATAACAAAGTGGTGTTTGCATTTCATATCAAACACTTGGTGCTCTACATTCCCTGTTCCCACAGGAGATCTCATTTCACAAACCTTCTCACCCTCCCCCCATCACTTGTGTCTTCTGATCATCAGCAGAGATCCAATTTGTTATGTTTACAGTCCAATTTCTCCTCCTAACAATTGCTCTCGAAATTATCAAAGATGTATAGGAGCCAGGCAGGATGATTTGCAATTTCCCTGCTGTGACTGACTGTACTATAAATTTTCTGTGTACCTTCCAAGGTGTCAGGATGGAAATCACTCAAACAATTAAGGATCCATCAGAGGTGGGAAAATAGAAGCACTTCATGAGGAAGGTTTCTGTTATGAAGAGATATCAAATAACTCAACTCATACATATGAGCCATCCTTTAATGGCATTTATTTAGATCATAAATTTTGACTAAACTCCCAGATTTTAAGAACTTTGAAGATCTCACTTGGCATTCACCCTAGAAACAAGAATGGTAATCATCCCTTTTTGTTAACTATATCATTTTCATCTTGCAGAATTTGTATCAAAGTTCATATTTTTCTCTTTTTAAAATTTTTTTCTCCACCAAGCTGTAAGTGAGTTTGTGTGTGGTAAGTGGGATGAAAAAATCTTTCTGCTGTTTCCACAAACACTGTTTTGACCTGAGGCTGGACCTTGAGAGTGGCCAAAACATTTTTTAATAGCAATACTTCTATTCACTAATGAGTTAAAGTGAATAAAAGAATAGTCATTAGCAATCTTATGGTATTTGTATATCTCATACACCCTGTAGAATAGAAATTTCAGTGATGTATGTTAAATGGATAATTTTTCATTTGATTTATAAAAGGTGCATGTTAATTTGTATTGTAAATGTCCAGATTGCATTCAAGTTTGTTTTTTAATGTAACTAGTGGGTACTGAGTTGGGATACAAGATTTGGGTGTCAAGTGCAATACTCTCCATGCGTCATCTGCCTTTGTGTAGAAGTTCAAGTTTGTTTTGCAGTGTATGTAATGGAGCTATTGCCCCCAAAACTTATCACACACAATCTAAAAATAAAAAGGAGAGAAAATTTTTAGCTTCATCTATTTGAAAGAGACCAGGAAATCATTCAACTTGTTTATGTAAAAAAGGAGTTATTTGACCTTGAATAAAGATTGTAAAATGGAATCATTTTATAATATGTTTTCTTTTTGTTCATTCTTCATTTTCCATTTTGGCATGTGTCTTTTTCACTGTTTTCACATGATTTCACAAATCTTAGCAAATTTCTCATGCTTTGGCATACCCAAGAAATTATTTTCTCCCCACTTTTAAAAGACAGCGCATTAAATTTCATGTCTAGATTTTTTTCATTTGTGATCCTTTTACTTTTCAAGGAAATTACTTAAGGGATGAATGTTGCAAGCAGCCTATTTCTGGAACGCTGATTGATGGCATATGTCATTCTTTCTTTATTTGGAACTAGATGATCTTTAAGTCCTCCACCAGCCCAAACCATTCTATGATTTTTTCGTACAGATCCCTAAATTGCACAAGCTGCTTAAAGCTAAAGATCCACCCATTCTGTCAGGGTAACAGCAGCAATATCTTTTTGAAAATACACAGCAAAGTGCATATTTTCTCTTCAGTCCTTTCATAAATGCTGGTTCATAAATCCTCAGGTATGAGACTGACTCTATATCTGATTTCCAGAAAGCAAAATATTGAAGATAACAAAAAAAATATCTGTCTACTCCTTTTTACTGAATACAAAGTAAGGTATCTAACACAAGGATTATTTCACCTGAGAAGAAATTGGTTAAAGAAAGAGCAAAGTAAAATTCCTTTGAGTTTCTCCAGGCATATATTCTCTAATGAACACAGTAAGTGTTTTTATATTAGCTGTGGGATTTTGGAGTCTAATTTTGGAGCATATAAGCACAGCTGAGAAAACGTGATCAGCTCTTGTGGGAAGGAGTGTACAAGGTGCAAAGGCACACCCTCTCCCAGCCTGTGAAATCATGTCAGCACTGAGCAAACATTATGCTCTAGAATTTCTGCAAGCATATATATTTGTTCCAAGTGTTACACCCAGTCAGGTTTTTTTCCAGCTAGACTGATAGTACTTTGTTGGTGGTTGTCAGTTCTTCCTGAGTTGTTCGCAGTCTTCTAATAAATCTTAAGGGTAATATTAATAGCTTTATTTTGGGAACATATTAGGCATTCTTTTGGTGGTAAATCTTTGCAAAAACTGCTTCATTCTTCTATTGATTTCACAGCAACACTACTAACAAGAATGGCAAAAAATGACTGTGTTACATTGAAGGATGAATGACACAACAGGTATGGTTTTGCCAAGGATCCCAAATGGAAAGGATAAGGTGGAGAAAGGTTTTGAGAAACACAGAGGGATGGGCCAGAGGCAGCTCTGGCCCCATTAGCCATTTATGTTTTATTGCAAGTATTTAAATATTGTATTTTTTCCCTTAATGCCATGTCAAATGAACTACATGAATATCTGCCTGCTATTGAATTTGATATAACTGCCAATCAACAGCCAGTCTGGCATGCTAGAATTACAGTCAAATTTCTACCTATTATTAAATCATATACTATAACAAACTATTCTAGACTTGTGCCAAGTGAGCATTTACTGGGGGAAGAGGGATGGAGGGCTTGGAAAGGTTAGGATTCACCTGGGGATGGCTCATGTGGCACGTAAGAGCCACATAGGTAGTAACTCTCTCCATTTCATGCCTGTGAAAGAATAGCTGCTATTTAGCAGAATTTAGAAGCACAAACTCATAGTAATGTTCTTGTCACCCTTTAAAGGAGTTTTTCACTTTGAAAAAGACGTTTCTTGCCCAAAGCTAACCAGCGAAAAAATAAAACTAAGAAGTCACATTTAGGGGGAAAAAAACGCATTCTGACTAATGAACATAAAACTGGCAATTTGCAGCTGGGGATTTGACTTAACCTGAAACTGGCCAGTACAGGCTGTTCTGTCAGGTCGTGTTACCCAATGTGAGCTGACAGGGACAGAAAGTGCAGAGCCTGGTGGCTGCAGCAATTACCTGGGAGCATGGGAGACTGGAGTGGTGTGACAGAAACACACAGGTAGGGCTGCCAAAAGGAAAACGGGTGTCATGGTCATGGTTGGGATGTGTCAGAGGAGGTAGGGAAGGTGGGAGCAGTGCCTGTAGTGACTATACCCAGATGTAACATGACTGGCAGAGCTGATAAATGGGAGTAGTTCTGTCTCTGGGGTAAACAGCAAAACTTTTAAGTGAAAGGGAAGGTGAATGCAAACTGGGGAGTGGATTTGAGATACCTGGGAAGTGTCATTTTTCAGATCCAAACAAGATGTAGCACAGTGCCTCCAAAAAAGATGCAATTACTGCTTGCTGGACACTGCTAATGCAAAGAATTTTGGGCCTTCTTTTTCTTCCTAGGTATTCTCTGGTTTGTGATTCCCACTCTGGCTCATTGGGGAAAAAATGAGACCTGTCTTCAGACTTCAGATCATGGGCAGAAATTACTGTGTAAGGAGGTGCTGAACACATGCCACACTGTGTGCCTTGCAAAAGCAATGGCTTTGTAAGCAAATTGAATTAGTGTGAATTTAATGATGGCTTTTATTTGTTGATGCAGGTCATGAACACGCACTGGATTCATATCTCTGAATAGATCTCACACAGAAGATGAAGTCTAAGAAAAGATAGGGAAGGAATTGAACATTTGTGAAGAGTACCTAAATAGCAAAGGCAGATCAGCTCAAACAAGTGCAAATGTGTGTGTATATCTATATATATACATATACACATACACATATGTATATGTGTATACACAAAAAGATAGAGAACAGGCCATTAGTAAAGAAATAAAGAAAAAAATATTTATAGAAAGTGCGTTCCAGACAGAAAATAAAATAAAGGAGCAAAATCACTACAGCAAATGTCTTAAAGAAGACAAACCAAAACAACCCACTCCCCAAAACTGGAAAGTTATACCATTTAATGAGCAAGGTATTATAAACTGCCATCAAGTTTACTACAGAAAATGTCAATCATGTTGGTTCTACAAGCCACTATACTGGCTAAGATGTCTTATTACTGTAAATAAGTAAGTATACCTTAGCAATAAATAGCCAGGCCAGTATAACTATAGCTGCACTAGAAAAGATTTACCAGTTTGGCCAGAACAAAATAGATTGAAGACAGTAAAAAACTGTTTAGTCAGAGAGAAAGAACTGAATAGCAAACAAAAAATAGCAAGGAAAATCACTTAGAAGTAATAAGTTGCTAATTTGCATTTAGAAAAGTATTTACGAAATTGCTGTGATAAGTTAATTATTAGGGATACATAACCAGAATGTAATTACTTTGATCTTGCTGAAATCAGCAGAAAAATCCAGTTGAAGTGGGACTCCTTCCCATAGCACCCTCATTTTGCTCTCTGGCACCATTATTTTTAAATGTTCTATCATGAACAGAGCTGAATTTCTCAGTGTGACCCAGTAAGAGAGCCCTTTTCTGGAGCTCAGTACTTCAAGCAGTGGCCAAACACTTCTGAAGAGATGTAGAAAGGTCTGAATGGCCAGATTTTCATAAATAGCTCATTAACAAGCTTCTCTCCCAGAATCTGAAAATTTCACAAGGCCGCAGCTTTCCTGAGAAGCTCCAAGAGAGTTACAACCCTTCTGTCTTGCAAAGTCAGAGCATTCCTAGACCAGTTTCTGCAGCAGTGTTTCCTGCTGTTTGTTCTGTCAGACACTTTTATCATTTGTTAAATGGGGAGAAACTCCTCCACTCATCTACTTCTTTCTAAGTGTTTGTTTTCTCTTGCTTCTCAAGTCCTTTTTCTACCAAACTATCAGAAAGAAATTTCCCCAAGTCCAGAGGCTTCTGTTTTCCATCCTTATATCATGATTGAAGGAGACATGGGGGAAGTCTCAATTCCAACACTGCATTTATTTTTTTTACACCTATGTACATGTTTATATACTTGTCTGCTATGCATAAAGAAGACATCAGAAACATGCTTTTTGCAGATTAAAACCACAAGGTCCTGTGGATTCCCGTAAAGTTACTCTATTTTTAACCAAGAGGTTCTGCTTTTGACTTTCTGCAGGACTGAAACTCAGCCCAAGGGGGGCAGGTTCTGCAAATATTTGCCTGAAGACAGAGATGAACAAAATGGAAGATGGCAATTATTTTTCCCCATGCCAAAACATAAAATGACTTCGAAGTCAAAGCTGACCTAGCTAAAAACACAAGTGTCCGAGTGTGGTCTGGGACAGTGGGGATGTTCAGGTACAGAACAGCGAACCTGGGCACACGGACTGTGCTGACAGCGGCCTCCCATCGCCAATGTCTCTATGTGTTTTCTGGTTTTTTTAAACATAAAAGTACTTGGAGTACAGGCAAGAGAAAGTAGGTGTTTTCAGATGGAAAATAAGGTTATTACAGAGTATTTTGTCCGCTTGAATCCAGAGCTCTGACATGGGCAGATGGCCCGGGCTGCATGAGCGGCGTTTCCCGGCGCGACCTCCCCGCACCCCTCCCGCGGCCTCACGGGGGGAGCCCGCGGGCCGCCC
>VXBQ01009518.1:923420-980725 GCA_013400175.1 Phainopepla nitens
GTGCGGGACCGCCGGGCTCCCCGCGCCCCGCCGAGCCCCGGCGGCTCCGGGCGCTCCGGGACGAGGGGCCAGGGCGGGCGCGGAGCCCCTGGGACCTGCCCCGCTGCCTCCGCCTCGCGTCCTCACTGCTTCTTAATCGCTGCCCACTGCGGTCCTCCGTGCACCCAGAGAGAATAGGGATAGGTTTTTTTCTCATTTCCAGTAAATCCCAGTTACTTTCGTTATTATCACATAAGCAATTCTCACTGCTTTTTTGGAGGGAAGGAAATGGGAGGTAAGGAGGAAGGAAATGAAACTATCTTGTTCGCCTAGTTTTGTTACAGCCGTTTATTCCCGATTAGATGTGTTAAGCCCAAGTAAACAGGAACTTGGAATTACTGGTCAGCAATTAGCTCTTCATCTGGGGCTGCACATCAGCTCCAGGGTTCTCTTCTGGGAATATGTTTCTTGTCACCTTGTCCTTGTGTGGAGGGGCCTGGATCTATTCTAAAGACTTCCCTTCACCCATTCAGTTTCTGAAGTATAGCTTATCTCCTCTCTTTGGGTCCTCTGGGGCCACAGAGCTCTGTTGCAGCTCTTCATCTGCAGGATTTTGGGCACAGACCTCTCCCTGACACCAGGAGCTTTGTAACAAAACCCATCTATATGACCAGCTGTGAAATGGATGGTGTAGCTTTGCAAGCTGAAAGGAGGTGAGCCTGGATGCATTCCCAGGCTTGATGTTGCTCCAGTTGTCTCATTGCCCCGCTTGAAGACAGAGCTGAGCTGGAGCTCGTGGAGCTGTCACTGAGTCTGCCATCTCTCATGTCTTACTTCTGCGGTGAGCTGGCTGTTTCCTGGCAGTCTGCAGGCCAGCACAGCTCTCTTGCCAATTGTATTTTGTATGTGAGGAATGGAAACCACATTTGGAAGGGGGCTCAAGAATTATGGTCTGGCTGTTCTTGGCACAAGTTGCCCCAGCATGAAAAAGGGACGTTATTCACAGAATCATCCAGACGGGTTATTTGTGTACACTGGGAAAGAACCTTATCTTTTCTCAGCAGTCATTGCAACTCTTAAGAGCTTTACAGATAAAGGCTTTCAAAGGTTGAGAATCCTTCACCTTTGGGTTGTGGTCTTGCTCCCTCCACCCCAGGAAGGTGGTGTATGGGAGACACTGCGTGCTGTGGCTATAGATAGACTTCGTCAAACTCACAGTCTACGTGTGAATCCCAGTATCCTGGTGAATTAACCTCATTATTCAGTGTTTTCTAGTGCTAACATCCCAGTTTTTAGTTATCTAGCAAATTAACAGTGTATTTTCTGGTCAGCAAAGATAGGACTGCTGTGGAAAAGACATATCCTTAGCATGAGAGGCAGAAACTGTTTCTGGCCATGTAGATAGAGACACCTGTGCCCATGAAGGATTGAGTTGGATAAGAAGGGTGAAACTGGTACAAACTGCAAAGCTTCACAGAAAACTCATAAGCAAAGGGCCAATCTGGGTATCTGTCACAGTGTCTGATGGGTTTTCAGTGAGCTCAAACACCTGAGAGCTGTAAGAGTTACCATGGGTCAGAGGAAACCTGCTCACCCCTAAGTGGTTATGGACTTGATGTAGAACAGCTGCCAAATGCTTGAAAGACACAATTTCATGTGTCAGGCTGCTGCCAGTCAGAAGGGCTTGCTGCTGCTCCATAGACTGCCAATCTCTATAGCCCTCTATGGGGGAAACAGCCACTGTTAGCAGTGCCACAATCTGCAGTGCCACCTCTCTGTAAGTCATAATGTGTTCTATGCAGAATCTGTAACAAAACAACCTCTCCATAATGCATATCCTCTCTGTTCTGCTTGTTGTATGCACATTATGTTGTTGAGCTGATCTCCTGTGTGCCTGTTACGCAGCACTGTCACGGTGCTGCTGGAAACCGTCCTTTTTTGGGGTCACACCTAAGCTCTGTGCACTAAACTCAGACACAGCATCTGGGTGGACCTCTGCATCTCAGATTTTATTTGTGAGCTATGTCAATTTGAGAGAGATTTTTTATTATCATAGTTTGTGCTTCAGGATACTTGGTGTAGTGAATTACAGAAATTTGAAGATATGCATAGCAGAAATTATCACTGTAAAATTTGAAGGCAAAATGGAAGTGCTGCTCAGGTTCTCAACACATAATCTCCTGAAGTATAAAATAAATATCTCACATATAATGTGAGCAGAACTCCCTGGATTATTTACTATTGGATTTCTGAGTGAATCAAGTAACTGAGCTGTTACAGGCTTACATTTTGCTGATTTCAGTTCCTCAGCTGCTTTCTTTTTTTCAGTCTATATGATCAGTTAAACTTGTTCTCCCAAGATATTAAACAGCTGGATTTTTCACATACTTATAACATAATGTCACATATTTCAGTGAATTTCTATGTGATTCCAAAAAATCTGGGATGTCAGGCTAGCCCCACAACGTCTACTGTAAGGAGGGTCGTCACAGATGGTTGAACAATATGCATTGAATAGGAAAGGCATACTTTAACCCTTGGCCACTAGTTCTAATGGTATAGATAAATCCTGCTATTTCTGTGTCCTATTAACCTTTCTTTCTTTCTTTCTTTCTTTCTTTCTTTCTTTCTTTCTTGTCACAAAGAATGAATATGGCAATTATCAGTCTTAAAATATTTAGCTTTTACCTTAATTGCAGTCTCTAGTCTACACTGGGAATTATTTTGCATGAATTCTTGTATTACTTCAACCTTTGCTCCATTACTTTGACCTTTACTCTGTCTTGGTGACCAGTGGCTTTTTTCTTTAAATATGACTGATGTTTTTGGGCACCTCTTGTTTTTGTTTGGGGTTATTTTTGGCTATCCAGCTTGAGAAATATTACCTGGTTTTCTTTTTGTGAGCTTGCAAGTAGTACACATGTTTAGAAAAATCAGCTGGCAGTAAATTTGGACCAGTACTCCTTAGTTTTTCAGAGTGTCCATTATTCTGATGGATATTTTCAGTTTTCTTCCTAAATAGCTGCAATGAAAACGTTTGTCTTTTAATACTATTTAATCAATTGCAGTGTTCTACAGACTGAAAATTTGTTGGGTTTTCTTCCCTCTACAGATAAAGGGATATTTATTATCCAGAGTGAAAATTCCAGCTTATGCATCAAAGTGGACAGAGCTGGCCTTGTTCTGGAAGACTGCAGTCAGCTCTCAGAGCAGATGTTATGGAAATGGGTATCCAACCGGCGTCTTTTCAACATAGGCAGCAGTACCTGTCTTGGGCTGAACATCAGCAAACCAGAACAGCCACTAACCATGCTTGAATGTGATTCCACTCAATACTCCTTATGGTGGAACTGTGATGGAAAAGCGTTAGTTGGTGTATCAGAGTACAAATTAGCAATTGAAAACAGTAAACATATCGTGGCCAAAAAAAAATCTACTTGTCAATGGAAACAGTATATGTCCTATGATGAAGACCTTTGTGAAAACCCATTTCAAGGTAAGAATAAAATTTTTTCATAGAAGTGTGGACGGGAAAAGTTTCAGAAGTTCTGTTGGAGGGAGGTCAGGTGCTTATGATCCCTTCCAGTCTCTGTTGTGGTTTGGGACTCAAAGTTTGTGGGGTTTTTAATGTGCAGTGGTTGAGATGAGTATACCACACAATTGATATTCTTTTGTTAAATTGACCCCTAAACCCACCAGTATCCTTGCAAACCATGAAATGCTTATTTCAAGTCACCTGTAAAATCAAAAGGATTACTAAGGATTTGCTGTTGCCTGTCCTGCAGCTTCCATTATCAGATAAACCCAAAGAAAGATAAGAGGATTTGGAGTTCCTGTCACCAAAAATCAGTCTGTAATTGCAGTGTGCATGGACCAATGTCTGCAGCGTTCAGCACCTGGACTCTGGACATGCCAAACTTTGAAACAGACATCAGAATTTTGATAAATCCTGCTGTATAGCTAGTGAAGGTGTAGGAATGTGCATCAAGATCCAGGTCTGCAGACCTGAACAGTTTTCCAGGTTTAAGGACTAAGATAAACCCACCGACTTCAATCAGCAACAAACGGCCTGTACATTTACCTCTTCCTCAGCATTTCTGTAGAGGGAGAGAACTGGTGTTTGCACATTGTCTCAGACTGAAGTCGTTGATTTTCTGCACTTGAACTGAGTGTTTGGGTTTCAGATCTGGTCTTAGTGGTTTCCCCTGTAGTTGTAGCTCAGCCTCTGCTCTCACCAAACTTGTTCTTTGGATCCTGTGATACCGGGGAAAGTACTACAGTGCTCAACCTCTTTTTTAAAACCTAATGGAATTTATACTTAAGACCAGACAGAAAATATTTAAATGCATGAAAAGTTATACACATTTGCCATGTACACACAGTGAGATGAAAGTAGACCTGGTTTAGCCCTATTACTGCAACATCCTAGAGAGGTGAGAAGAGGATCAGCTTAGGCAGGCACTTCTAGCCTAGTTTCAGGACCAAAGTATTTAATTGTCTTGGCAAGACCTCTTTCAGATTTTATTTTCCACCTTATACCACAACTCATGCACATGCAAAGGCAAGACAGCCTGTTAGTCCACCAAGCATGGGGTGTGAGGGATACCTACCTTCAAAGACAAAAAAATTTAAAATATATGTAACTGTTGTAAAAGGTCTGTAGCAATTGAATTTGGTTTCTTGCCAGGACTGAGATAATCCTTCTGTAACAAGCAACATGGTAGCAGGCAGACAGAAAAGCAATCCTGGTTTATTTTTTGACCTGTTCCTTGTGTTTTCTGTTCCTTCACATCAGAAGGGGATTTATGATGTGTAAACTGCTCTTTTATATGTGCACAGCTAGCCATTAACTCTAGAAACCTCTAGGAACCTGGCAGTATGTATTTATTCTGTAGTTGAAGGACTTTGGTCTTAAAGCTATCAATGTGGAATCTTTGATGAACAATTTCATTCAGAGTGTGGTTCTTCGACATTTTTGAGAAGCTCTGAGGTTTAGGAGACACTCACTGAGGTAAAGCTTTTACCTGTTTCAGTTGCACTGGGTTCTCTCAGTATTTTGGTCCTCAAAATACAATAGGAAAATATTTAAATATTTTGTAAGGCACTGATTGTGGCAACAGATGTATGGACCATCAATTCTATAGCTATGTTATCATTCTCCACGGGATAAAAACTTAATTTTAAAAGTCTATTTAATATTCCTTTGTCTTGTACATTTCCTTTCCCAAAGAATGACAAAGAGAGTGGAAAACATGTTAGAAATCCACTTTATAAAGAGTGGGAGAGCAGGGGGATAATGTTAAATTACTTGTCTATCATAGACTGTAATAAGTAGATTTTGGATCTGTGTACTGATTTAACTAACTGTTGTTTTATGTGGTGGTTCTGAAATGTAAATGCAAACCTTGTGTTAAGTGATCAGATTTTGGGGGTTGTGGTTTTGTTTGGGATTTTTTTTGGTGGAGGGAGTAAGTTACAAGAATGTGCCTCATGGTGACAAGTTTCCTAAGTTATTATTTCTACATTCTATTTACTGAAATTATGCTGCTCACACTTGTAATGCTGTATTATCAATTAAAAATTAAAATTTGAAAGTCATTTTAGACATTTTATTTTTATCACTGCTGCTAAATGCAGGAATAATGACATGGGGGCAAAAAATTTTTTTGTGGTCTACATTCTTTCAATCTCTACCTTTTCCTTTTTTTTTCCAGAAACATACACCTTGCTGGGAAATTCTTTTGGTTTCCCATGCGTTTTTCCATTTAAATATAATAACAAGTGGTATTATGAGTGTACTAGAGATGGTAAAGAATCTGAGTGGTGTGCCACAACAACTCACTATGAACAAGATGAAAAATGGGGGTTTTGCCCAAATGCTGGTAAGATGTTGCTTGTCTTCTCTCTCCCCCCTCCAAGAGTTTGTTCTTTATTAGTAATACTAGGACAGTCTGGTTTTGGATTACTTCCCTTCTGTTAGAAGGGAATGTCTTTTTAGAAAGCACAAAGGAAGACTTTCGCAAATTTGTTGTAGTGTATCCTGTTTGACCTTTGAGACTCAAGTCCTCATTGCAACAGCAAAACTACAGGGGGTGGCAAAAGGACCTTATTCTGTGCAGCCCATTGACCTTACCCTGCAGCCAAACCCCTCTGTCCTAGTGATACACAGGCAGCTTTAGTGGAACATGACCTAAGGGTTGCTCCTGCAAAGTCATGTGCTGCTTTTGACTCGTTGCATCTTGCACGTTCCTTTTCTTCTGTGCACTGCTTGGATAATAGCTTTAACAAATACTTGCTGTTGAAAATATTTTGGATGCATAATCTTTGTGAATATTCCAGCTTCTTGTGTAAATAAGCAAAATAGTGTCTTCTATCAGTAGAAGTGGTTTGGAAAAACCTTTCCTGCTCAAGCTACATTTCAGATCTTTGTTCCAAAGTGTCTTAAAAACAGCTGTAAATGTATCTTTGTAGTGGATATTTCTGGGCAGCTGTTAAAATAGATGATATTTGCAGCCTTGCTTATCCTTTTTGATTATACAAGGACCTTGAATACAAGGTCCAAGGAGATCCAGTGAGTGTTGCTCCCCAAGTTGGGTGAGGTGTTCACAGTTTGAATATTTCAACATTCAGCTTTAGAAACAAATTATTAGCCAGAGTAAATTAAAATGTAGCTATGTTGGCTTCATGAGAGTTGTGAAAATCATCACCAGATGCAGGTCAGCTCCAAAGTATTTTATCAACCACATGAAATTTGGAGCAACATTTTATTTCGTTAGTGCCCTATTTCCCTACGTGCGTTAAGAAGGGAACAGGAAAGGCGATCATAATCGTGTTTCCATTGGGATACTGCTGTCATTAATTAATTGAATTGTTCAATGTGTTGTGTTTCTGATTGGTTTGGAGTCTTGGGCTGTTGGTGACAATTCTGTTTTTGAGTAGAGAGTGGCTGTGACATCTTTTGGAAGAAGAACCCCAACACACACGTATGCTATCAGTTCAACCTGGCGTCCGTGCTGAGCTGGCGTGAGGCTCGGGCTGCCTGTCAGCTGCAAGGAGGGGACCTGCTCAGTGTCACCAACCCCGAGGAGCAGAACTACATAAGTAACTTAAGCAGTGAGTAGACATTTCTCTGGGGACCTTGTAGGAACCCTGTAGTTAGATTTCCTCCTTACCTGTACAAAGGGGTAAGCTTTGGAGCCTGTGTGATGTCTCTCCTGTTGCTGCTTGTGGGGCTTTGTCATGTAACACACCTCAGTAAAACTACTCGAAAGAGCAAGGATGAAGGTAACTTCCACTTTAATAAACTGAAGTGCAGAAGTGGTGTTATGTGTTACATGAGGGTGTAATTTTCTCAATTCACCCTCCCCACAGAGATTCCCATTCATCCTGCAGCTGTGGTTAGAGGGTGTGTATGTGTACTGTGGAGAATTATACATGTGTTTACCTTCTCTGCAATGCACCTTGGTGTCCCTTTCTCCTGCTAGGTTTTTGTAAGCTGGACTTCACCAAATGGGAATGACAGGAACATTTTTGCAGGCTTAAAGTAAATGTCTTGTATGGAAAAAATGCCAGATCTATAGATAGATGTTACTCCTTCTCTGATAAGCAGTTTGCTTTTCCCCTTGGAGCAAATGTCTCAGACAAATTGTGCAGAGCCTTCTGAAAGCAGGGCTTTCATGGGTGTTTTAGTGTGAGTGGAGAAAATCAAGTGGAGGAATGGGTGGTCGAGCTCTGATGCAAAGGTTGCCTCAGGTTTCTTGTCCATTGCTTCCCACTGTTGCTGGTTTTGAACTGAAGGATATAAGCTAACAGAAGGTTTTGAAAATTATTTTATTAGCTTTTTGATATGCCTGCAAGGCTGTAAAGGTTTCGGAAAGTTGTTTGGTTTCTGAAAAGCTGAAACAGGCTAGTGTTTATGTAAACAGGCTAGCATTTATGTAGCTGCTTGTTCTAGATTTAACTTCTAAGGTCAGCAACAACTTGTGCAGGAAGGGTTTGCAGAATGAGTGGCTTTTGAAGGATTTCAGGTTTCTGAGCTTATTCCTTTTCATTTCTCTGTTGATTAACAAAGTAACTGACTTTTTCTAAGGACAGAAAAAGAAGCCAACCAGCCTGAACTTTCTGGGAACTGCTTTGAAGTTTTGTTTTATTCCATTGTAACAAGTCTGGACAGAAGGTCTATGCCTGTAGATATTTTAAAACTTGAGGAAAGCATGCAGTGTTACTTTGTTTGTTTTTTCTGTTTCAGGGCAGTTAAATTCCACAGACGTGATGCTGTGGATGGGCCTGAATCGCCTGGATGAAGACGCTGGCTGGCAGTGGTCAGATGGAGCACCACTAATGTTTGTGAACTGGAGAGCAAGTACTTGATGTTCCTCTTGCATATATTATAGCAGCATAATTATATGGTCTCTATAACTTCAGCTTGATGCAACACTGCTGTTCCTACAGCTGTGTTTGAAAGTTGAATTAAGTGAATGAGTACACTTCTTTCTTTTTGTAGAAATATTTATTCATATTCATGAACTGAAAGCCCTTCTAGGGATATAACGTCAAGTGAGATCTATCTGTTCAAAGTATTAATGGTCTAGTCCTTTAGTCCTTTTGTCATTTACTTTTAAAGATGTTTTTACGGTTCCAGTTGTGTATTTAAAAACTGTAGCTACTTTCATGGAGCAAAGGAGTTTCAATTGTTTATGTTAACAAGCTGTAATTATCATTAGCACATTTACATGAGTTTTGTGACTTGGTTTGCTACACGTTGAAGTCTGTCCACCAGCAATTATTGACACTCAAGCTTGTTTCATCCTCTCATCTGAGAGCAGCAGCCGAGGAGGCATTGCCACACATGTAATTCGTGGTAAATGCTCAACTGTCCATAGTACTGGTGTAATATTATTAGAAGTTTGGGTGTGCAGGGATGTTTATACATTAATTTAAGAAGTTGCAGAGAACCTTGCAAAATCATTTTACAACTAAGAACTGATTTTTTATAATTTTGTGCTTCTCAAAAATGTGTTTGCAGATGTCTCTGATAACCGTTTTAAAGAAAATCATTGTGCAGTGATTAATCCAAGATTGAAGTATGGCTGGAGCAGTTATCTATGTGAATCTGGATTGCCTTTTGTATGCAAAAAGCATTTAAATAAGGCAGAGCATGAAACGCTGGGTAAGTGTCTCTGTTATTGTATCCTATTTCTAGGTGTGCAAGGAGAGCAAGAGAAGCCACCTGACTATGAAGTCAGCAGAGCAGGGTCACAGCTGCACTAAGTGTGTGGGTTTGCTAGCTTAAGTTGAATACAGTTTACTTTAACTGATGTAACAATACTTTCTTCTGTTTAAATTCAGTCTTTGAAAACATGTTGAGAGTCTTAAAACAAATTATTTTAATGCATTTTAATAGCATTTACTTGATTCCTTACACCATCAGAATGCTCATTCTCTTTTATATTGCAATAAGAGCCACACTTATGAGTTGCAAAATACATTTTCATTGTGAATGGAATTAACCAGTGGCACACAGAGAAGAAAGCTTTATAAATGGAGCACAAAATTTGCAGGAGTTTTTATGACGTGCTGTACTTTTGATATAGCAAAAAAGTGTTGTACATATACTTCAAGTGTTTATACAATGAGTATAGAATATATAGTGCATAGAATGACTCGGGCTCCTGTTCTGTGAGAAAGTAAAAAAACAGAATTTAGTTTATTCTAACATAATTTTTTGGTTTTGTATGAGCTACTTACATGGGTTCAGCTCCTTCCTAGTAACTTAAAGTTTAGCAGCTTGTTTCAGGTAGTAAGGAAAAACTATCCAAGCTTTCTATAGGTAATGTATCTGAAAAAGCTTTATGTGTCTTTGAACCAGGTTCAGAGGTAATAAGGGAGATAAACTGAGTTTTGAAGTGAATTAGTGTTTGCACTAGAACAGCAGCCCACAATGTTCAATTATCAAATAAAGTGGAAGAAATTTCAGTTTCCTTGGTAGGTGATGATCCATAGAGCAGGTGTTTTGGCCTCCTTAAGTCATCTTGAAAAACTCTGTTTTCAGCATTTGAAGGTTTAAAAAAAAAAAAATCTCTGAATGTGTTATGAACACAACATAAGCTTGGCAATTCTATCTAATGTGTATGAACTTTGTGTGCTCCTTTAAAGATACATGGAAGTATTATGCCACTCGTTGTGATGCTGGTTGGTACCCACACAATCGCAACTGCTACAGACTTCATAAAGAGGAGGAGAGCTGGAATGATGCTTCTCTCTCATGCCAAAGTGAAAATAGCAAGCTCATTAGTATATCCTCCATGGCAGATGAAGAGCTGCTGCTTAACTTGCTTGAAAGTGGTGAGTTCGGGGATTTTAAGTGTGCAGGTGTTTCTTGAAGTGTTTTGTGGTGCTCTTTTGCTCTCTTTAACTTGTTACCATCTAAGCACTGTATTACATGGCGCACCCAAATGATGTTTGCAAAAAAAGAAATCATATTGTGTGCCCATTCTACGCGTCTTAAAAATGCATAGAGTCACCTTTTCCAATAACCTTAAAATAAAGATATCACTCCACAAAGCAGACACAGTGAGGCCATAGTAACATGCTAGCTTTTGTCCTTTCCTAGTCTTGCCTGGTTCCTTGCAAACTGTTGTAAAATATTCAGTCATCAGCCTTATACTAGAGGTGTGCTTAGAAGCAAAACCAATTCATCTTTTGCTTGCAAGCAGACCTGATCCACACTGCAAAATTGCTGCTGTTACTGTGAGGGCAGAGTCCCCTTTGATGTCAGCAGGGCGTATCAAAGCACTTCTGCTAGTTCACATTGTCCTAAGAGGTAGCATAATTACACAAGGAACTTAATGAACAAAAGCGCTTTGATGCAGCAATGCCAATACTTTTGTTGTCATAACAGCAGCAAAGAAAAGTGAATATTTTCTGCCTACCACTGACACCAGTGTGCTGGCAGAGCTGCTGTGTTTGGTTGTGAGTTTTTCTTGCAGAGCTGGGGTACAGTGACATGTGGAGATTAGGAGATTAACCTCCACCATCTTCCTCACCTCTTTTAAGACCCTCCATGGATAACAAATACTATTATTTGCAGGGATGCTGTAATGGGTAGATGTAATTATTCTCAACTTGTATTCAGCTTCAGTCTGCTGCTTCTCTCCAGCCTGCTTCAGGCTTCTTCTCAGGAGAAGGGCTTACATGCCTGAAAGCCTGAGTGCTTTTTCTCCTGTAGTAGCTGGTCAAGTAAGACTTGACATGAAAGTGCAAGCCTTGTCACTCCTATGTTTTTAAGACACTGGCTAGAACTGTGCTGTCAGTGGACCCTGCAACTCTCAGAGAAACCTAAAGCTGAGTGTGCCATGCAAAATTATATGAAAAAATATTTCACTTCCATGTTAGTTTTTCTGCTGCATGCACTTCAAGAAATGCTCTTAATTAGTATTTCTTAGGATTTTAGGGCATATTATCATGTATGTTGACTCTATTTTTGAAATTACTTCATTTTCAAGAACAGTAGAATATTGTCTCATCAGTAAGGTTTCCTAAAGTTTATACAGCTTTTATGTTTGTCCTGAAAGGACATTCCTATGAAAATCCCATGAATAATTTTAATGGTGGTGTCATGTTAATCAGACTTTATCACTTCACCATTAAAATCTGAACTCACTTATTCTTTTACAGAAAATGTAACAGAGACATGGATTGGATTATACAGTAATAACACCCCTGTTGTTTTTGAGTGGTCAGATAGCACCCCAGTAAAATTCTCTAACTGGCACAGAGAAGAACCTAACACCTTTCAAAGAACAGGACAACTCTGTGTTTCAGCACAAGGACCTGTAAGTTTTCTTTTAAAAAACTAGATGCTTGTTTTAGCTCATAATAATTTTGTTTCCTGCTGTGTGAACTTTTTTAAACCATGACCTGGAGTATGACTTTGTTTTTTCATTCCTAATATATTCATGTTATGATAAATGCAGTGCAGCCTTTAGAAATGAATGCATTCCGCAGAGCTGATGCACAGAAAATTAATCACAGATTTTGAGCTTATGTTCAATAAAAATTACTACATATATAAAGCCTGCCAAATGGAAGAGAAAAAATATGAGAGGGTATTTTGATGAAGTAATTTAAAATCCAAGTAGTGTGTATCATAATTTATGATGCATAAGTTCTGGTCTTGAGAGTTTCAAATTCATGTTTTGAAAAACTGTCAGCTGTGCCTGTGTTATCTTTGTGTAAATATCTATAAATTTTATGGAGCGTCTTTCAAAATCACAGTAGTCTAGGTCTACATGAAAGTAAAGAAGTTGACAGCAGGAGATGGATACCAGATCAGTCAGGGGTTGTAAAACGGGGAGCAATGTTAAAACACTTTCCTGTCTTATTGGTATTCATGGCTCTGTCAATTCTTTTGTAGTGTGATCCTGCATTTACTTTACTTTTGCAATTAACAGTGCTTAAACTCACTAAAACATGACTTGCATAAGTAGCACTATAATTTTTAAATTTTTTTTGCAAAGTATGTTTTGTCTGAGAGCAAAAACTGTATCAAGAAGAGTTTCTGTTGCCTCTACGGTAGTGGATCCAGGCAACAGTCTTTAACTCAGTGGAAAAACAAGACAATTTTAATGGCTGGGAAAAGGATGTTCCTACTGGAAGCAGAAAATAGGACTTGGGAGCAATTGGGGTTTTTGATTCCAAAGTCATATTTTACTCAGTTTGCAAGTGTAAAGAAAGAAATTTAAATGTAAAATACAAAGAAATTGGAGGTTTAAGATAAAATTTTTCAAGCATTGTTTTTGATACATGTCCAGTATGTACTGATGTGTGAAAATTATATGATACGAAGTTTATAAGATGTTGAGTAAGGACTGCTCAAATGTAGAGATTAATCTTACAAAGAACTGTGATAGCTAGAAAGAAAAGTGCTCTGGCATGGCCATGGTGTTAGTTAATTAAGATGCTTGATGTCCTGAAGACTGATTCAACGAGACAAACCCATTTGTATGATTGATTTGAGATTTCCTGCTGACAGTGTCGGTAGAAATAAATGGACCATGTAAGGATAAGTAAATGGAGTGAGAAAAATTGTTTTTTTCTTAGAGAAGAGTTAAAAGAGAAAGAGAGTGTGATCCAATGTTTGTATAGATATGCATGAGAATATGGGTATATACAAAATATACTCTCTTTTATTCCTTAGGAGGGACATTGGAGGATTAAAAAATGTGAAGACAAATCTTTCTATGTCTGCAAAAAAGCAGGAGAATTTAATAGTGTCTCTCCTGAATTGGAATCAAGTTGTCCAGAGGTAAGTGGATTTGTGGTTGTTTTAGAACTGTACTAATGACATAGAATTATATTGGTAACCTCTATATACAGTTACAGAACATATGGATGCAAATACAGAGATAATTTTAGTTTTCCATATTAAAGACATGCATGTTTTCCTTGGAAAAATCTTTGTTTGCTTTAAAAGTATGTAAACTAAATTTTAATGTAAGATTAAAAGGCTTCATAAGATGCTTCTCATGGCTTGTTGTTTCATCAGTGATTGTGACCCAAGTTCCTAATTCTTTCTAGATCAAAAGTGAAGCCCTTTTGTCCACCATCTGTGCAAATAATGGCTGTAATATGATGCCTCATTCTACACATGGTTTTCATATATTGAAATGGAATGTCAGGGTGAAAAACAATCAGTTTCATTGACACGTAGGATAAACTCTTCCACTCGTACATTAGAATTCCATTTGCTTTCAAACAAATTGGAAGGAGCAGAGTTATATAACTAGGACATGGCATCATATTTTCAGGCATTTAGGCTCTGTGTTCTGATAGTAAAAGGAAGTGTGTTAAAGCATGAGTTTATTTACTGTCAGTTCCTTTTCACAGTGTGGACAGAGGAAACTTGTTGGATATCTGTTATCATCAAAACTGTGGAGGAAAAAAAATCTCTCTTCTCTAAGCTGCTTTATTATTTTGCGCATTGTCTTCCTTTTTAAAATTTCCTGTCTTGTTTTTTGGGAAATGCCACTGGTTCAGTTCAATTATAGAAAGATTGAAGCTGAACTGTTTGGAGTCAGATGCAGTCTTTCATCAAATATAGAGTGTCCAGATCCAGAGTTCTTGTCTTATCATTATGGACATTATTGCTTGATTGCAGCTTAACATTTCCAAAAGTTTAGCGTGACTGCATTTCTTTCATTTGGACCAAAGTCTGTTGTCACTCAAGAATTTTGTGTGTTATTAGTGTAACAAAAGTTTGTCACAGTCCTGACCGGGTGAAAAATGTGCAGAACATCAAGGTTTCCTTGACAAGCTGTAGGCAGCAGTTTGACAGCACTTCAACTTCCTCTCAATCCTGTGCCCCACAGGATTAAGTCTCAAGGTATTGAGCCACTGGTCATAAGTATTTTGATCCACTCTGGCAACTTCTACTCAGGATAAATTTCTGCTTGGTGTTTCTTTCACACCCTGTAAAAACATTTGCTGAACCCTCCTACAGTCCCTTGGCTTTGATCCTTTTCTTTCTAATGTGATAAAAGTTAAATTCAGTTAATCAGAAGACTGAGAGAGTGTATTATCTCTTTACTCTCTTGCTAATTTAAATCATTTAATCATAAGACCAAGCAAATATGCTGCATGGACTCACACCAGCAGAACTTACACCAGTCCAGGTGGTGTCTTCTGGACACACAGGGGTGAATAGTGTGAAATAAAAGACTAATAATGACATGAAATGAGTCAGGCTGACCACTGACACAGTGTTCTGGCTCATCTGATATCCACATTTCCAGTAACCTTGAGGGTAACTGCTCTTCAACCATGCTGGGAAAGAAAATATCTTTAGGGATGCCAGGGATTATCAGACAGAAGGTACAGAAGGGGGACAAGTTTTTAACAACTATACAATAATTAATAATCTATAAAATAATGTTCATTTCTTTTAAGGGATGGGAAAGACATGGTGGATATTGTTACAAAATCGACAGTACCCCTCGAAGTTTTGAACTTGCTTCCAGTGGTTATTTCTGCCCATCTGCACTTGTATCAGTAACAAACAGGTAGTTAATCCTATCAGACAGTGTGAAAATATGTCTAACAAGAGTTATTCTAACTTTATAAAGCATTGCATGGCAAAAGATACTACCAATGTGAAATAATATTTGCTTGAGAGGTGAGCATAATTACTAACATCAGCTAAAATTAAAGGTGTGCTTTGCCTTAATTTTTAATTGAAAATAAATTTAGTAAAAAGCAACTGTTAGGCTAATAAACACTTGTATCAATGTGCACACATGGGCATGCAGAAATCTAAAGAAAATGCTTTCTGCAGGGATATGTAACATCTTTAAGAAACTTTACTGGTGTACTTGGAAGGTGTACTGAAAAATGAAAATATTTTTATAGCGAAAAAATATAAAATTTTAATGCAAATCAATTAATGTTTTATAAATGCTTCTATTTATGTATTCATTTTATGTGATTTCTCAGCAAATAGGTTAAGGGAATAAATGTTTGAAAGCATTTGTTGCTGGTTTTCCATGCCTTGTTCTTATTTGCCTCTATTCCAGATTTAGCAAGGGCTTTCTCATCTGTAGATATCCAGATGCTTGGGTTTTCTCTGCTCTTTGTTATTTACTCTTTATGTTGGCTTTCCATTAAAGTTTGACATACTAATAGATAAATTACAAAGATACTTTAACTGTTGCATATTTTTGTTTAAAAAAAAAACCAAAACAACAAAAAACCCCCCCAAACCCCAGAAATATAAGGAGGAGATGTCTGCTCCCTTTAGACCAGGAGAAGTAACCCCCAGCAACCAGAAAAATAGTAGGTAGGTATTTTAGGAAAACACTGGCTACCCTAAATAAGGATTTACATCAATGAGAATTTGCCCTGCCCGGCGGTTTCAGGATGGTGCACAGGGCATGCAGCACCAAGCTGCAGTGTGACAAAGGTTTCTGCAGGGGGAATAAAGAACAAATTCTTGCAGCACTAGAATCACGTCTTCTGTCTTTTTCTGCTTTTTTTTTTTTTTTCTTCCCACTTCTCAGTGTAGCCATCACTCATTATGATATCAGTTCCCAGTTCCAGCTAGCAGCAGTAGCGAGGAGTAGCAAAAGTGTGTTAGTTTAATGGTTTTGTTAAATTACTGCTGTGGTTTGGTGTTCTGGAGTGAAAACTGCAAAAAATTTTCAGTTATTGATCGCAAAATGTTTGTTAGATAGTAAGTTGTAGAGGAAGGAGAGTAGACATAAAAAAAGAAGATGCAGAAGAAATGAAAATTAAATACAAGTTCTGAGTCACTCACAGTGTTACAGATACATTCAGTTTTTTACATTAATGTCATCCTTATATTTAGCCATTCTTTTCAGAGTTTGTGAAACCAGAAAATCAAATGAGCCTTCATCAAGGGGGGACACTTCTTTGCTGTATAATTTTCATAGTCAACTGATTAAATGTGCTCATAAACCGAAACATTTTTGAATAATCCTATACCTATTATATCAGAACTAATTGCATTTAAGTGGCGATTGGATTACTATGCAGAACAGTTATATCTTGCAAAAAGATGGTTATCTCTCACATAACTTTAGTGAAGAAATCAAAGAAGAAAAAAGTGTTTCTCTGTAGTCAGTTCAGCTGATGCTTTGAGTCCTTCAGATCTGGTTTCTTAGTCCCAATTTGTGTGTCTGCTCGTTTCAGTAGGACACTTCCGTGCAGAGATTTTTCTTTTCTTTCTTCTGGAGCCTTTTCAGACCCAATTAACTTTTTTTCCTTCGTACAAGGATTTTCGTGGTTTTATTTGTGCATCATTAATACATTCTGTCTTTCCATCTTGTAATTCAAGCATTCAGGTTATAAGACCTGATTCTAGTGTTTCTTTCATGTGCTCAAGTGCTGAAAAAAAATAGGGAAAAACTGTAATTTGTGCTACAGACTTGTGCCTGAAGTTCCCCACAGCATTCTGTAAAGAAAATTAAGCACCTCCATTATATTTTAATCTTCTGAGATAATTTAAATAATGTCACGAGAGCTATTCAGTAAAATACCAATTTACCTATTTTATTCTAAAAACTTTGTCTTGATTATTTTTTTAAGGTTTGAACAAGCTTTTATCAACAGCATGATCCTCAGCATGGCAGAATCTGAGAGAACTTATTTTTGGATAGGATTGCAAGACCTTAACAACACAGGAGAATACTTTTGGCTAAGTACAGCGGGAACGAATCGCTCAGTGAGCTACACAAACTGGAACAAGTACCAGCCACGTGAGTAGCATGCTGGTGAAAAAAGCAATGGCTTGGAAATGGAAATAGGGGAGTGTGCTCTCTTCTCCACAGCACCGGTGGCTTAGCAGGGACTAAAGAGTCCCAGTCCTTTCGTCCCTGCCTGGCTAAGAGAGCAGAGAGATAAATTTCCATCTGCTTTTGGCTCCATAACCTGAAGTTGCTCACAGTCAGGCCCTCCTTACAGACACAGCTAATCCCTGAAATTCTTCTTTTCCTGTGAGGTGTTTTCAGACGTTCCTTTATGAACTATAATGCATTTGTTGTATACATAGTATTTTTTTAAAAACATCAAAAACCAAACTTGATGCTTTCCATGCATTTTTAATGAACTGTTCAAGGGCTTCCTGAGACTCCCAGCAAAAGGTCCTAGAAAAGTAATGAATTTTATTCAGCAACAGTCAGTTTGAAATTTGCATTATATAGGAAAAATAGGCCAGAGGTTGCCAGATACATTTCTGTGAAAGCACTGTGTAGAGGTTTCTTCTTCCTCCCATTTAGTTTGATCTTGTTTGTTTCATAGTAATTCTAAGGAAAATATTCCAAGGAAACAAAAAGTGAAAAAATTAAATAGTTGTTCAACCTTTGAAACATAAACCACTAAGCAATACTTGAAAATAGAGACATAATTATAAAGATATTCCATTTCAATAATGTCTGTCTCATTTGGAGTGTTTACATTTATTGCTTTACTACTGCATTTTGCAAAAGTAATGTTTTTAATTGCATTTCTTCTCCTGCATTTTGTGAGAGGAACTGTTTTTCGTGGTTCATTTTACAAGATCAAACCAGCTGACATAGGCTTAAATATTGACTCTTGACCAAAGAATTTGCTACTTTTGTAAGTTCATTAAGGTTTCATCTAGAGACTTATGTCAATAAAACAGCCACAGATGAAAAAAATCACAAAATTCAGATGTTTTATTCTGATATTCAGCACTTATTCTCATGTCTAGGTCATTCTGGAGGATGTGTGGCTATGCGAGGGGAGCACCCTGTTGGTTATTGGGAGGTGAAAAGCTGTAAGAACTTCAAAGCAATGTCATTGTGTAAGCAAAAAGTCAATTCTTATGAAGAACCTGAACTTACTTTTCAAAAATATTCGAGTTCCTGCTATTTTGGATGGGAGTCAGAACCTAATCTGCTCAACTGCTACAAGGTACATGTCATACTTGTTTTGAGTTTTGCTAATTTTACACCAGCTTAAGGATATGCTGTTCCTAAAACATTTTTGATGAAGCATTAATTCTTTCACTCAACAAACAAAAATTTCCTGTTACCATCCTGCACTACATTTAAAAGTGAGAGAAAGTACTAAGAATCAGGGCTATGCTTGGAATATACATGGCTTTAGTTTGGAAAAACTGTGATAATAATTATAATATTTGATTTTTAGGTGTTTCTGAAAAAAACAGCTGTCTCAAATGAGCTGCATTTATGACTGTGTTTGTTTTATTGCAGATATTTCACAACGAAAAGGTTCTGATGAGAAGAACATGGGATGAAGCAGAAGCATTATGCCAAGATTTTGGAGCCCATCTTGCTAGTTTTAGCCACATCTATGAAGAAGCATTTTTAAACAATCTATTATATACAATTTTTGATAGGTAAATATATTTTTAACACCAACACGATTAATCTTAATCATACTAATCTACAATTTACATTATTCCATCCTCTTTACTAGCGTCCAAAGAAGTCCCTACTCTAACGTGAACTTAAAAATGGGTGAAATGCATCAGCAACATTGCAATGTGATTCTTTTTGAAGATGATCTTTGTGGTAAATGTTGAGCAGCCGTTACTGTCAAGGTGGTATTTTTGTGAGTTTGTGAGTTTCCTCTTTGAAATGGAAGTTCAACAATTTTAACCCTATTTTAAATGTTTTCATCTTGTAAAACATAATCTAACATTTTAGTGGGAAAGCAAGAGTTTACTTCAAGGATACTAAAAAGTTAAGAAATGTATTATGGAATAATATATTGAGTTCAAGAAGAAATTAATGTGTGTATTTGTACTTTTAAAAATTATTTCTGAAATGGCTAAGGAAAAAGTGCATGAGAAATGTTATTTTCTTTGTTTCTGTTATAGAACAGAAGACAGACAGTTCTGGATTGGATTTAATAAAAGAAATGCACTTTCTGGAGGGACGTGGCAGTGGTCTGACAGAACACCTGTAACTATCTGTTTACTCTGTATTTTAGTAACCTTTCAAGTCATATCTGAGCACACATTGAACCAAGGCAAATGCCTTTAGATGTGGGCAACTGCTGTTAATCATGTCAAAAAGTTGTTAGGTTTCGTAGCTATTCACTTATTGTTATGAAGAAGTCTGATATAAGATGTGAAGTTGGACAGGACATCGGGAGAGCATGACTATGGACACTATTATTTGTATTTTACCATCATAATTTAGGCGGTCCTCTAGTTTGTTGCTTCGATGTTCCCACTGTACACATGTGTCTAAGTCCTTCATTTTTCTCCATGATGAGATTTTTAAATGCTTCACCTTGGGTTCTCAGTGAAAGAGAATGAATGTGCTGTTTTCAGGTGGTATCGTCGTTTTTGGAAGACAAGTATGTTGAAGATGACTCAAGAAACTGTGGTGTATTCAAAGTAAACAGAACAGTCTTTCCAGCACACTGCAATGAAAAGAGGGAATGGATATGCAAAATACCAAAAGGTGAAATGTTAATTAACATGCATTGTCTGTTATACACATTACTTGCAATTCACTAGAGACAAAGAAAAAAAATCTAAAAGTCTCCTTTTTAGCCGTCCTCTGGAGTTCTCTCTGGTCTTCTGGATGAAATCATGGTGAAGCCAAATGGGTTATTCCACTTATGTTTTTTGTCCAGTTAACAGATCTAATGTGAACAGCCAGGTTAAAAACATACAGCAAAATTACCAGTTAGTTAGAAATACTCATTCAAAGTTGTTATTCATAAAAACTACTGTAAATGTTTTTTAGTGAGTGTGGCAATTACTTTATTTTATTTCATGTTTAACTCCTTTTTTATCCCTGAACAAGAATAGCAATATTCTTAATGATTTTTGGTATGTATATTCTTTTTTGCAGGTGTCAAACCAATGAGTCCAGCTTGGTACACAGCTGGTATGAAAATATTTTCTTTTTTTCATCTTGAAACAATATAACTTGGAAATAAAATTTAAGCCTTTGCTAATAATAAAATAACTAAAATATTCTAAGTTGAAAATTTACAATAAGGAAGTCTGTAGGAATTTCTTGTTACAGATCAAATCTGCCACTGTTGTTTAGGAACACCAGAGCATCAGATACTGCTTTGGCTGGATTAAGGAATATTGCCAGTAATAAGCACAAGAGTTTGATAACCTGTCCATCACGTTAAAACTTCCCTGCTGTTATGCTTGGACAACTCTCTTGATATTGCTGCAGTCTCAGGGGATAGAGTATCAGAAAAAAAAGACAACTCATAGTCCATTTTTTGTCTCCACAAATTGATATGTTAAATAGGGTTCTGGTGTTCCTAGTAGCACATTGGTCCTCTGACATGTGGCTGCAGGCAGGCCATTGGGGGCAAAAAAAGATGGGACTTGAAATGAGTTTTTTATCCCTGCACACCACTGACTCTTTTACTCATTTTCTAGAACTGCCCTGGTCATATTATCAAGGAGCAGAGTATCTTTTCCATGTCAGCCCTGCAGAATGGGAAACCTGCAAGTTTGTCTGTGGCTGGCTTCGTGGTGGATTGGCAATGATAAATTCTTCTGGTGAACAAAGCTTTATTCAAAATAAAATAAGGAAGGTAAGCAAAAATGCCCCTTTTAAAAAATAAACCCTCGGGTGGTAACTGGCTAATTTCTGCTGTATCTTTCAGAGAATCTGTTTGCTTGTTATTCCAGGTAGAATCCAAAAGACATTTTACTTTAGAAATGATGTTCTTGCTGTCTTCATTTCCCATATCCCTCCCTGAAGCCCTATTTAACTTAAGAAGTGAGTAACATTTCAAATCTGCAGAATCAGCTGTACTATTGAGCAGGTTGATCAGTCTGGCTCAAAAGACCCAAGAGGAGCAAAAGCCAACTTCCTCTCCCAAAGCTGGGAATGTAATTGGGGGCAAAGAGAAAGGCATGTTTCACCTGTGGTGTACATCCTTCTCTGTTTCTTCCTCTCCACCCACCCCTCTCTGGCCGAGGGAAGCTGTCATGATTCCTCACATTCACACACTGGTTCTGCATCCACTGGGATGTCTTCTGATCCAAGTGCAGTTCTGCTCCATTCCCATTCTGTCACTTGGCAGCTGGTGATCAGGTAGCAATACAGAGAGATGTCTCAGAGGGTGTATTAGCATGATAGGCAGCAAGTGCAGATGTTTGAAATGGTCTCCCATAGTTTAAATCTTCAACATGATGATTTGAAATGTTACTGTTGAGGACAGCTGGCCAAGAGTGAAGGTTTGCCAATTTCTCTGCATCTTAATTATATCTAGATCTGTAAACCATAGAGGAGGGTGCTTATGGCCACGGGAATAGATTACCTTTTCTTCTGTGTGCACCAGCTTGAGTAATGTTCCAACAGATTCATATGCTGTCTACTGAATTAAACCCCCTTGTGACAATGGATTTTTCTATGGGGAAAAAAAAGACATTTTCCTCTAAATTTCCTCCTCTGGTTTACAGCAGAATTTCTCTAGAACCTTTCTGATATAACAAACAGCTTTGAAAGTGAGAAACATATTCACCAGCAGATGAATTCCCAAGAAACTGAGTCTGTTTCCTTTTAGATGTTCTCCGTAGAAGCAAAATAATAAAAATTTTAAAAATTATTGCAAATAATCTGTCTGCCTTACTGAGGACAAAATTCTAAAGCTGTAATGCAATAAATATTTAGTTTAATCTCTAAAAGAACATCTAGTTCTGGGTAGAAAAGCTCTTGACCCACACTTACTATGTACAGGCCTTCTCTGCTTTTAACTTGTAATAGAAAGCATAAATAGAGTTGTGTTGTACTAATATGAGGTCTTTCCATTTCCAATGAATTATGTATCATTTTTATCTCCTATTTAAGTAATTTTATATCAAAGCATGATGAAATAGTTTTAAACCAATAGATCATGGCAAAAAAAGCTTATGATGAACAGCAACAGAACTGGCTATGCTGTCTTTTCTTCCACATATACCAGAGGCTGTGATGTGATAAAATTACTACATTACCTAACTCTGAATATTTATGACTTTAAAAATGATATAAATGTTTAAAAGTATATGTTTTTCCAACTTAGATCACTTAAAATGTATAATCAAATGCGGCTTTAAAGTCATGTTTGCTTACATGAGGTCTTTTAAAAGTGGATTTATCATTAAAATTCATGAGTATTTCAAAAGTTTATGAGCATTCTGCAAAGGAAAAGCACAGTTTAGTCTCTTGACACTGGAAATCAGCTTAGATTCCTAGAAGTTTTGCCTCAGAATAGAACATACACAGCTATTTTAATGCCTGCTGGGTTTGGCTGAGCTTTCACAGCATAGCCACGTTTGTCCCTGAGTGATTGTAACTATTTTCCTGTGGAAGTAGGAGTAAGTGTGGCGATCACTAAAATAATACTCAGCAGTCCAAATAGACTTTGCATGTGTCAGTTGAAAACTTGGTCAAAATTTGTTAGCATGGGATTTGGAATCATATTTTTAATTATTTCTTTAAAAACTGTAATATGTAGGCTGACTGCTGTGATTAGAAAACTAAACTCAGGGGCCAGGCAATACCAAATCATAGAGCATTCCAGAGTCTTTTGTCAGAAATGTCTGTTTTCTTCATTTGATATTGCTAAATAAGATGTGAGCTGGAGAAATCCTAACTGCAAGTCGAAAGACAGTGCGGAAGCACAACACAGGCTGGACTTCAGTTCTTTCTGACAAAAAATAAATGCTTTAAAGATACAAGGTGGCTTCTCTAGTGTTCTGCTAGACAAAAAAAGCTAAAAAAACTTTTTGATTTTTTTTTTTCTTTTTCCAAAAGCCCTCAAACTGTGACTGAGTGGCCAACCCTGAAGTGAAACCAATTCATAGTTTAAGCTAGAATCAATTCAACAAAGCAATAACACATGGCTGTTGGAATTACATTATTTCCATGGCTTTTCAATAATGCTTTTCCTCTTAGAAGCAAAGGTCTAGCTCCTTTCATGAGAACAGCAACCAATCTGGAAAACATCTCTAGAAAACTCTACAGAGTTAGCAAATGTTCAGAAAGCATTTTGGAAACATTGAGGATCAGCACTATATTACTGCTTAAAGGAAATATTTGCTATTGTTTAATTTTAGGAATTTTGGTCCAAAGATGACAGTCTTTTCAAACCAAATAGGCTATAAATTCCTAAAACTGTAAATACCTAGGTTACAGAAGATACATCAGCAATCCTGTGAAAATATGGGAGCTAAATCATGCTCTACTCTAGTGAATAACCTCACTGAAGTTACATGAATTAACATGGGCAGGATTTAGCACCTGTTCTTCCCATTGGAACCCAATGGAGATACTTTTTTAATACACAGTCTGACTTTAGGAGTTTGTTAATGCATTGGTAGATGGGCAACAACATCTAAACACATGGCAAAACATTTCTTTTATAGCTATCGAATAGTGATGTTCACTGGTGGATTGGATTGCGTGCAGAAAACCACAGTGATGAGTTTCGGTAAGAGTTCTTGTGTGCCACGGCTACTGTGAGTTGTGCTTGGCATGCCCTGTCCCAGTGTGATGGGCCAAATCAGTTTGGTGACTGAGTGGGATATTCAAGAGGCAATTTCAATTCTCATGTAAATATCATTCAGAATAATATTGCTCTTAATTTATCTCCATATTGCAGTATTCCTTCTGACAGTGTGGTAAAAGACATTAATATTCACCTTGGTCACAGTGGTTGTTTGTTTGCTTTCTCCCTTGCATCTCCTTTTGAACCCTTTAATGGAGGGTGTCATTTTAGGTAAGGATAGGAAAAAGTGAAACTTTATTCTTAATATTTCTGTGCAGCTGGAGAGATGAATCACCAGTAACGTACCAGAACTGGGATGAAGGGAGGGAAAGAGATCTGCAGAAACCAGGGAAAAGATGTGGCTTCGTTTCATCACAGACAGGTTTCTTTTATATTTCCTTTTGCTGCAGTAGTTGTAATCCTGATTTTGTTGTTGGCCAAAGGGTTTATATTTTTTTCATTGCTTTTGAGAAATGCAATCCATATTAAAGTCCTGTTCCGTGGTTATAATTTTATAATTTGCATGACTGCTTCTGTGATTAAGGAAAGAATAGTGAAATATCATTAACATGCTCAGAGACTAGGATGTAGATTTTTAAAGTATATTAATAGTTACAGCTCTCTAATGTGAAAATACAATGATTCCAATGATATTTATACTGCTGTTTTAACTGGGCTTTTATGTGGAACCTGGTGTTCACAGACAGTTTTCTCATAACCAAATGACCCATATGGACTTAGCAAGAATTTTTCCTACACCTATAAACTGTTTTTCTATCAGTGCATGATTTTAAGTTCTCAGGTTTCTACCTTATTTGTGACCCCATAGCCAATCTGCTGAGGGATAATTTTGGTGCTAGCCTTTCAATCATGGCAAAGTTCTACATTTTACTAGGATATATTTACATTTTACTAGGATATTAAAAAAAAAATCACAGTGCTGCTGGTTTTTTGATTTCTATCATCTCACGGTGTCTGTTTTCTGATGATCTGCAAGTCACATCATAAAGTAAACATGTCAGGTTCTAAGGAAGATAAAAATAGCTAGGATTGTATTTGTGAGAAGAGCTGGAAAAGATTAATGGACCTGCGGTCTTGTAATCCCAGCCTCGAAGGTCAAAACTGGAAAAACGTAAAACCTTCTCTTTTTCCACACATAATCTTGGGGTTTTGATTCATGACTTTTGAATGCTTGAGTTTGCCATTACCATATTTAATATCAGATAAAAGGAAGAGATGTCCACCCTCCCTCCTCTGCTGGCCAAAGGTGGGGCTGGCCAAAAATTTGTTGAGTTTCCTGAGAAGTGTTTTCCTCCTAAGCAGGTCAGCATTTTATATCATCACCAGGATCTTGCCAAAAATTTTCAATGTAAGGAAGTCAAACTATTTTATCTGGAGGACAATTTTTTTTTGTATTTTTTTAAACAAATGATTATATAGTGTGACACAGTGTAGAGGAATTGATTTTACTTGATAAAATAAAACTGGAAATAAAAGATGTGCCCATGAACCATCAAATCCACAGTAATGCGGTACATCCAAACGTATTTGACATAACATCTCTTTTTACTCAAACACTAAACAATACCTAAGCTTTCTGAGAAAAAAAATCCTTTCCATTTCTCAGACCAACATTGAACTGTAATTTTTCTTTTCAGGACTCTGGGGTGATGAAAACTGTACTGTTTCTCTTCCCTGTATTTGTAAACGTAAAATTCCAAAGAAGATAGAGAAAGAGATTCCAAAAGACCCGAACCAACAAGGAGCATGTCCCAAAGGCTGGTTGCACTTTGGATTCAAAGTAAAACCTTTTTTAATGCTGTTTGATTGCTCAAAATGCCATATGTAGGATAGAAATTGTACTTAAGGATTACTTAATATTTGAAGATTTTCTTGCTTTTTGAAAACACAGCCCTCAGGTTTATAACCACGGACACGGTGACACCAAGATTTATTGCTGTTAAGTAGTTACCCACACTGCAAGAAATTGTCTTAACAAGGTGTTAAAAATTTTGCTTTAGTTTCAGGGTGTAAATACTCATATATGCAAAAGATATGCAAATGTATTTGTGCCTTTGCCATAAAAAGCTTGCTCCATCCTCTCTTTTCCACATATGACAATTCCAAGTGTTTTTTATGATCTCAAAAGAGGTCTCTAACCCCTTGATATACTAAATGGATCCCTAATTGCTGCTGTCCTCTGAAACATGCTGTTTCAAATGGGCTTCATTAAAGATAATTATAAGCTGAAGTCTATTTGCAATTGAGGGTCAAAAGGAAACTATTTCATCTGGCTTCTCTTAAATGGCTAAGTTCCGTAACAGCCACATGCATCGAGGTGGCTGAAATTATCCTAGTGCTCACTGCAAGGATAAATTTAACCTTGACTGATTTGAATGCAGTCCAGATCACAGCTGAAAACTAACACTGAGCATGCTGAAGATGTCCATGGCAGGACAGAAACCAGTGAAATATTCAACATTCAGTAACAGCATGTGAAGTGTTTTAGTGCTCGCTCTCAGTGATTGACAAATGACCGGAGGAAAGCAAACAAAGCAAGTTTGTTTGGTTTTGTTTTTTGAAACAGTGCTTTTTAATACAAATTCCAAAGGATCCGGAACATCTGAGAAACTGGTACTCTGCACAAGAATTCTGCAGTAACTATGATGGGTCACTTGCTGTCCTGGAAGATGAACTGGAGCAAGGTAAAGTGCTGAAAATATTGTTAAATAAATAAAACAATCTTCATTAGGATGCTGTAGTAAAGTTTAATCTTGGAATTTAGGAAAGAAGATTGTTCAGCTCTTACCCATGGTTCCACTGCTTTAAGCACATTAATGTTTCTCTTTCTCAGTTTGCCAAAATGTAAAGGTTCACTGAGATATTTGACAGGTACATGTTAAGGAATAATTGCAAATTCTTTTGTGCTTACCGCGCTTTAAAAATACTCCCAGAAAATGGAATGCCCATTAAAAAATTTTCAATTTAAAATTTCTACCTTATTATTTCATTTTTATCTTTTAGTAGTACTTAAAATCTTATCTGTAGTATAGCACCAGTCTGGAACTGTCAGAAAAATAAATGGCAGCAGATTTAGAAATATTGATGAACCCTATTCATAAAAAACCTGTAGCTGAATTTCACGCACTTTTAAAACCACTATTTTATTTGCATGTGGGAGGAATCTGACTGGCTATCTTTAGTTGAGAAATCTTCAACTAAAACTGAGAAAAACTTCTTCAATTGGACTGTATTTGTTGTTGGACTGGTAGTGAATGGACTAGATCCTAACCCAATTGAAATGAATCAGTTTAATTGAATTTAAAGTTAGATGATACTGAAATGCCACTCATTCTTATTTTCTAGTAAATGTGTAACATCATTGATTGGAAATTAATCTTTTCAATACTTTAGTGTGTTGCAAGAGACTTCATCTATTCCTAAATGCTTGGTTTAGTTGATTTTATTTTGTTTCTGTTTAATTTTCTAGCTTTCATAACAATGAATCTATATGGGTGGAAAACTAGTGTTTGGATAGGTTTCCAGAGTGACGATTATGAGAAACAGTTGAATGAAAATCCTCAAATGTATTCCAACTGGTCGCCAGTTGAAGTAGTGGATGTGAGTATTTTCAGGGGGGTTGTGACAGTGAGAAGTTGGTTTTAGTCATAAAAATTATGACTTCCATAAGACAGGGCCAAAGTTGTTACAGCAGTTTAGGCTGCTCTTAATTTTTACAGCTTCAAAGAGTGGTGGGCACAGATTTACTGGAACAACTAGAAGCAGCAAACAAGGCACCATCAAGACAGACATTTACATAATTTGTGGCTGTACTCACATTCTCTTGCAGCTGGTTTTAAGCAGCAAAGTTGGAATCATGTGGTTAGTATTAGATGCTTGATCTGAGCAAAGTTGAGGACAAGATTATGAGTTTCCTATTTTAATACATTGTTTTACAACATGTTAGTCCCAATTGGAGGTTAGCATTTTGGTTTGCTCACTGAAAGGTTGTGACTTTTTAATTATGAGGTTATTGTTTCAAATAGTATTATGGGACTGTTCATTGTTCTACCTAAATGTTTATTGCAGAGACTTTGAGATAATTATTCTCCTAAATTTGATTATGCATTGTTTTACACAGCATATTTTTAAATTAATACATGGTTCTGTGTTGATTACAGAGACAGCATTTTAACATTCAAGATCAACTTCCATTGTGTACATTGGTATCAAATAACCCTAATTTTTATTTTACGGGAAAATGGTACTTAGAAAACTGTCAGAAAAATTATGGATTTGTCTGCCAAAAGACTCAGGGTAAGGTTTTGTCTTGCTTTGCTTCTTTTCTCTTTTCTTACTATATGGAATTTGTCTTTGTTTTTATCTAGAAGCAGCTTTTTGTAAGTGTCTCTAAAACAAGGAACATAAAAGATTTCGAAGACAGTTTGCTGTTTGGACAGGGTAGCTCTACACTATTTAATGAATCAGTAGCTGGAATGTAGAAGTAATTGCTAAATAATATTCCATTAAGTTTTCTTCCTAACTTTGAGCATTCTGTAGTGTATCTTTCAACCAGCGATTGAATTTCATATTTTCTCTCATGGCTGCAGAGTAATCACATGAAATTACAGAAGGCTAAACTGAGGGTGATTTTGATGAACGTATGATTTAGGGTGGGAGGTTGTAACTTGCAATGTTTCATCAGGAGAGACTCTAGAAAATGTATTTTTCTGAACAGCGTGGATCCGACTGACTTATTGAATAGAGAGCTTGGCTTCTCTTTTCTAGTACCACACTTGTGGTAATTCTGGTGCCATAAAGTTCCCTTGCCGGAGGCATAAAACGTTTGGGAGGAGCATGGTTCGTTGTGTTCCCCAAGCCCCGGCCCGGGCAGCCGCAGCTCTGCAGCGGGACGCTGCCAGGAGCGGCACCCAAATACAGCAGCGGCACATTATTGACTCTCAGGCGAAGGGAGGGCTGTAATCCGAGCCTGTGAGGAGTCTCCTTGGCAGCTGCCTTTACTGCGGGGGTGGTTTTGTATGGCTCAGCTCTGTAGTATAATACCACCCCTAAATTTAACCCTAAATGAAAGAGACAACACTCTGCTGCTGCTGCCTGGGAGGGGAGGCACGGCCAGCTGGGAAGCAGAACAAGTACAGTGGACAGTGCTTACGTGTGATTCAAACAAAGAGTAGCTGGAGTTTACATCATTTATTGGGAACTACAGCTGTGAGAAGGGCTGGAGTGATCCTGCACACAGTGCAGAAAAAATAAATAAATGTGCTTTCCTGCTGGCTTGTTTCAGTTACATCCCAAACGTTTCTATTTTAACCCCTTGCTGCTGCTTGAGGCGTGGAAAGGCAGGAAGGAAAACAGTTGCCTTATGGTGGCCAGGATTCTGGCGAGGATTTGGGCTGCAGTGGGTCCTCAGGATCCTATCCACGTTTCCCAGCTGTGTCACTGAAAGTCGAGAATAAAACTCTCCAACACTCTAATTTCAGTATTAGAAAGCTGCCTTACTTTATTTCGGCACCAGGTGTGCAGGGAATATCTCCTCCTCTTCCATGCCCTGCAGCCAGCCAACAGACTAGTTGAAATCTGTGAAACTTATACATATTCATTACATCTCCCCAAACTCATACATATATGCTAAATGTTCTCGCGAATTCTTTTGCATATTTAAATCACTTCTTGGAGCTTCTTTACGTGAGAGTAGGGGTCTTTTGAGGGTCTCTGGTGGCCATTTGGGGAACATCCCATTCCTCTAATTATCTTTTTTTGGTCATAGCCCTCCAAAAATTACTTTCTTGGAATGAATCCCAGTGATGTGGGCTGGTCAAGATACAGTTATCAGCATTGCACAGGCCCACTGTCTTTAAGATGACCACTTGCACAGTAAATATGAGACCAAGCACTGTTAAAGCTAAAGGAATTCACAAGACCTAAACGCTCTTTGTTACAATTGGAGGTTTTCCCAGCAGGGAGATGAATCTGAGAGTGCCCCATGGACGTGGCTGTAATGCAGCCCAGCACTGCCCGATGCACAGCAGAGTGTTTCTGGGTTAAGTGGACCATCCTGCCTCCCCAGTGGGACACCCATGGCACTATCCCAGACTATTGGGCAGTTCATCTTGCTAATTCAGCAGAAAACTTCCCAATATTTTTTTCGCCTCCTGCTTTGTTTGTTTATTTTCGTCTAATTAATAGCATTTTCTGCAGCTTTTTACAGGCTCTGTCAGCTTTGTTCAGGGTCGGGCAAACACCAGACCAAGGAATTTGCAGCAGGAAGACAGAAGCAAAGAAGGGAGTAGTGAGACAGCCTCTTGCTGGCAGTAGTGAGCTGCTAAATTTGCTCAAGTGTCCAAACAGATGTGTCAGTTCCTGGAAAGATGAGCTTTGCTTTTGCCATCCTGCCTGCATTCCATTTCCCCTTTTTTGAATTATTTTTTGAAGGAGACTAAAGCGAAAGAAAGCAGCAGGGAATTTGAATTGAGCTCTGACCTCTCAGTGATGCTTGACGTGTGTTGCTGATTTACAGCATTTTCTGCCCTTTTTTAAGCAGTTACTCACAGTGAAAGCTGGAACAAAATCGGGTGCTTCAGGTGGCTCAAGAGCAGAACTTTTTATTGGCTAGAAGTTTCTAATTTTAAATGGTTTGTGAATTACAAGTAATAAATTAATTTACTATTTTAAGATGTTTGTTATCACTTCTCCTCCTCTCAGTCATAAAGGGAACCAAGTCTACAAACATTCTACCTCGTACAAAGCGACCACTTCATTTTCATCACACAGAAGTTTTACAGTAAGAAATAATTAATCCAAACTGACAAACAGGATCAAAACTCTAGCATTTTTTGAAGTACACTGGAAGCATTCACACACATTAGCAAAGGCATTTCCCTCCTATAAGAGAGTGAGTGAAGCAGCATCACAGACTGGGCTGGGATGAGATGGTCTCTGTCTCCTGCTTGTCTTTTTTATCATGGGAAACTCTCTCTCTATGTCTGTCTTAAAGCTAAGAACCCTGCTTCTTCCTTTCATTGTTTTGGACATTGCTGTGTTAGTTCATCATCAAAAAGACATTTAAGTCTCCATGCAGAGAGGATTTCTGTTTAAGTGCCACACTGTGATCTTCCTATATTGGCTCATGGATATTAAAGATGAGCTTGAGAAGCTCCCAAGCATGCCCTTTGTTATCATATTGGCTGTATCATTTTTGAGGCCTCATGATGTAAGCTGCTCTTGGAAATTATTAATATAACAGGTCAAATAAAAAGTAATCTAATTTACATGCAAGGTATCTGGGGATAAAAACACTCTGCAGCCCACTATTACTGGACATTTGGGATATGCCTAGATCCCAGGTGATTTCTTACTGACCTGCAGAGATGCAATCTGTGGAACTAACCTCATTCAGATTTGTATTTTTTTTTTAATACGTTAAACTCATTCATGTAATGAGCTTTGTGATGGAATTTCAGATACTGTTCTAGTAGTCATTGTCTTTTGCTTTTTAAATTTTACAGTCCCTTCCTAAAGCCAAGGAGTTTGCAATTTTTTAATTTGTTTGTAATGATAGTTCTGATTTTTAGGAGTTGCTCAGCTGTGATCAAGTTGTCTGTTTTAAAAATAAGGGTTTTGGTTTTTTTTTCTGTTTGTAACAGATACATCCAGACATGCTATCAATGCATCTGATATGTATCCTGTGCCGGATACTTTAGAATATGGAAACAGAATGTACAAAATAATAAGTGGGAATTTTACATGGTCTTCAGCTTTACAAGCCTGCATGGCAAACAGTGCAGAGCTGGTGAGCATTACAGACCAGTACCAGCAGGCCTTCCTCACAGTCATCGTCAATCGGCTGGGATACAACCACTGGATCGGGCTCTTCACTTCCGACGTACGTAGGAGACTCCTTGGCTGGGAATGTGCTGCTGCAAAGGAGATTTTCCAGTAACAAGCTGTGTCACTGATTTGAAAATTTGAGCCTTAAACTTTCCTTTTTTTTTTTTTTTTCCCCTTTTTTTTTTCTTTTAACATAATCTGTAAGTGAGAGCCAGGTTTGTACAACGATTACTGAAAACTAAAAGCCATAAAAAACTTTCAAAAACATAGGGAAAAAAATCTCTTGTAATGTTGACATTGAAATTTCATTTGTAGTAGCCCAATGGCCCAAACAACTGCTTGCTGAAGACAGATATTTAGATGTAGTTTGTAGTCTCTCAAAAATGAATTGGGAGGATCCTTGGCTCTGCCTTTTGTTGATCCTTGCTGGGCCTTTAGAAAATTAAGACATTCTGTAATATCTGGTGAGGATGCAACCAAAAGAAGATAAACTCGTGTGGTGCTAAAGTATATCAGAAATATAACCTGAAATTTATTTTGGCAGAATGGGCTTAACTTTGAATGGTCAGATGGGACCAGGTCTTTGTTTACCTTCTGGGAAGATAATGAGTCCCAGGCTTTTGGCAGCTGTGTTTACATTGATACTTCAGGACACTGGAAAAGTGCAAATTGTGAACAATTTCTACAAGGAGCAGTTTGTCATGTGCCACCTGGTAAGTCAGTCAAGGTTTATATTAAATCTTTGCATCTGCAAATGTGTGTATTGACAGTGGAAATATGTGAAGGGACCTGTGTGAAATATGTAGTAATACTGTCTAATTGGTTAGAGGTTAAGCAATGTTAAGCAAGGCTGACTATTACTTAAAACTGAAGTATATTTCTCTATATTTCGTATTTGTGAAACCATTTTTTTCCAATAAAATATTGGCCATCAGGTCTGATCTGTAGGAGTATGGAAAGAGAACTTTGATAATAGAAAAGAAACAGGAAAATTACTTTCTGTGTTCACTGAAGAGACAGAGTAAGTAATATTATCTGTGAAAAATGAGGATTGCTAATGACCTAGCTTGAAGGGAAATAAATCCAGTTTGCTGAAATTAACTGTGGGATGGGAGAAGGGAAGCACTTAGAGCAAAGAGAAAAATTAATCATATCTTTGCTGATGAACACATTGAGGACGTGCAATTTCTTTTAGTAGAGGTAAGAATATTTTTCTGTATCCTCAAATATGTTGTTTCCTGCAATGCTCTGTCAGTCACCTGGGCCTCAGTTAAATCCAGAATTCAGGTCTGGAACTCCGTTCAGTGCCGGACTGCAGGGTCTTGTGGCAGCATCCAGTTCTTCAAATAGTTCCCATTCAGTGGTGTTGATCACCTGGGCCCCTGGTTAGCTCATGACTTCCTCTGCACATCACTATCAGTTAGATTGTCCTGATCCTGCTGTTGTCATCCAGCAAGGTATTTGATCAGAAGTACAACCAACTGTACTCATTTAATACAAATATATGCAACCACTAGATTTCCACTTTGAAAAAACAGGCATAACACAATAACATGCTTATTAGCATTGCTCCAAAACTGTGTGTGGAATGTTATATTAATGTGTATTTTGTTGTGCCAATAAAGCTGTGCTGTTACTTCTATCACAGAAAAGAAACTCAATGCCTATAAAGGCTTATGTTCAGAAAAAACTGTACCCTGGATCAAATTCAAAAACAGTTGCTACAGCTTTTCCACAGTTCTGCAGGGCATGAGTTTTGATACAGCATATGAGGTCTGCAAAAATCAAGGTAAGTGATTATTTTGTAGCTACCAAATGTCATTGTGATATCTTAAATCAATATTTACTTTCTGAAATGAATGAAATCATGGCATATGTTTTCTCTGTTTCAAGGTAATGATAACATGAACATTTTTCCCTTCAAATTTGTTTTAAAGTCATGTGAGAACAGTTTTGTATTTGCTTGAGCATTTTCACACTAAATACAAATTTAAGAATTTACAATGTATAACTAGACTTTTCATACTCTTCAATTTAGAGTCATAATGTTAACTTTTTGAAATACAATGTTACATTTTAATGGCATGGATTGCTTGAAAATCTGTTCTGTGTTTAATTTGAAGGATCAAATCTTCTGACTATTCAAGATGAAGATGAAAATGCCTTCATTTTGGAAGAATTACACAGTTTTGGTTATTCTGTACAAATGGTTTGGTTGAACATTCTGCTTGTTACAGACAGTAAGTTTGGGGAAGACTAGAACTGCATGTAAGAGTCTGGTTTGGGTTTTGATGATATTCCAATAACCATTTTTTCAAAACATTTTTGTCTTTTGTGATTCTGTAACTGATTTGTGCCTGTTTATGATGCAGTAAAATCAGTGAGGCTTTCTGCAATGGTTACCAGTATTCTGAATACTCAATATGCATACATGCATGTGAATGCCTTTTTTTCTTCTTAAAGATGTACTACAGACTGTCTTCTGTGTTAACTACATAGGATGTATTTAAATCCTTGAGGGAAAAAAAAAGTAATACTGTGGCCAAACAGACAAAATCCTGTAATAGTGTATTTTTCATGTGAGGGCAAATCTAACTGGAACAGAAATATTTCTCAAAATACTATTCAATTTTGTAATAATTTTCAACTTCTGCCTATAGATGAGACAGTCTCCTGGTTTGATGGTTCTCCTTTAAATTATTCTAACTGGGGCATCAGAGAGCCTGAATTTGATAATCTCAAAGGGAATTTCTGCATCAGCTTGAGGACCACAGATGGAGTCTGGCAATTATCTCCATGCAGAGAAGAAAGGGGTTTTGTATGTAAAATGGATGCAGGTATGTGCTTCTGTAAAAGAAGGCAATTCTTCCTTATAACCATTGTTTTACTTGCTCCTTGTTGCTTTCTTACTTGATGTCGATTTTCCTTTGATTAATTCTGTCCCTTGGCGTTGGGGAAAATAATTCCTCTAAAGGCCCTGGGCAGCTGGGGTGACCTCTGTTTGGGGAACCCAGGCAGCCACTGCCAACTGCAGGAGCCTTCCTGTGGCATCAGGGTGACCTCCACAGCCCTGCTGGGATGGCAGGTCACAGGGCAGGTGTGAGCCCACACAAAATCCCTCAGTCACTGCTGGACCCACTAACCAGATTCATCTGCCTCTCCATGGATCTGTTAATCAATTTGTACTTTAAAAAGTGGGTAAATACTGCTGCTCATCCTTGCATAAATGCCAATTAATATATTCCACCAAATTAAAGGGATTTTAAATAACATACTAGATTATGTTTAACTTGGCCAGTTGGAATAACATTGACATGAGTCAAATTAAACAAAGAACAGCCTATTCTTCTTAGTTGTAGGTAGATTGTCTTCTCAGTATCCATTTTTAAATGAATGTACATAATAACCTCTGTGGGTCATTTTGTGACTGTTCCGGATTTTATTTCAGATATTGACACAACAGAATCTTCTGGAAAAGGTAAACTCTGTACTTTTTTCTTATAAGGAATAACACACATTTTGAGCTGATATTTTGTGAGATAATATTTTTCACTCTTAAACCTGTAATTTGAAATGTGTGACATATAAGGAGTAGTAATGTTTTCCTTTAAAGAGCTATATGTTTATATTTCAAATTACTTATAATTGTAGCAATACTTTCTTAATAACAATTTCTGTTCTTCCCTTTCAGCATCATACAGTGGGCTTGCAGCTCTGGCTGTTCTTGTGACATTGGTGATGTTGGCTGCCATTTCCCTTTTCCTGTGGTGCCTGCATAAAGAGAATAACCAACTCTTCCGGAGGATACTGTGGGTCAGAAACGCCTATTTGCCACAGATTAACACTGATAATCCTGCTTTGGAAGAAAGCATCCTCATTTCTGACTTTGAGAGAAGTGAGAACAATTAATGGATCGGAAGTAGCAAATGGTCTTGTCTTCTGTATGAAACTTCACAACCAACAGTGATCTTCTCATTCTCGGGAGTCCCTCGGAGTGCCCATATCCTGAGAAACCCTCATGGCCATCAGTATCAATGCTGGAGGAGCTCCCTAACCTGGAGAGCTTTTGCTTTGTGGCAGGATGAGGTGAGGATGCAAGACAGAGCCATGGAGAAATTTTCTTCTCTGAGACAAGAGCCAGGAACTGAAAATACTCACAGACCATAAACCTCCAACCACTCACCTGGAGCAGTCATGTTTGAGGTCCCAGGGCAGTGGGCATTTTCATGCCACTTTTTCCTTTGGGAATGTTTGGGCCTTTATGTGTTTTGTTTTTATACTTTGCAGAACCTGCTTATGACCTGGGATTAAAATTTGGCCTTGAATTTAGGAAGCCTGAAATTTATTCCAAGGATTATGGGGATTTTTTTTTCCCTGGCAAAATGAACAGTTATTTTTTCTGCAAAATGAACTGTTATTTTTCAGACAATAGATTTGTGCCACATTGATTTCTAGGCTTGCAGGGAGATGAAGTCACTCTTGACTTGAGTTTTGGTAGTTTGGCCTGTGATGCCTAGTTCATGTTATAAAATAAATTAGTCTAGAGATATATAATGGCATATGGGCTTTGTCATCCTGAGCTTATATTCATTTGAGATGCATCCAGCATCCTATTAAAGATTTAGCTATGTCATCTCCCACCTAGATTATTTCAGACATGAAATCCTATCAGCCTTCATTAAAAGCATTTTTAGGCAATATCTGTTTGAAGAAAAAACGCTGTTTTATACCTTTCTGAAGGTATGGAACAAATGGCTTTACTCTTCACCTACAGTGTTCCTGTGAGCAGTACTCGTGGACACTCTGCTGAGACCCTGCTCTCCAAAGCTAAGGGCAACATGGGGAAGCCACATTGCTGTTCCCAAAGGGTGCTAGTCTGCTAACCCCATGTAGCAGACACTTTGCTTTTCAGTGTTCCTACCAAGGTGTTAAGAAAGAAGATGAATTTTGCTGACCTGTTGCTCTGCAGGCTGATGGTTGTGAAGGAGCCAGCTCAGGTCTCTGTACTGTTTCAGTTGCAGCAGCCCAGGACAGAAATGTTTACTCTCCCTGGGATTCCCACCACCCCAACCAGTCCTCCATGTACCTCTGTGAAAACATCTGGGAGCTTTTCAGGGATTTTATTTTTTTTTTTTATTGCAGTGTGGAAAAACAAATGTTTAGTGATGATTACTTCACAATGGATTTAGTGTCGTTTCCAGTATCTCTAAAAGCTGCTGCAAAGGGTTGCATTTGTTGTTCTGTTTCTCAGTTTCCTTGTTTTAAGGTGACTCCTCCTAAAAATTTTGCAAGAGCCCTGAGATGGAGATATATTCCTCAGACTTAAGCAAGCAGCTGAGGCCAACTGAAGTGTTTTTACACAATGTTTGTGCACAGGCACAGGAATATTTGACTGCCTTTTAGTTAGATTTCACACGGCCAAAAATTGCCTGTTCATGCCTTAATTATGTGTGGGGCAATTTTTAAAAATTATTTCATGCATAGAATATTTCTGTGCTGGTTTACAGAAATGGTTTACTCTTTTTGATGACTTCTAAGATTGTAGCTATCACAAGTTCTTAATCTGAAATTTTTCTATCATGGAAAACATAAATAAGCTTTTCTTTGTACATTCTGTCTAGCGGTTTTACTCCATACATTAGTCTTCAGTTATATTTTTAAAATTTTGGTTTAGTCCTCTAGATTTATCTATTGGACTGTTTTTATTTGCAGTCCACTATTAGAATTTGTGGACTGCAACTTTTGAATACAATTGCCAGATAATCTGTTGTTTATACGTATTAACTGTGATAGCTTTTTACCACCAAAAGAAAAGAAAAAAAAGCTTATGACCTCTTCCTATTCAAACTCCAGCTGGAGGAACTGCGACCAACTAACCCCCTTCATCACATTCACTGAGAAGTGTGTAAATTCTGCCTTCTTACAGTACAGCTAGCAGAGTGGTTTGGAGGGTGGTTTTTGTTAGCAAGAGTAAGCTGTGTCATCTCTGAGGACATATATTTATTGGGCTACAATGCTGTTGATAGTTATACAGACTCTGGTCAGATTTTGATGGGGTTAATGAAGTATTTTTTCACAAAACTTGACACAGATGTTTTATCAATTTTTCTTGAGGTATGTTTTATTCTATAAAATATATCTGAAGGGTAATGGCATAACCAATAAACCTAACCTCAAAATAGTTACTGTTGATTAACGTTGATGTAGATGAGCTTGTATTAAAGAAGAAAAAAGTTCAAGCAGTGTTTTCTTCCTACTTTGAAATGGTTTTGAAGGAACAGACCCTTAGATATTTATTTTTAAATTTTTCATCATTTAACTTTTTATAACTGCAGATATTATTCACTCAAGAATGTAATCAATGATTGCTTTCTAGTCTTCCTTCTGGATTTTGTTACCAATGGCTTTCAATTGTTTTCCCTTAATCAGAGGTCTCCTATACTGTCCCTGATCAGGGTATTTGGTGACTGTGTTTTTACTGCTGACCTTGATGACATTGGTAGTGAGATTCAATGTATTATTTCAACTGGAGAATTAAAGCATGACTAATAGTTGTCCATACTGCAGTTTTTCTTTAAACTTCCCCCAGCTTTACTGAGAGGAGAGGCTTTAGTGTCTCCTAAGAGCAGTGCCCAGGCTTTGCACTGCCTCATCCAGTGTGAGAACAGCTGGCTCCAGCCTCCTTTCAGGCTGTGTGACTGGACTAGACCTGGGCACTGCACACCAGCTCCATACACAGGGTGGTCTGAGCATTTCTCAGGGCATGGATGAGGATGCCCCAGAAGGTGTGTGCAAGAGGTGCTGGAAGGAGGTGGAAGCCAGAGCACTGACAGTAAGGATGGTGGATGGAATCACGGCATTAATTTACAGATACTCTCCCAGCCTACTGCCTATCCTGCAGTAGTGAGCTGAAGCCACCAGGGATCAGTGACGGGCTGGAGGAATTTTCCTGCTGAATTGTGGAGGGTGTGTTGTGTGGGAGCCTATTTGTATCTGCCACAAATGAGGTAGAGGTGTATGGACTGCAGCACAGCAGCTTCCATGGCTAGCACCAACATGCCTTGTGTGTCCAAGGACTGGGTTCAAGCAGATGTTGTGGGTTTTTTGCCATGTTAGCTTCTTTCACTGTTCTTACCCAAACAGAAGTGTTAAATCTTTTCATACGACATCTTTCTTGGATGATGGAAGGGTATCCCCACCAGAAACAGGTACATTCAGGTCAACATGACAAACTTTGTCTGCCAGATATTGGGGTTTGTCAAAACTCCATCTGCTTGTCTTTGCAGATGCCATTTCAGGAGATTTGCCTCCTGGTCTCTTTAGCAATTCTTGCATCATGTCTCTGAGGAAAAGAGATGTTTAATGCAGCTGCCACATCCCAGGTGGACACAAGTCTGTGATGGGAACATTTGTATGCTGGAGATGCCCAGGATGACTGGACACAGTGAAAGGTTGTTGTGGCACTAGGTTTTAAGTGGGCAGCACGACTCCTCAGCAAAGCCTTTTCTGGCTGTGCCTCTCCTGGACTCTGCCCTTCCTTGTGCAGGAATCCCCCTTCTTCCTGCTCTCCTGCCTCCACTACCTTTGCACAAACACACTTTTGCAGCTGGGGCATGATGACGGAGCCATGGGGTGTTTGAAATCTCTACTGTACAGTCGAGAGGGACCATAGGGAAAAAATAGGAGTTCTCATGCTCTGTGACACTTGACCAGCTCTGGTTCCCAAGGCCCCATTGTACAAATTCCCATTTAATTTAACCTCCTGCTTTTTTCTTTCATCATGTTACCCCTCCCTCAGCGTAGTAACAGGCATCCTCAGTCTCTTGTAATAATAAACCCCCTGTAATGAAAACCATGGCATACACTTTGTCCAGGGCATTTACTTGGTTAAAGGCTGAATTGTACACATTCAGCAAAAGGGCTCTAAATCCTGAGCTCAAAAATAAACCCAACAAAAAACCCACCAAAAAAAAATATAGAGGCTTCTACTTGGGCTATAATAGTATTATAATATTTTCTTTGGCAACTGGTGGAATGTTTGTTTTAAACCCCTGCAGGCCAGCAGCGATACCTTACAATCTGGTGCAGCGCTGATGCAGATGTGTGAGTAACCGTCAGGAGCAAACCACAGGCTTGCTGTTCTGAGATGGAATGAATTAAGGTGGATCGTGGTGCTTGGAAACACAGTCAGACTCGATTTGGCCAGTAGATGGTAGTGGTGCACACAGAGTGACAAAACGAGCTGTGCAAGGGAAATTATCACAGGGATCTGCTCTGGATCCTTTAGGAGTTTAGTTAAACAAGCAGCAAAACTCCCAAGTCACAGGGCAGCAAATAACAGTGTGGGTTCTGAGCCCTGGCTACATCGTTACAAAACTGTGTTTAAACAGCTTTTCAAGTCTCCCTCTTAAATACTTCAATGGGATGCATTGAAGTGCTTGGGATAATCCAAGTCCTTACGCTGGTGTGTGGGCTTTTCATTTCTATGGTAAGTGAAAATCCACTCGAGTTCCTACATAATAAATAAGCATATCTTTGTGGTATATTTTGATTCTGCTGCCTTTCATGGAAAGGCAACTCACTGAAAATGTTTCAGCCACTTTTCTCTCTGGATTTATTTAAATATTTTATTTCTTGACTGTATCAGTACAGACATTTACTTGCTACTTTTCAGGGCAAATTAAACATTAAGACATGTAGCAATGACTGCATAAGTAATGATTCCACTGCAATGTTGAAAGTAGATTTATTTTCTCCTTCTCCCAATTTATTGTCTAAGTTTCCCAAAGCATAGGAGTTCCTGATCCCTTTCTATATCCAATATCTTTATGCAGGATGACCATGATTTGCATTTAGATTTAGAAACTTAACCATAAAAAAACGGCACAGAGGATAATTTTGTAATAAAGCCTCACTTCAAAGCCTTAGTTCTTATTTCCTTACACTGCAACTTTTCCAAGATTTTCTCAGCCCTTCTGTGATGAAGCAACTGCATTTGTCTAAGGAAGTGTACTAGACCCAGCCTCCAGTACTTAGGAGTAACATCATGGTAATTTATAACTGCAATTTTTCCCAAAAGTGCACAGCTAGGAAACAGCAAAAATACTTCTCCTACCTTATCCTACTTTTTTATTAACCTCATCCTAATGACAAAATTTCTACTGTGGTTCTCAGAAAAAAAATGCTGGAAAACATTTTCTTTTAGTGAGCACAACAGCTAAACTTGTAGATATAAAATAAATCTTGAAATGCAGAGTGGGCCAAAAGTTCCTCTCCTCTGCATGCTAGCAAAGCACAGAAAGGCACAAAACTAACAGCCTGCTATGTACAGAGGTGGATGGCCAGCAGAGGTGATTGTCTCTGGGTGCATGAAGGCCATCCATCCAACACCACCATGTGGGCTAGGAGAGTGCAATAGCTGGGTCAGAAAACATGGGAGAACAATAGCATCCCTGTACCTTTTCATATTTTTATAGATGAATGCTCATCTTTAAAATTACAGTTTCCATTTATTTTGCACAAAAAATACCTTTTTTTTTTTTTTTTACTGAACACTGAAAATTATTCCATCAAATATGTTCCTCTTCTGCAGCTATTTATTCAGGTCATTTGTTCTAAAGCGTGAGCTCAGGCCTTTGATCCCAGCCATAACCTGATTAAATCTGCTTTGCCACTTATTTCTGCCATAAACCTTGTGTGCATTGTAGATGAGAAGCCCCTGGAAAGTCCCCACAGAGCTGAGAACAGACAGACTCCACCTCATCAGCAGTTTTGGGCTGCATTGCTTCACTGACACTGGATATGGGATACCATCCCAGAGCTTGATGCTTCCAGGTTCATTGAGGTATGCAAGCAGAATCAACACTGGACATTGCCAATGAGCTGGAGTACACAGACTTTTAATATAAAGTAAAAGAATATTCTAAGTCGTGTAAGGCTTCATTTGTTATGGTCCCGATCCAAATCTGCTTCCTCTCTATTAGTTTCTTTTGGTAAGTTACTCTTCATCCTAGCAGGCTTACCTGTTACGTACCTGAAATCTGACAACTATCTTAAGGCTTACATAACCTAGGCATGATATTTATGGTATTTAATATTCAAGAGTACCAGAAGGATTCTTTCTGAAAAGTTAAGAAGGTAAAATTCTGCTGCTGCATATCATGCCCTGTTAGTCTTGTGGGATGAAAATTATGTTGAGGGGCAAATTGAATTACTTTAATTATTGTTTCAAAAGCCAATCTTAAAGATGGAATTATACATGTGGGATACATCATGGCTATAGAGGACATGAGCTACCATTCAGTTAAATGTGGAAATGCATCAGAACAGCTCTGTGAGGCTTTCTATCTGGGAAAAACCAGAGATTTAGAATACCTACAGAAACAGTGGCTACTTTACCCTTTAAAATACTTGTAGCATAAATAGCACAGCGGCTGTTCCCCTCTCACCATATCCAGAAACACAGCTGATGTAGCCTTTATCCCTGCAGGCTCCAGGAGTGCCTGTCCCACTGACGTGGCACCTCTGGAACACACAGACACCATGTGTCAGGGTATCTGTGTGTAGTTAAGTTATGGAAGAAGGAAGAAAGCCAATGTTGATTCTTTTCTTCATCTTGTCCTTGACCATCCACCTCCCCTAACCTTCTGTCTGGGTTGAGGATATGGTTTTTCATTATTGCTATTTCTATGTAAATTTGCTTAATTCTTGTCTGATTGAAAGAATGTAAAGTTGAAGTTGGGTGAGTCTCAGCTGCTCTTACAGGTTGAACAACCACTTGGTCTGATGTAGCACAAAGCAAACCCTCATGGACGGAAACATGAAAGGAGGAGCTGTTCACTGGTGAAAGCAAAAGTATAAAGAGAACAGGGAATAGTTATTCCTGCTATTTGGGAAGGCTAGAACGAGAATTAAGTGACTGAACTGCAGCAGGCAATGCTTGATAGGTAGCTGTTTGGATAGCTGGGCTGGCAATAAGCAGCCAATGCAAGTGGTAGGGTCAGTGTGCACTGTTATATTCAATAACTGTGATTTAGAAATAAACAAATCAATCCACCACAGCTGCTGGGGATTTGATTCACAGCACTGCTGGATGGCTCTTTCAGGTCATTCTGGGTATAGATGAGTAAGCCTGACCTGAAAATATTGGTGCATATATATTTGTGGGACTGCTGATGCATCATCCCACTGCCTTCTAGCCCAAACCTACCCAGGTTTCTGACCCACACAAGTATTCAGCAGCCAGAATTCAGGATCACTGGACACAAATTCCATGCAACTGGGACATAAGAAACACCTCCACTTAAACTTGTGTTTTCCCTCTGGATAGAAGAAGTTGTTTCAAAATTAGTGAAGCTGAATCATCCAATTCATCCACTACAGCAGCCAGTGGGACACAGGCACCCGACCTGCCCTGGGTACCTAAAATCCAGATCCAGGGTAAAAGATGTGAAGGTCCAGAATCCCTACATAAAGAGCACAAAATTAGAAGGACATATGCAAAAAATGAAAACTTTTTTTTTGCTTTTGTTTCTTTGACACTCTTTTTGGGTTTTTTTCTGTTGTTGTTTTTAGCCCTTGAAATCACAGACCCAGATGATGGGATGCCTGATGATCTCTTTACTCAGGCTGTGCTTTGAGGATGTTTCTGGGATACACCTTTGAGTGGTCCGGTTGCCTCAGTGGGTCTGGAGCTGGAACCCAGCTGGGGACAGCCTGTGGGGAGAGGCAGCAGTCCTCCCTGCTATGCAGGAGATAGCAATGTGGCAAACTCCCCTTTCTTCATCTTGTGTAACATGGTAGTGGAAACATCAACTTCCTGCACAACTGCCTGGTTCAAAGCACTGAGATCTGACTGACAGGACGGCTTTTGGCAGGCTTACAAATATCTGTTCCTAGCTCCATGTGGATCTGCTGAAGTAGATCTGTGTCCAAATCTGGTTCAAGAGCTGTGGGATAGACTGCAAAGCCCATGACTCTTAAAGCAAAGCCATAAGCTATGAGAAAGGGCAGGAATGGTGGACCTCAGTTCTACCAGGATCATAAAATCATAAAAAATTTCCTTTACAAAAGTTGTTACATTTAATCCATTTAGATAACAACAGCAGAATGAAGAAAATTATTTCTAATGTGGACATTCTTCACTCTTTCTGGAAAAGATATTTAAACAGAGCCCTAACACAGCTTGGAGGTTTTCCGTCTCCCTCTGGGGACAGAGGAACATTCGTAGGATGCAAAAAAAAGCTAGAAACCTCACACTGGAGCACGTTCCCAAATATAAGGACACTCAGTACAGATGCAAAACTTAACCAAAGATGCACAGTGCTATATCAGGGCCAGTGTTTATTGTTTTTATGAATGTATTTTTTAGCAGTCATTCTTTTGATCCATACTAACTGCTGGTCAGGGAAAGAAAAATAAGCTTACACAGAAAATAACAAAATTTCTGGCTGGAGGCCAAAACTTCACAAGAGAATACTGAAGCCTAATATGTTTTGTTTGACGTCTTTGTTTCTGATAGATGTTGACTGAATTCGGGAGGATGACGGCACTTTGAACAAAACCAGCTGGGGAAATCAGTTTGCTAATTATTAACCCTCTAGGGAAGAGACTGGGTTGGAAATGTGCATTCCAAACATTCTGGGAAAATATAAAACCTAATGTAGATCTCTTTGAAAAAGAAATACTTTACACTGTGGTTTGTGTTTTTAGGAGGAAGGAAGGAGACAGCTTGTGATCTATGACTGATTTTCTCAAGATGGGTAACAATTCAGTCTTAAACTTGTTTTCTCCCTCTAGTAGGATTCAACAGTCCTGAGACTGAAGTAAATCTAACATTAAGGAATGACTATAAGGAATGAGGAGAGATTGTAAATTTATTGTGATAGAAATCATGGGGGAAGGGAGAAAAGGCTATTGACAGCCTCTTGACCATTTTTCAATGAGAAAAGGGGGCATTTTCAAAACTGTTAAGCAGAAAAAAGTGTCAAACTTCATACTGTACCTTACAAAATATTATTCAGAAACTACTGTGATAAATATTCAGATACCCAAATGTAAAATATAAATCCCAAAAAGCAAGAAAAAAAGTATAATAGTCTTAAACAGTAGGCTCAGCTGTGACATATTTTCATCTCATTCTACCTGGATGCTGTAATCCTTCCTCTGTAACCTGGCCAGAGAGATGGCTGTATAGAAAGTACAGGGTTTATTTTCCTCCATTTCAGGAGTTTTAGGAGTAAAAAAGAGTTAGATATGAGCACTACACCAAAATTCAGTGCAGTTCAGTGTTTAAATAGTGCCAGTCTTAGCTAAAATTATAGCATGAAATGTAAACAGAAAAATGAGAGCAAGGAGGGCGGGGGAGCGGAATCCTGGTAGAAAAACAAAAACAACCAAAGATTGAAGACAAAAGGAAGTTTAGGTACAATTTTCACAATTTGCTTAATACTGACATGTTTGCTTGGCACGTTTGTTGCAGCACAGAGAAATCAGCTGTTACAAGTAAGTGCCAAAATAGACGTAGTAGAATGCATTATTGTTTAAAACAAACAGGTCATATGGGATGCTGAACTGATTTTTGTTTTCTTCCTCATAGTTCAGTGGGATGCCATTAGGTGTCAGATCATTAAAGAAATACCTTATTGTTGGACAAGCTTTTTAAAGTTAAGCTGCTTGACAATTAGTTTAACATCAGAACCGTGCATATTTTAGCCTTTTTTAATGCTGTAGGTGGTATTACATGCCTAGGTAAAGTGCTATCCAGTAGAGAATGTGGTAGATAGCAAAGTACCTTCTAAACTTGTTCATTCTCTTACTGTTTGCAACTCAATTTAGTTGCTTTGGTATGACTTGTGTCTATAGGTATGTGCTGACAGCTGTTACAAATGATGAACTGGAGTAATTATGGAAAGTGCCATTTCCAGAGTGCTGCAACAGCCCACTGTGTCTCCAAGGACTGATTTAAAATCGCAACTGGTTTTGTGAAGTAAACACTTAGAGTATTTTTGACAGAAAGGTAATTAAATTAATGTATCCCAGAGTGACCAAGAATGAGAGTCCTAGTTTGTTACCACACACTTCAAGATTAGAGGGAAAATCCACACATTTGCACAAGAATTAATGCAAAAGGGACCCAACCCTGACTGAGTACCAGCTCCATGAGATGCCTTCAGTTGTGAGTCCTGCCTGTGTGAGAGTAAGAGCAAGCCTCCAGTCAAGCAAACAAACCCAACAGGTGGAATATTCAGGATGTCTGGGCGTTCTTTGCTGTTTCATTGCTTGGGTAGGTACAATACTAGTAAGTAGTCAAATGACATGAGAGGTTAGTCATTGAGTCCATGAACAAACCTGATTTTATTTCTCTGTTTCATAGAAAAGCTGGGCTAAGTGAAAAGGGAACTGTGGCTTTTACTGTTGTGCTGTTTGAAAAGAATTTGCCCAGTACAGGGAGTTGGGGAGCAGGTCCAGGCTTTGTTTCATGGCTTCACTATCACTGTGTCATCTTGGCCAACTCACCTGTTTTTTTGCTTTGAGTTTTCCATATATAAAATGGAGAAATCCCCTTATTCTTTGGCAATGCTCTTTTGAGAAAGGTTGCCAAGTACCATGCAAGCTGCAAAACCAACACCTTGCTAGTAAGGGGAAACCTCCTTGCAGGAACAGTGTGGAGTAACTCATTCCATCACTGTTTTCAGGCTGCTTCCAAGGCCAGACAGATACATATTTTGTCAGAAAATTTTGGTAAAATTTGATTTTTAAAGGGTTTTTTTCCAACTAAACTTGAAGTAACTTTTGTTCTAAATTCAGGCCAATAGCAGTGACAGGAAGGGGCTAAAATGGTGGTGTAAAGAAATGGATAAATTAAGTCTATTTTCGGTTAAGAGTTGGGTAAAAATTTGGGACTATCATGCCATAACTTTTTATTAGTGTTCCTATGGTGTTATATTACAGCATTAGCATTTCAAAATTCAAGGTATTATTTATAAAAATTAACTTATTGAAGGCAAAGTGATCTCTAGCACTATTTGTGTTTGCTCATACTTTGTTTTCATGTCCAACGCTTGTGTTTAAACTTGTTTTGTTAGAATAATAAAATATACTCTGACTTGGAATCTCCACCAACCTTTGCTTTTAAAGTCAAGATTCTTGGCTTCCCTTTTGCTCGTTCCTAATTTGCCATGTCTGTCACATCCTTTCTGGCAGGGCTTGTGGTTATAAAAATGTGTGGGAGTAAAGGTTAAGAATAAATACTAGGTTTAACAAATGTGGTTATTCTTGCCCTAAGGATTCACTTCTAAAGTTAGTGTTTAGTTCATCCTATTTTTAAGGTAGGATCTCAATTGCATTCTGTATTTGTGCCTGAGTTAAAGTTAAAATCAATATACTTTTAGCACTCTGTCTCTCTGAAGACTTCAGGTTGTCAACTCAAGGGCTAAGTTTGCAAAGGGAACATAGTCCAGCTGCCAGACTTTATACCAGTAAGTAAATATTCAACAGAATTCTTAATTGTGATAAGAACATGAGTGAGACTCTGCTCCACTAGTAGCATTACTTTCTTGTGGGGAAACAGAATAGGGATACATAAATTTCACTTTGTACTCTAGTAAATATTTCAGTGCTTTGAATGAAGTGCATCAACTCCAAAAGGAAACACTCAGCATTTACTTTAGCTTGGTAGTTATCAAATTAATCTGGATGAAGGTGGATTCCAATTCAGAAAAAGGGATTGCATTTGAGTTTTTAATAGCAAATATGCTCAAAGTGTTGAGTGTGTTTTAAAAAGGGGACAACAGCATTTCTTCTTGCATTGTCTGGGAACTTTCCTAGGGCACCAGTTCATTGAGAGTTTAGAGAAGAGTGAGGAGCTGAATAGCTCTACACCGTCCAGATTTCTACAAGTGTATTGGCAGAAAAACAGAGACTAGAGAAAATGTGAGCCTGCTGCTGAGCAAGGTTGTGGTAACACAGAATGCAGACAATTCAGATATATTCAATGCCTTCTTCACCTGTCTATATTGGTAGGATTTGTTTTCAAAAATCCCAGGCCCCTGAGACCAAAAATCCCAGACCCTGAGCATCTGGAGCAATGCAGGCTCACCCTCAATAGAGCAGATCAAAACATTTAAACAAACTGGACACAAACAAGTCCGTGGGACCCAGTGGGCTGCATCCACAAATGCTGAGGGAGCTGGCAGATGTCAGTGCAAGGCCAGTCGCACGTATCTGACAGGTCACAGTGATCAGAGAAGGATTAGAAATTCAATGCAGATGCCATATCTTGCTTCAAGGAGAATAGAGAGGATATGAAGAACTACAGGCCAGTCAGCCTTGTCTCAATACCCAGAGAGGTGTTGGAGCAAATCATTCTAGAAACTATTTCAACATATATTAAAGGACATGGAGATGATTGGGAATCATCAGTATGGATACATGAAGTGGAAAATTATGCATGATCAACCCGATAGCCTTCTGTGATTAAATGACTAGTTTGGTGGACAAGGAGAGAGCAGAGGATGTTATCATCTTAACTTCAGAAAGGCTTTCATCACTGGATGTATCCTCATTAACCAACTGCTGACTAGATAAGTAGATAGTGAAGTAGATTGAAAACAGGCTGAAATGCCAGGCTCCAGAGATTACAATCAGTGGTGCAAAATCCAGCTGGAGGCCAGTCACTAATGGTGTACTCTTGAGGCCAATACTGGGGCCAATACTGTTGAGCACCCTCATTAAGGATCCTGGATGATAGAACAAGTGCACCCTCAGCAAGTTTGCAGACACTTGAAGACTGGGAGGAGTGGCTGATACACCAGATACTTATGCTACCATCCAGAGGGATCTTGGCAAGCTGGATGGATCAGTTGAAAGGAAACTCACAGAATTTAACAAAGGGAAATGCCAAATCTTGCACCTGTTGAGTAATGTCCCCACACAAACTACTGGGGGTTGAAGACCAGTTGGCTGGGAAGTAGCTTTACAGGAAAGTGTCTGGGAGCCCTGGTGAACACCAGCTTGAACCTGTGCCAGCAATGTGCTGTGTCCTTGTGGCACAGCTGGCCAACAGTATCCTGAGCTGCATTAGGGGCATTGCCAGTAGGTTGAGGCAGGCGATAATTTCCCCCTACTTGGCATTAAGACACATTGAAGTGCTAGATCTAGTTCTGGAGTTCCCAATGTAGGAAAAATATGGTTTCTCCAGACTGAATCCAGCAAGAAGCCGCAAAGATGATTATGGGACTGGAGTGTTTGTCATATGAGGAGTGGCTGAGAGCTGGAGGAGAGAAGCCTCAGGGAGATCTTATCAATGTATCTAAATATCTAAAGTTAAGGAGAGTAAAGAAAATGAAGTGAGACTCTTCTCAATTGCATTCAGTGAAGGAACAAGAGGCAATAGGCACAAAGTGATCCCTAGGATATTTTTTAAAACAAAAGAAAAAAGGTGGGGTTTTTTTTACCATTGTGGCCATCAGAGAGATATCCAGAGATACTGTGGAGTCTTCAGCCATGGAGATATTCAAAATGCAAGTAGAACCAACTCAGGGCAATCTGCTCTAGTTTACTCTGCTCGAAGCAAGAGGATACACTAAATGATCTCTACAGATCCTGTGATTCTTTGACTTAGGTACTTTAATTCATTTCAACAGCATCTGAGTATTTCTTCCAGGTTCACTGTTTATAAAGAGATTTCTGATGCTTCCAAAGTTTTCCATGCTGATGGGACTTAAATTGTGGGCCACAGGCTCCTGCCAGGGCGTTTAAATACTGCCAGTGATAGATCCAGCCCAGTTTATTCTGCATGGCCAAACGGTTGCAGTTTGAAATACACACAAACCTTAAGAAACTTAATGGACTGAAGTGCTGCTGCTTAGTAGAATATATATAAAAATAGATGGTTTAGTACTATGGGCATATTATTGCCTCCAAAAAAGAACAAGAAGTGTAGATGCACTTGTTAAAGTAACAGGACACACTTCATTACTATAACCTATTGTTTGTGTTTTAGTTGCTTTTTTTTTTTTTTTTTGTAATTTTGTGATTTATTTGGGTATGTTGAGAATTAAGACATATGCAAATCAAAGAGTGATAATAGTACTGTTTAGGTACTTTACTGCATATACAATGTTACTATATTTTTATTTTTTCTCTTTTTAACATTTAAAAATATAACTAGAGTTACTCATGCAGCATTGTAAAGAGTGTCTTCCAGAATCTACACAAGGAGAAGCATTACTGCTTGACAACCTCAGGAAAGGAAAGAGAGTGGGGTTTTCTTTTTCAAAGCCATGAGCAGGTTCAGCTTGGACAAAACTAATGATCTCTACAATAGAAATATGTCACATACAGAGATGATCTCTGAAGTGACCAAATCCTGAAGCCTTTATAGCTGAAAATCTACTCTGGAGTTTTGCTAGAGGCTCATTACTGCTTAGTCTGTGTGCAGAGCACTGCAGATCTGAGTCATAAGGGATCTGTGCTGCTCTGTACTATCTTCATCTTTCTCATTCTCCCTCGCGCATTCCGTGTCAAGCACATGAAACCAGCTCACCAGCAGTACTAGTGCAGTGATGACAGCCTGAGAGCAATACCCTCATAGTCTCTCCCTGATTCACCCATGGTGTCAAGCACAGATAAAAGTCCTATAAACTCATTTATATGCACTGTCCACCCACAAACTTTATCTCAAGTTGTGTGAGTGTTGAGTCACAGACAGGTAGTTCTTGTTCAAGTCCCAGCTTCATGTAAGCTGTGGGTAATAACAAAAGCTATTTCAGGCTCACAGAAATAATGACTAACGTACAAATAATTTCGTTACAACAAAGGTCCCTTAAATCAATAGAAAAATGCAAAAAGCAAGTTCTTGTGAGGAGGATCTGCTGGTTTGTTCACCCAGCAGGAGCTTTCATCCAGATAAAGAAATAACTGGTGCACTATACCAACCAGATCACTCTTGTCTGCATGCTTGCAGACCTCATCAATAACCTGTCTAGAGGTCTAGATGGTAAATACTACATTTAGAGAAGATGCATAGGCGCTGCCCAAATAGATCATGTTTATCCAGGTGCACATGAATTCTATCCTGTATTGCAGTTTCTACTCCTTTGCCTGCTACTGATGTTAGGCTTGCCAGCCTTTAGTATTTTCCATCATGTCACTTCATTTATGCCCTGGAATCTTTTTTAGAGATTGACGTCACATTGCCCTCTCCAGACATCAGGCACCTAGAAAGTGTGAAGAGAAAGGTAGGTCCATTAGTAGGCTCTTGCTCAGTGCTCAGCACTGCCTTAAAAAACAGATGGCTGCAGATTTGTTACTCTCCCTAGTTTGGTTTATAGCCTTTCTCAGTTAGCACACTTTCAGGAAGAGTCTCTGCTGACTCTGAAAAAGAAGGGTTCAAGTATGGGGATCATTGGCTTCTTCCAGTGAACATATGCAAATAGATAATTTAGCTTCTCTGGAAAAAGCTTCCTCTATTTTAACTTTGCAATTGCCCTTTGATTTGTCAGACTCCAGTGGGCTTCTTGGTCCTGACATACCTAAGGCAAGATTCAGTATTAGTCTGGATTTGTTTTGTGAGTTGCTCCTCAGTTTTTTATTGTTCTTTCACTGTGCTTTCTGTTAATGTGTTGGTTTATGTTCCTTTCTGTAGTTTTGCCTTTGGAGAAGACTTAAACTTCTAATTTCTAATAATCTACCCTATGGTGAGGTTATTGTGCCCACTTCCTTTTGCCAATTCTCAAGACTTTAGCAGATGGCATACACTGATGCTGTGCTGTGCATCCTTCAGGAAGTTCAGCTCCACCGGTAAGAATTTGCTGTTCCTGGCAGCTGCCTTTCATTTCCTCTTCACAAGCTTTCTCATTGCTATGTCTCTCTTCCTTTTGAAACTGAGTGCAACTGCTGTGAATGCTTGGCCTTTGTCAAGCCTCTGGGAATTCTGAATGTAAACACAGGAACAGAAATCATGAGCTGAAGATGTAGGTCAAGATCTTGCACATAAATGAGGACCAAATGAGGGGCTGCATTTATTCTGTGGCTTCCCTGTCCCACTGCTCTGTGAAGCAGTATTGATGCAGTCTAATGTAGTCTGTGTTACATAACAATGCTAGTTACGTTCCCAACCCTCTTTGCCCATCTGATCATTCTCAGCATGCTCTCTCTGTCCTTCTGGTCAGGCAGGCAAGTAGCAGATTCAGGACTACATCTGCTTAAAGCTGACATTTTGGCGCAATTGGCATTCTGTGCCACCAGCTGGGTTCCTATTTTGTTTACCTAATCCAATTATAAGATCTCATTAATAAATTTCATTATCCCATTACCAGCAGAGATGACTCTAAACATTTCTGTATATTTTATACTCTGGTACTAAAATGTCCTGCATGTGTGTAGCATGTCATTGCCTTTGTCCAAGACCAGCTATTTCATTTCGCTCCACATATTCATTGGATGTTTAGCACTGTTACAGAGGTATGTGTTGTTCCAGTGTTTGTTTTCTCCCTCATTTCCCATTTGAAAGGTAATTTATTTGTTTTCTTCTTTTTTTCTTATTTTGTTTTTCTTATTTTTTAATTTGTATTCTTATTTTTGCTCTCTGCCATCTCCTGCACACAGAAAGGCACAATTTCCAAACCTCTGCTGATAGCATATTGAACTGTGTGTTCCCCACTCCTGCTGCTACTCAGATAATATCTTAATCAATGGCAACCTTTAAACGCCAGCAGTTTAGCCCTCAGTGAGTCCACCATTTCTGTACAGACTCTTTTTATCTCAGAACTACTCCCAAGATCAGTTTGCCCTTTAAACCATTCTTTCACCTATTTGTTGAAAGTTTGCTCCTTCCTGATCAAACAGAAGGCAGTGGGGGCATTTTACAGATTGCTATTAGTCAGTGATGAATTTTGCTTCCAAAATATGTGAGACCCAAAACTACAGGCTCCTCCCCAGCACTTTTAGGAAATCGTTCTGCTTTGAATGTTTACAGAACAAAACAAAAACTAAAACAAAATAAAACAAGAAAAGCCAAACCAAAATAAAACAAAAAAACCCCAAAACCAACACCTTTCAAATTTAAAATTAGAAGCTCTTCTGCCTGAATTAATTTTTATTTGCTTAAAAACCATTTTCCAAATGATAACTGATTTTCTTTTAAATCATTCCTTCAAATGATGTTTTCTGCAACAAATGTAATGAGGTACAAAATATAATCTTATTTGCCAGTTCCCACAATCATAATTTGAGTAATACTCCCACACTGACACAGTGACAAGGGAGAACAGCTTTTGAGGAGATTGAGCATATAAACTGTGCCAGTAGACCTACTAAACCAGGGCACACTTACTGTTGAAAATGCACAATACAGATGTCAGAGATCCATTTTTAAAGTGCTACAGAAGAGTATCATTTACCACTTTACAATTTCAAGCAGTTGTCTCAACGTACTGCTTATATTATTTTGTCGTTGTTCCAGAAGCACACAGAGATTTTAGCAGGGGTCAAAGCCAAACCAACACCCAGAGAAAGACATTCCTTGCTATCAACAAACATGCAATGTGGATGTGTCCACACTCCTTTCTTTGTCATATTTCCCAAACCTGTTTCTAGTATTTCAGTGGGCCTGAATATGAATATTTGAATATGCATCAGGGCAGAGCCAGAGGCAGCACTACAGAAGTTGCCACTGTCACATCTGAGTATAAAAGGAGGTTGATATTAGAAAAAAGATCTGTAATTCCTTTTATTATTTCTGAAAGTTATCTACCACATGCAGTGGAAGAAACAGAACAGTCTCTAAAATGCTATAATAACATCTAGGTGCTTATTATGCATGGTGGCTCTTAAAGAGAATCAAATGTAAGGGTCCCTAGCAACAATAAACCCTTTAAGCACAAAAAAAGCCTCAAAACTTTGGAACTCATGCCAAAGATTCACACAGAGATTGCAGAAGAGATGTAAGAAACACATATAAACTCAGCTGAGAGAGCATTTGATTCCATCTTAAGTTTACTGGGCAATATGACAGTTTCATAATGTGCTGAAAGGTTAGGCCACTGCAACTGGAAACAGGAAATCTAGAGGCACAACAGAGAAAAACCATCTTCCTTTGTGTTCCCTTTTTTTTTGCTAAAAGCAAAACATTATTTGGTGTTTAAAAATAAGTCCTCAATATCCATATAAAAAACAAGGCAGCAAATAAAGTAAGTGTCCATGAAGAAAAGACCATCCAGATGGAGTTAATGCAAAGCTAAATTGAAGTTAAAGACTGCTTAAAGACCTCTCTGCACGCAGTCTGTCTTTATCCAAATCAGTTGCTGGATGCTTGTTATCTCCCCTTTGCATTTTAGTGACTCTTTTCATAGCCATGCATGGGATCAACTCCATCAAACTAAACTCGTGTATCTGTCAAAAAAGAATCATTTGACTTTTAGTTGCATTTATGGTAAAAGTTGCAATTGTCCAACTTTCTTCTCCATTAAACTATCTTTAAACATGTCCAGGGCTGATATTTTAGATGATTAGCAGGTATTTTACTCAAACCAGAGCCATGTTCTAATACTAAACTTAGCAGCAGAGTCTAGGTAGCACTGAAATCTTTGTCTGCTTGCTGCTTTGTGGGTACCATCACTTTCTCGGAGAGAATCCTCTCCCTCAGGAAATAACTGCTCCCGTAACTCTTCCCGTAAGCCTTCATGTGGCTATTGGATATGGTTGATTTTCTTTTTCTTTTTTTTTCTGTAAGGACTTAGGTATTTTAAGCACCATGCTGCAAGGTTAAAAATGTAATAAATAACTAGTGATCTCTGTTTAGATGCCCCAGTTTCAAAGTCATTGCTGGAGGAAGCAGAGAAAAGCAGAAGCTACCATCTGCAGAACCTCTTCCTACTCTCATGAGATGCTGTAGGTAGCAAATCCTTTTCCACCATTCCCTTTATGCTCACTGGCACACGTGGATGCTCTCAACTTATCCAGAAAAACTGGATTACAATGTGTTGAATGTAAAAGGACGAAGGTTGCTCATGCAAAGTATCTGTTTCATACGGTGAGCAGAACAGAGATGGGGTGCAGATTTATGGATAGACAGGTGTTGACACTTTCTACAGGCATCGCTATTGTTAAAAACATGGGCATAGGGGCAAAAAAATTATCCATTGATAAGCAACAAAGACTCCTGTTAGAAATACAAGGCTCTTAGTCATGATGTTGGCACCTTGAAAGGCTTTTTGTTTGGAAAGGCAAGTCTTCTTGGAAGCAAAATGCTGCTGTGCATTACTGTGAGCTCTGTGGTTGGGCCCTCCTGTATCTGAAATTCTGGATTTGGTTATCTCTACAGGCATGGCTGAAATTTGCTCAGCCATTAGCTCTGCTTTGAAGTGAGCTGTAGGTATTCATGGGAACTTAAAATGCTTGTGACTCGCAATACAGAAACTGCTCACTGATTACGCTGAGTAATGGCTGCTGTGCAGTTCACATTAAATGCAGAAGCCTCATTAATGAAGGATAAATCCTGTAAGAAGTAGGCTTTGGCATTGTTACAACTTTGATAAGCTTTAATACAAACCAAATTTTTCAATAAGAGAAGACTGTATTAGAATTCCGTAGGTTATCACATGACATACCCCAAATCTCATTTTTTCCTGCACGTTCTTTAGAAAATTTTGGTTGGTTGGTGGGCTCACCAGGGCTGTACATTTTGTATCTCCTCCTACATTAATGTATAAGAGAATTTGAGTATAGGACATGTACATGAACCCAAAACTGAAACTAAGAGGCACCAATGCAAACTGCAGTTTTTTGTGTTCTTGGGCATTCTTTAATTTTTGAGCCAGGATCAGGGTTTGAGTCTGTGTTATCAAAGACAATATTTTATAAACCAATAAACAAAAAAGGTGCTAGAATCAGAAGTGTGTATCTGAAAGCATGTGCTACATATGTTAAGATACCTTAGAGAACCTCCCCTCTATCGGTACACATATTTGCTGATATATGTGTGGTAAGTAGGATGCTGATAATTTCACACTTGCTGTTCAGTAAATATGCACTGCATGGCATGAGTTTCAAAGTGAAACTCTACTACTAACCATTCCCAAACTGGAACAGTCAGTACATTAATAATAACACACATTTTGAAAGATTGATGGGAACTCAGGGTTCACACCTGCTTCTTTTTTTTTTATTTAAAAAGAAACACACCATCCCATCAGATACTTAATTTTAGTTTCAATAGCTTGCTTTTGTATCAGGCTCACCAGTGGGGAATTTCTGCTTCCTCTTCTCTGTGTGGAGACTTTAAAGCTTTGTTCTTCCTGAAAATTAATTATTTCTGGTAACGCAGATTTGATTTTGCTACATCTACAGACCCCTCTCTCCCTGAACCTGATTTCTGACTTTTCAAACAACTCCTGCCTTGGCAGCCATGTGCTGCTCTGCAGTTTCCAGCAGGAGAGAACATTTGTTAACTTGCAGGTGTCTGTTTCCGTTCACTGCATTTCCACTCAATTCCCAGCCTGGCATACCGTCAAATCCTTTATCCCCAGGTGTATACATTCCTACATGATGGGCACACTGGAAGCATGTAAAGCAGACTGCGCATTGCATTTCCCACCTTTATGAAAATTTATTATTTCTTTCCTTGAACAATGGCTCTTCAAGCTTTTTTCTTGTGACTTTGTGAATCCTTTTTTTAAAACAGCTGGAGCATGAGCTATACAGCCTGTCCAGGTAAGCATTGAATCAGACAGCGTGTAGCTATAAACTTGATTTCATTTCACATAGTTTATATCAGTTTCCCCTCCTTTCTCCTTTCCTCCTTCAGGCTAGCTGGTTCTCGCCATGTAAGTGTTTTTACTTTTGGTTTCTGTAACTTCCTGTAGCCACCCGCAAATTTCTCTCAGCAACAGTTACTTCAACTGCGCAGCGCCATCCTCTCCTCCCCCATCCCCGGCAAGGAGGGGTCAGAAAATTGCAATTTTGGCAGCCCCTGCCTCGGGGATGGCACGTGGCCCCACGGCCAGAGAGGGGTCGAGGATCGCAACGTCATGTGTATTATTTGTACAATTTAAAATATTCTACTTCAGTGTATTTGTTAATTTTAGATTATTCTATTCACTTTTTGCCTTTTCTTCACTTCTAGCAGTTACGTGTTCCCCTTTTTCCCCAGCTGAGCTTCTAAGTTGTTTGTTTGTTTTTAGTTTTAACTTTATTGACCATGCGACAATGCGATCTGCTGTTCCGTTTTTTCTTCAGGTTTTCCCCTTTTTTTTTTTTTTCTCTTTCTTTTTTTTCCCCCCTTTACTTTTCCTCCCCGCCTTTTCCCTTCACCTTCGCTCTCACCATTGCGCTCGCGGCTTCGCGTCGCCCCAACCTCGGGGGCCGCTTTCCTCCCGGCAACAAGTGACGCGCGCAGGGCGGCCAATGGGGCGGGGCGGCGGGGCGGCGGGCGCGGCGCTCGGGCACGGCGAGCCCGG
>VXBQ01009518.1:980834-1162545 GCA_013400175.1 Phainopepla nitens
GCTGCGCTCGGTGGTAAAGTCCAACTGCGTGGAAACAACCTGGGAAACTTAGAAGGAGAAGCGAAGAAAGCAGGAAAAAGCCCCGGACCTCCCTCCCGGACCGTGCGCTTGGCCTGGGGCGCCGCGAAAGCCGGCGCTGCCCCGCCGGCCGCGGCTGCCACGTTCCCGGTGCCCGCGGTGCCGGGGCTGCCCCGGGCCGGGCCGCGGCCTTTGGCCCGACCGCTCGAGGCAGGAATCACCCGAGCCCGGGCAGTTCCCGGCAGCGCGCCCCGCTGTCGCTGCCATCCGCCGCTTTGTGCGCAGTGAGACAGAGAAGGAGGCTCGCCTCACCCGACAGGAAGCAGGTGGAAAAGTTTGAGCAGATTCTTGGAAGCCAAAGCCCCTAGCCTAGTCAGAGCATCTGGGAAACAAGTTGAGCTCTTCGCTAAGTTGCACCTCATGTATTTTTACATCCTGTGATAGTGACAGGCTCAGGTTGGCAGCTGAAGATGTCCCTAAAACTTCATGGCCAGAGCGTTGAACTGGAGTAAATATTAATAAATTGTTGCACAGAGAGATTTGGTGAGACAACATCAGCAGTTTTTCCGGGGAAATTTTAAAAAGTATTTTTTCCAGGGAAATTTTTAAAAGTACTTTTCAGCTTGGTATCAGCATGAGGGCTGTGGAGGCAGAAGTGAAAGAAGTTGTGAGAAAAAGCTGAAAAGTTGTCACAAGAAATAAAAAATAGGAAGAAAGTCGTGAGGGGAAAATGAAAAGCAAAAGCAGATACAGTGCTGAAAAAGCATAGGGTTAAAGGATACCATAAAAGCTGGTTTGGTTGTTAAAATGTCTTATTGGATGAAATGGACAGTTGGTTGAAGTGTGCTACTTAAAAAAATTCACTGTAGTAGATGGGTGACTTACAGATTTTTCTTTATAGTGTGATCAGCTAGCTACTATTTAAATACTGTTTGGCACTTACACAGTGGAAAATTCATGGGTAAACTGGGAAGTAGTGGTAAAATTCACTGCATAACATCACTGAATATTTTCCTTCCTGTTCAGCCAAACCTATTAGTAAGTCATAACAGAAAAACGCAGTAGGAATGTGATGGACAGTGCATTACTATTAAATACAAAATACTACTCAGCAGATTCCTTATTTAAGCAACAGAATAATAGCCTTGTAGGTCTGGGACAGCCAAGGTCCATTTCAGCCTGATTAGTGAAAGTTCTATATTGTGGAGCCATCTTTATTGTGGCACAGAAATAGTTTTAGGGCATTTCTTCATGGTTTGCTTAAACCTTCTGCCGCTTGTCAGAAGCGTTCTTATACTGACAGAGGTGTTAGCTGGTATTAGTAGGGTGATCCATATACTTTTTAAATGGTATACTATGCTTTATCAACTTTAATTTTTCTCTTCAATCACAAAGTACGCCAGAGCTGAAAATGAAACTCATCACAAATGAAAATGAAACTAGGGTCCCCATATAATTTGAAAAATTATACTCCTAATCTGTTGCGTAATGTCTTTGGTGGGATACTCATTCTAAGACTTTCTCCTCAAAGCAGTGCCAGTTAACTTAGTAGTACTGCAGTTGCACCCATAAACTGGTTCAAATGTAAACCTCTCATGCTGTGTATTGTATATGATACACAGTTTAGAAAGAAGTGCTTAGTAAGTGAAGATTATTATTAATTATATTTTATGGTGTCTGTTGTGTGTGTTACTGTGTTTGCAGATAGGCATGAAGACGAGATTCTTTACCCTGCAAATTAATCAGGGGCTAATGCAATCAGTGTGTGCTAAATACAGAGCAAGGATTCTTATCACTAGAATTGGACTTTAACAATTCTGTTTAATTTAAAACGTAAACATTTTGTCTCTCCTCATTTTATAAGGACTTGGAAAGAGCTCTTTTCCCCCAGAAGTTAAGACTCACTAAAGAGCAGGAATATGCACTGAATGCGGCTTCTGCGAAAGAGGTGGTTTAACGTACAAACAGGAGTCGTGGTACTTTTCTGAAAGCATTTCTCAGAATGTTATTACCCTTTTAAAAATGAGCTTCCTGTGAATATGATACTGAATCATAGCCATATGTTTGTTCTTATACAGGCAATGACGCTTTTACCATTCGCCATGACAAACAGAACAAGTGCATACAAGTTAAAAACTCGCTGATAGTCATAGATGACTGCAGGGACAAAAGTGAAGCTTTATGGAAATGGGTATCCCAAAATCGCCTCTTTCACTTGGGGTCCAAGCAGTGCCTGGGACTTGATATATTCACCAAATCATTGTCTCGCCTGAAAATAGTTGATTGTAACTCAGAATTAATGCTGTGGTGGCGATGTGCTGATGCTTCCATTGTTGGTGCATCTCAGTACAAAGTGACTATCAAGAATAACTATGTGACTGCAAGCATAAATGCAACAGACCAGTGGAAAAGCAACAATTCCTCCAGTGATATATGTCGGTACCCCTACCATGGTAAGTAAGTTTGCACTTTTTTATTTGTTAAGGGCTTTTTGAATATGTCTGTGCCAATAAGTTATTAAAATTAGTTATGTAAAAAGATCGATCAGTAAAGCAAGAGAATATGGTGCTGTAGAGAGAAACTTTAAAGGCTTTTAATAAAAACAGCACAACTGCAGAAGTTGTTACTGAGTGGCTTTCTTAGCAGGTTCAAATCCCTCCTGCCTCACTGACTATTTCAGTGCAAACCTATTTAATTATGAAATACCAACCACCTTCTATCAGAACTGACAGTGTCCTCCTCACCATGATGAGAATTTTCCTGTTAGCAGGCTTGGAGGATGGTAGGCTTTGCTGGTAGGCAATACTGTCAAATTAAGAGCATGCTGCCAGCTCACAGCCTGCTGGACTGTGAGCTTTGCTATCGTAGCGGGTGCACTTGCCATGGAAGCTAGTCTTGTCTGAAGTCTCATGCTACCTGGAAGAAGTGGTGAAAATGTGCTTTACCTTTTCCCTCTGACATATGTGTTGATTGTTAAGAGCCCTTGTTCTGTAGGACTCTGCAAAGCACCTGGATTTCAATAGGACGATGAGTTATCTGTAACTCACCAGGATGGGAGAGACAGGTTTCTGCTGTTTCTCAGAAGAAAAAGTACAGAAAAATATTTCTCAATGTATTTTTTTTTTCAGTTGTGGCACGGCTGTATATTATTTGTAACAGGAAGATATGGTATTTTAGGACCACAAGTGTGATTTGCATGCCTTAGGTTAACTGTGCCTGTACAAGCAGTAACACTGATTTGCTGTACTTTCCATGTCTAAGCAAGGGGCATGTATTTACTTCTTTCTTTTACTTCTATTTTTTTTTTCCTGCAGAAGTTTATACCAAAGATGGCAACTCTTATGGGAAACCCTGTGAATTCCCCTTTCTGTATAACAAAGTGTGGCATCATGAGTGCATTCAGGATGAAACGCACGTGGGTGGGAAATGGTGTGCCACTTCTGAAGATTATTCTCGCGATGGAAAATGGGGAATCTGCTTACAGCCAGGCACGTTGGGTTTCTAAATAGACATCCTAAAAGCATTCTGTTGCTTCTCTGATGTACAGCTCCACCTTTGTGGGGCTGTTAAGCTGTGTAAAAGCTTTTCTATTGCAGCGTTGGTTTACACTGCAATTATTTGTGATGACCAGTATAAAAATCAATAGACTCTCAGTATTATATTCAAAACATTTTCTTTTGAAACTTTCATAATGTTTCTGTATAGTTGTAGCTACAAGTACCTTTTACTTCATTTAAACAGAGGATGGTTGTCATGATATCTGGGAACATCATCCAGGGTCTGAAAATTGCTACCAGTTTAATACACAGTCTGCTCTTTCTTGGAAGGAAGCTTATATTTCATGTCAAAGGCAAGGAGGAGATTTGCTTAGCATCCAAAATGCATCTGAATTAAGTTACATACAAGGTAGGTGTAATTTTTCACATATGAATATTGGGAAATCTTTATGAAGTGGAGGCAGTATTTAGTTTCTGTCCTAAGTCTCTGTGTCAAAAGTTGATTGTACTTTAAATATTTTGGCTTTCATTTGTGTAGCAAAACTAAGGGGTGAATCTCATTTTAGGGAGTTACTTAAATTTTTCTGTATGATTTAATTATAGCAATTAGATGTTGTTCATATTGTTAATGAGGAATGTCCCCAAAATCTTAAATACACGCCAGAGTGACAGAGTTTAGCAGCATGTTACTCTCTTGTTATGAAATTGTCCTCCCTGGTGTTCAGTCTTGACCTGGAGAAATTACCCAAGTGCCTTTGGAACTATAAAACCAAAGGGGAGACATCTGAAGACATTGGGAGAGAAGGCTTGTGTTAATTCCTCCTCAGTTCAAGAAAATTTGCATGTCCAATTATAGTAGCAGTCTTTCTTTCCTGAAATGCATGCCATTTCAGAATGCATTTTCAATTTAAAGGAGACCAATAAAAGACGTGCATTTTATCCTAATTGTTTTCTTAAAAAAAAAAAAAAAATCTCTAGGCAAGGATGACATTGCCGAGATCTTCTGGATTGGCTTAAATCAACTGGATGTTTCTGGCGGTTGGCAGTGGTCAGATCACAAACCTTTGAATTTTCTCAACTGGCATCCAGGTACTGATATTTCTGCTGGTATTGACAATATTCTTGAGAGTAACTAGTATTACCTTTTTTTTCCCATCTCATTCCATTTTCAGAAGCATCTTTTCTTCCTAGCCAGCGAATATTTCTGTTCTCATTTTATATTTACGGCTGATTAGGTTAATAAATCTCTAAAAAGGTAAAACATATATATTATTTTTGAAGTCCATTTTAGTAAAGTATCCACAGCTTTCTTGACTGCTGAATTTCTCCTCCTACTGACAGAATGACACTGATTTCCCTCAAATATTCTGGTTGTTCGTGTTCACACAAGGACTGATGTTACTTAGAAACTTGAGTTTTTAAACTTCAAGGTTGCCTAAATTTGTTTCAAGGTGAAGATGAAAGTACTATAAAACCTTTGAAAAACCTTTTTTAATTACTCCAAAGATGCTAGTAAGATTAGTGAGACTAATTTGTGATGTTCTCACAAATATTTCATGAATCTGTGTATATGAGATACATGTATATCACGTATATGAGAATCCCAGAGTAACAGTCACCAGGAATACTGAAGCTAATGTTGTTCTGTCATTCAAGCTGAATTTGAGCTTTTTTGAAGTGGAATTCTCTTTTTTTTTTTTTTTTTTTTTTTTTTTTTTAGTTTCTGGAAGGGTGCTGCAACTGGAATTCTGTGAAAAGTTGAGAAGTGATTTCTGTTACTTCTTTGATAGATTTGCTAAGAAATTTCTGTGGGATTTTCCAAATGTGCTGTGCCTTTTGGAAAGGTTAAGAAGTTTGCTGCTTGTACTGTTGACTGCACCTTCTTCTGGATCTGAGACCACTCTGTAGGACTGTAATGCAGAGCTAGAGTCCAGACTGTCTTGAGATACAGTGGCACAATTTAGTCTACAGTCATGGCAGACATATTTATGTCCTCTCTTGTGAAAGTACTTACTGGTGCCTTACAGGAATTTTGGTACCTGCAAGTTGAGCCCATTACTTTTCCTTTCGCTTTACCCCTCTGAAGAGACCCTGTCCCACTGTTCTCTTTGATGGAGAACTGAGATTTACCCTGAGCCTTTTTTCTGTGAGCCTGAACTAACCCAGTACCAGGGGAGCTGAGGTGCTTGGGTTTGCATTGAGGCTCAAAGAAAAAGAGTCAAAAAGTTCCATTAGAAGGGGGCTCCAAGGGAAGCTGAAGACTGCAAAAAAAGAGTTATTCTCTGTGCTGTTTCAAACCTGGGGCCTTGTCTAAGGTTTTTGTTAAGGTGAAGATTATGGTTAGCATTGAGAGAAAGTGCAGAACTGTGTTTGGAATGCGAGTGGAATGGGACTGCCAAAGGAAACTGAGGGCTGCAAAAACGGTTCTCCCCTGAGATATTTCTAGTCTGGGAAAGTGCTCAGTCAAGGGCTTCTTGTATTGTAAATAGAACATTCCTCCTGGTTCTATGATTAAACATTGGAAAAGAAGTCAAGATTCCTTGATTCTGAAACTTTCTCTCTTAGAGAAAACATTCTGTGTGACCTGTGCTAGGAGATTGCCCTCAGTTGATGCAAATTATGTTCTTCAAATACAAGGTGCTGTGATATCCAAAGAGTGTTGTCCTTGTATTGAAAACCAGTAGTAAAAGAAGCAGTCGCTGCCTTACCGTTTGATAACTTCTACTGATACCTTTTTATTTGTTCCTGTCTATAGATTTGTGCTGTCATGTTTTTATTTGTTCTTGTCTATAGATATGCAGAGTTTATCCCCACTGGATGGGACGAGTTGTGTGGTGATGAATGCTGCTTCAGGTCAGTGGCAGAGTTACCACTGTGGAACTCAGCTTCCATATGCTTGCAAGAAGTCACTCAATGAAGTTTCAAGCATTCCAGGTAGGACAGATTGCATTTTTGAATTTTGTATGTTAATATGAGTATAATGTTCACTTATGGAGTCTTTCTTTTCCTTCCCAAGCCTTTTCAGGCATCTCTGCCAAAACATTTTCACAACAGCTTTGGGTTTTTTAGCAGAGCAGGAGCAAACTCTTCAGTGTCAAGATGATGCATCACAAACAGTTTTCATTTTTTGCAGCTTTCTCATTCACACATAAAGCATTTTGCAGCAGTCCTGCCCTTTTCATCACATTTTCCTCCATGGCTTGTGCTTTCTTTCATGTATTACTGGAAGTCTGGAACTGGCAGTTGCATCCCAAACCTTTCTACCTTTGCTTTAAGCCTGTTTCTCTCGCTCTTGGTGTGTATTGACATAAAATGGGACTTACCTGGGTCTTGGATCAAACTCCGTTGAATTCAAATAGAAGTAGTCAAATAACCTTACTGTCCTCTGAAACCAGGCCGAGCAGTGAAAATCAGAGTGCAAGAGTTGGTAGTTGGCTCAGTGTGTAATCTTTACTGGACCCATAACAGCTCTTACAAGGTAATTCCTTTATCCTGACCTACGCACACACACGCAGAGGCCTTTAGTGTTTACAGTGCCCAGCCGTGACATATAACTACTTATAAATGCTTTTGGCCATTTATCCACACCTGAATGTCCAGCCCTTCCATGTCCATGACCTCTTCTGTGTGTGCTTTGGCCTTACCCAGTTCCCAGGGCTCCAGTTCACAGGGCTCCTGCAGAAACTTCTTCTAAGAGGTAACTATCCTTGAGTGGCAGGGAGGACTAGAGGATAAGGGGTGTGGAGTGTCTCTGGCTAAGGAATGTTCTCTCTAGCTCTCCCTGGAGAGGAGTGTGCATTTGAAGAGGAAATAGTAATCAGTTTAAATTGAACTGAATTGGTTCAAATTTTGCAGTGATGCTCTGAAGGCTTGTTGTCAGTTAACAATTCTTGTCTGTTCTCTGGCTCCTCAGTGGGGTACGTAGAATTATTACCAGTGTTTATATAGTGTTTTACTCATTAAAAAACAAAATTCCTGTGGTTGGAGTATTTTACAGTGTGTTTTGAACTAGAAAGGCTATTAGTATATACTTTTTCAGCATCCATTAAAACTAGGTAGAATTCTTGAATATCTTGAGAAGGAAAAAATATTTAAAACTAAGCCTTTGTTGAGTTGTGTGCTTCTTTCCTGCAATGAATCAACTTGATTTGTCTTCAGTTGCTTTTGAAATCTTGCTTACAATTAGTTTTTAACCTTTCACTTACACTAAGACCAGCTTAATGTAGTGCTGCTTTTTACTTTTACTCCCACTAACTTTTCTCCTTCTACCTACTTCATGGCCCCAAAATCTTATGAGTTCTCCTAATGCTGCATTGAAGTCTATTTGTTTGACTAAGCTGTGACCCTTTCTTACATGAGCCCTGAAGAGATGTGAACATATTCTGATTGCTGCCTTCTGGCTATTTTCAAGGTGCTGCTGACTTTAAACCCCTTGCAGTAGGCAATGTAAAACAAAAGCCTCTAATTCCATTTCTCTTCATGATTAGAGTTTTGGAGACACTTGGAAACTCGCTGTGATGCAGGCTGGCTTCCACACGATGGCTTTTGCTACATACTGATAAACAACCAGGCACCTTGGAGTACAGCAGATGAGTTGTGCAAAGCAAATAAGAGCAACCTCATCAACATTCACTCATTAGCAGATGTTGAACTGGTTGTTACAAAGCTTCAGAATGGTGAGTTGGGGTAGTTGTAAAGGTCAAGCACCAAGTGCTGCACTCCATAAATTACAAACTGCTTTCCATGTTCTGGCATATGGTTGTCATAACCTCTAGCTTTTAAGTGTGGGTGTTAATGCTGAGCTTGTATTCAGGCTAGTGTTGAATATTACTGTGCAGATCCAGGCCCCCTGTGTCTGGTTCAGTCTATTAATTTATTTATTTACTGGACTAACCTACTTCTAATTTTTTAATAGTTTATGCTTAATTTGCTCTTTCAAAGAGAACAGTAGATAGTTGGGTCAATATTTTGACTGCTGAGTCACTGAACTGATAAATAGTATCAGCAATGTTTGATGTTATGTCTTTGCCTACAGTCTGAATTTGGTTGAGGGTTTTTTTTGCCTTATGTGTTCGTTATCTCTGTTTGTTTGTGGTTGGGTTTTTTCCTGTTTGTTCCTTCTCTGTGAAACTTACTCATAGTCACAAATACAAGTTAAAAAACAAGACAACAAACATATGTTATGATTGTGTCAAATACCTTTTCTCACTGTAAGAAAAATAATATCACTGTGCTGCTGCACAGTATTTTTCACTGCTGCACTGTATGATAAAAAATTTAATTTTACTGATAACACATTGCTTTCCTATTAGTTTGAATATTATATTGAAATGACAGTGTTGTCCTGATTTTAAATTACAGATGCTGAAGAGGAAATGTGGATGGGTCTCAAGAATGACGATGTGCCAACCTTGTTCAAATGGTCAGATGGCTCACCTGTGGTTTTTACCTACTGGGATCAGAATGAACCAAAAGTTCCCTTTAACAGCACTCCTAACTGCGTGTCATATTCAGGCAAGGTAGGAATACAGTGTTGAGTTTGATTGTGGGTTTATATATTTTCATCATAGTAGAGGCAGCATTAGTGTGTGTGAAAGTCAAGGGAGGAGATAAAGCAGATAACTGATCTTATTTCTGGAGTAATCTTTAAAATATGTTTTTCTACAAGCAAATTTCTTAAAATTATTTAGCTAGAACTTTACAGCTGTGTACTGCAAAGAATGGAAGAAATTACTCCTAGCTCTGAGACTACCACATTGTTGGCCAGATAGTTGGCCTTATCACTCTGTATTTTGGGTTACTGTATTCGTGCATGTCTCTGGCAGAAAGATAGGAAGGAAGGGAAATCTGGGTTCAGTCATCTCCCAGACCAATTTGGGTCACCCAGTCTGAGGACAGAATGTTCTAAAATGGATGTTAGTGAAGGAAGGAGGTCACTAAGTGTGGGAAGTAGGTTGTATCCCATCTTGCAGATTCAAAAGTGGAGCACGCATCAGCCTGGCACTGGAGCTTGCGCTCAGCTCCTCTGAGCTGGCTCTGAGCTACTTCCACATTAGGCTGAGCACACCTCCTGCACCCATTCCCTTCCTGACCCAAGAGAGTTGGCACTACCCAGGCCTTTTCTTTCCTTTTTGGATGTGATCCAGAACCCTCCCATCTCCATGTGTCAGCTTTCTCTCTCCCTTCCAAACATGTACCTGTGCATATAATCCAGAGCATCCCACCCAATATCTATGCTAGAGGTGTTTTGGCTTTCTCGCCAGTGGAAACAGCCCCTGCAAACATAGAACTTGAAAGATTGTTGGAATTTAAAATAATTTTTTTCCTTTCATTCTCACAGCTGGGACAGTGGAGGGTCAAATCCTGTGAAGAAAAATTGAAATATGTTTGCAAGAAAAAAGGAGAGATTTTGAATGAAACAAAATCAGATGAAAGTTGTTCATTGAAAGAGGTAATAGGAAGCCTCTATTTTTTTATTGTCATTTGGCTCATAAACCTGCTTGAAATCACTTGCTTCCTCTACTTCCATTACTTTCTTGTCTGTTCAGTAAAGTCTGTGAAACATTTTGTCTGAAAAAGGACATTTATATAGCATAAACCAAATTTCACATTCTCCTTAGCAGGCTCGGAAAATAGTATCAGTCTGTTTATTGATGAAAGTAATATGAGCTTGGACCCAGGAGAGGTTGTGCATGATTTATTTATTTAAGAGAAGTTGATTTTATTACAAATGTTATTGGTAACACCATTTGTTCTGTTGCCTTTGCTCAAATTATGTTTTAAAATTTAGGATAAGCACTTTGTAACATAAAGCTATGCAGAGATTGTTAACTGGGAATAGGTTCGTTACACTTCACTGACTCTCGTTTTTGTTCTATGACTTGAATAAAGGTGGGGGCTTTTTGGTTTTGTGTTTGGGTTTTTTTTTTTTTACAGCATGACCTCTTACGGCTTAAATAAAGCTTTTGTCTTTTGAACTAGCCTGAGATGGTAGTGCTAGCTGCTTCAGAGTTATTTGGTTCAGTTTTGTGTGGCATATTGCTTGCAACAGGAAAAGATGTTTACCCCTTACCTTTCTTTCTACATGACCTTTTCACTGTGTCTTTTCAGAGACTTCCAGCATGTAGAGTTACAGCTTTCTGTGCTGTTCAGACACCAGTGGCATTGCTAGGCTAGAAAAGAGTTAACCCATTAATGTTTCTTGGAATTTCAGTGTAAATATGGGGAGAAATGTTTGAATAATAGAGAAATTTTGTAAGTTCACACAGTTTCAGTATCAAGTATTTTTCTCAGAAGTAAAGAAACACTGGTGTATGTCTTCCTAGTATTCTTGTGTTTGAATCCTGGCATTGGTGGAACAGCATGAAAACTCCTATTGTTTTGAATAGGACTGGGCTGTTGCCCTTGTGTTTCTCTCTGCAAATGCACATAGTGGTCAGAAGACTCTGCCCAGGCAAGCTAAAACAGTGGTGTATTTTATTCCTGTGGCTGCATTATTTTTTACGACTGTGAATCTGAGAGTTGATGATAGTGGACCTTGTGTGTGACACAGTGCACTTCTTTCTTGTATATGCTGTGCCAGCTTGCAGGCACCAGCCAGTGTTGGCAATGATTTATTTTCTCCTGTAGGTAATGCCTAAATTAGGTTGTTTTGTATAAATGTGTTTTTTGTTTGCTAACTAGGGATGGGAGAGACATGGAGACTACTGTTACAGGATTGATAAAATGGAAGTTTCATTTGGAGCTCAGTGCAATCTTACAGTGATGAACAGGTAAAACACATTTGTAATTTATGAGTAGGTTTAACACTGCAATCCTAGAGATAAAATCAGAGATTAAAACTGCTATATGATAACTAAAGGTTTATACAGGAAAAGTAGAGAGAGAATTGCTTTTGCCAAGAATTAGAAAGCCATGTTTTCCACAGTGTGACAGTGGTAAACCTACAATGTAAAACCTTCTTGAAAGTATAAGAATTCCCAGCCTGCTGACCTGATGTTGATTATGGGACTGCCTGCATGACTCCTTGAACTAACTCATGTAATGTCCCTGGTTTTTAAATTGTCTCAATAGTTCGGTATCTTTCAAATATTGACTCCGATTAATCTGTGAATTTTCAGATTTGAACAAGAATTTATTAACAGTCTAATTAGAAAACACACCAAAGTTGAAGAAAAGTACTACTGGACCGGTTTGCAGGATATTAGCCAGTCGGGAATATATTCCTGGGGTACAGTGAATGGGGAAACACCTGAAGCTGTGACATACACTAACTGGAATTCCATGCAACCAGGTAAATTTGAAAACTGAAAAACACATAAAAATACTTTCCTTTTACATTGAGCAAACACTGGAGTACCATGTTATAGAACTCCAAGCATGCAATAAAGTAGTAATTCACAATTATGCCAGGATTTTTTTGAAAACCAGCCAATGGTTTTAAATGTGGTTTTGTTGGCTTTAATTTTAGAGTTTTCAGGAGGATGTGTGGCCATGTCCAGTGGAAATTCTCTTGGAAAGTGGGAAACTAAGGACTGTAAAACCACTAAAGCATTTTCTGTCTGCAAAAAATATATTGGGAAGCCCAAGGAGCCAGAAGTGCTCCCAAAGCCAACTGATCCCTGTCCCCCTGGGTGGCACAATGGATCCGGCCTTGCCTGCTACAAGGTAAAATGTTATTCCTGTTTGATGTTAATTGCTCATTAATGTGTTGGAGGAAGTGAGTGATCAGCCATTTTGTGGGCATAGCTGCTCTTGAGGGCATTTTAAAGGTGCTCCTCACCAGGAGAGGGAATTGGTGTTGGTTCAGATTGGCTGCCTGCAGATACTGTCCTGCATCAGCCTCTGTCATTCCTGGAAGGTACATTCTGCCTCTCTCTGTGGGCAGCTGAGTGGGTCAGCACTGGCCCTGTGCTGCTATCTCGAGCCTGTTGCTGTCGGAGGGTGTTGTGCCTGCTGCCCTCAGGCGTGTACTGACACCTGGATAGGGAAGGAAAGTGCTTTGCATCACCTTCCCTCCCCCTTTTCCTTTCTGTACTCTCAGAGAATAGCTAGGAGAGGTAGGATTTTCTCTGGTTTGACTATGGATATATAAAAACGTTTAGCCTCAGTTGTATTTTACTGTTTTGAAGTGAATAGCAGAAGCAAGCAGCTGTGCTGTTTAGCTGGAATGGCTTAAACAAATTTGTATTTAGAAATGCAGATTTTCCCCCTCCTATGAAAAATTAAATCAAGTTAAAACTGAGGCTGTTCATTGGATTATCTATTCTTTATTTTTGGACTCAGTGTCTGCAATGAACCATTTCTTGTAAACAGCTCATGTAGCAAAGTGGGGAAATCCAGCTTGAATAACAAGGGTGTGGGCAAGTATCCCGAAGGGATAGGTTTGTGCCGCTGTGGAGCGTAGCTGTCCCATAGATGATTGACATGACAGCTGGCCCTGGCAGATTTTCCACAACTGCTCTTGACCAAATGCAGCATGTTTGTGCAGAGAGGTCCAGCTGATGGGAATTGTCTTGGACTGAAACCAAGTGGATCAAGTGGACGTGTTAGCTGAGGTGTATGAGTCAAACTTGCGCCTCAGATGCATGCAGGTAGCCAAGGGTGTGCCAAAGAACTTTCTTCATGCGCAGCACTTAAGTGAGCCCAGTTTCAGTGAACATTAGGCTTTGTAGTTCACCTTAAATTTGAAAGAACAACATACCTTAAAACTTATTACCTGACTTGCAGTTATGGAATAAGCTGGCTGGTGGCTTCTAAAATCTTTCTGGTAAAGAAAAAACAGAGAAAGTCTGTCATGTGGAATATGTTGTGTTTGAAACAAATTTTGTCAGCTGAATTTCAGAGTCTGGCTGTTGTCAAACAAACTGAAGGAAAAATTGTTAAAAAGTCAAGTTCTTTCCCTATGGAAATATCAGTCATTAAATCTCAGGTGGCCATATTTTAGTAGAACAGGAGTGTTTTAAAAATACTGCCTCATGTGTCATTTTCTGCCCTGACATTTGGCTGTTGTGAAGTTCTTCCATAGCGAAAGAGTGCTGCGAACCAGGACCTGGGAAGAGGCAGAACGGTTCTGTGAAGCCCTTGGAGGTCATCTGCCTAGTTTTAGCCACTCAGAAGAAATCAAGGCACTTCATTCTATCCTGAGAAAAATGATCAGGTAACAAACTAGACAGGTTCTAAAATTTTGATTCTGCAGTGGATCGCAAATGCTGCTGCTGACCCCAAATAGCAAATACCAGACAGTGTGTGACAACTGTGTTTCCCACAGAACAGCTATATGTGGCATTTGAGCTGCCTTGTTGGAAAATGTCAGGGGAGTACAGCTTGGACAAATATTTCACATTGCTAGAGGCAGCACAGGAAGAGAAATTTATGTAATGGAAGATGCTCAAAGCAAATCTAAGTCTGTTGTTATAATACATTTTTCCTTCTCTGTGTTGAATTTTGGCACAGCTAGATGGTAAATGTACCTATTCATTACTGGTACATTCTTTAGAGATGAGTTATTATTTCAGTTTTCCAGATATGTCTCATTTTTATTCATGAAATTCTTCCTGACTAAACTGGGTGCTAACTTCTGAAAATGTGAATAATGTAGTGTCCAGCAATCTCATTGGCACAGATCCTATTTGGCATAGCTGCACTAACACTATATGGGCATTCGATGGGTGTGCTGAGTGTTCTGGTGTCAACAGATTAAATGCTAAATAATTTATGAGTTTAAAGCTTTATTTTTAATCAAATGATCTGTCACTGCAAAGCTTTATTAGGTATTGGTGTGATGTCAGATCCTTGTGTAATATGTTTTTCGATTGACAGTCTGTTTTTTTCAGAACTTTTGTCTGCTTAAACTCAAATGCTGCCAGTTATGTGATGTAAATTTTTTCAACAAACTAAATCAGGATTATTGCAGAAGCTGCCAGCATACAACACTGTGATTAAATTTTTAAACGTTATGACTGAAGAGGTGCCTTCTTGAGAAAGCAGTGAACTTTTTTTAGAAGTGCACAAGTCATGAAAATTACTCAGTGTTTATGTTAATAAGAGACAAAACCAAACTTGTATGGTCTATATATAGAGAATTTAGCTTGCGTAAAGCCGCTTGGGATTCCTTTGCTAAACTGGCTGAAGTCCCACAACAAAAATCAATGTGCAGATTATTTCTAGGTGTAGACCTTGTTAGATGGTTTTGCAATTAGGAATTTTGTTTTACTGCACCTAATCTACTATGAAATGTGAATAGAGAGGTTACCTTTTATTTTCCTACAAGTATTTGGAACTGCTTTTCAGCTTGCAGACTGTCTGAGGTATTAATTATATTTTCTGTTAGTAGTTTAAAGGTGGAGACTTCTGTCTTTCCAGGAAGTCAGTTGACACATTATGCTCCTGTATTTCCCATAGTTCAGAAATTTTGAACTTAGTCTGAAATATGATAAGTCCCAGTATTTCAGTATTATTCCAGCAGAACTTAAAATGAGGGGTGATATATTGAGCCTGGTAGAAATTGACTCTGCAGTCAGTGTTACAGTAACTGCTCATATCAAATACAAGAGAAAACATGGTATTTTTATCTGAGCTAACCCCTTTTTCAGCACTTCAGAATATTCTTAACTGAAATACTACATAGTTGATATTGCCTGAGGTATTTTAAATAATGTTTGTTTAGCTAACATGATGAATTGTTGAAGATAGTTATGCTTTTAAATTACTCAGAGGTGTTGATTACATAAAATATTTTGGAGGTCAAATGTCAAGGGTAGTTAATCTAAAAGTCAAGCTCATTTGAGATAGGAAACCATGTCAATTATTTTACCAAGAACAAATATTTTAGCTAACTGGGAGAAATCATTCTAAGGTGATATTAGATGTGATTAGCTGCTGGAGTGTGCTGGCATGCAGTTTGTTCGTATTCTCTGTATTTGCTCAGTGCAAACTCCCACCTAAAGCATTCGTTCAATGCATTCATTTCAGCTTGGGGAACGAGCCACGCCTCAACTCTCTTGGTTTCGGGTTTTTTCCCCTTGCACCATTCTCTGGTGACTCATTGAGAATTGTTTGTTTTTAAAAGTTAGCAAGAGTCATTTTGGTTCACCAGGAAAAGGGCAGCTTGCCTAGTCCATTCTGTTCTTTACTCAGATTCCACCTTAGAGTCAAATAAGAGCCAGAATTGCTCCAGCCAAGTCAGGTTATTGCCATTGGAAAGGAAAATAACATTTTCCTGCCAGCCTTCCCCTGTCTGGAGGAAATAGGAGATAACCTCTTTTGGCTTTAAGGGACGTGATACAGGCAGAACAGATGCGGTTCAGTTACTTCCATTCTTTTCGGACTGCGTTTGTGAGCATTCTCCTTCGTATGGCTGGCAGCAGTGCTGGACACAGGAGGAGAAGTAGCTTGGCCTGGTTAGAAGTAACCTTTCTGCGAGGACACCTTACTGAAAAGAAATCCACGTTGCCTTTTATATGAACAGCTCTGCTGCTGTAGTTGCTTTGAATCTAGAAAGCCTCACAAACACTTGAGTTTGAAAGAAAAAAAATCACCTTAACAGAATGGCCAAAACAGCAATAAAGCTGAGATGCGGTTTGTAGTAATTGCATTAATTCAGCTTCTCTTTTCTTCCACTCAAGAGCAGATAATTAGCAGGATGTGATTCAGCTAGTGCTGAATATACCACAGCCCTGTTAACAACAGGGAGAACAGGGTGGCCAGATGGGCTTAATGCAGAGTTTCAGGCCAGCACTGCCTAAGATTAAATAGTGCCTTAAATTGCACCATTAAGGAGTTGGCCCAGATGTATACCTTACCTCTTAGTCAAGAACTAGGTTCACCTACAAGCCCCAAAACTTCACTTAGGTTCTTAATCTTGTGTTGGAGCTGTCATAAAGGACAGAGAAAATAACTTTCTATTTTGGCAGTTAGAATATGATCAGAAAAATTATGGGTTTATAATCCCTTCACAATCTGAACTGTATTTTATGAATTTTTAGCTCTGTGTGAAAGAAAAACACCAATCTTCTGCAGGAATTGGTAGAGATGTAGGTATTTCAGTGCCAGTCAGTGTGGAGACCATTGTAAAGCAGAAATTGCATGCATGTTTTCGTTTAAAGCTCAGGATACTTCAGGTTTTTAGAGACAGTTCCAGGAGCATAGCTCAAACAATACCCTGTCACTGATAAATCCATTTTGATATCAGTCCATAGGATGAATTTTAAATGCTTTGCAATGAGGAGAAAGATACTTGAAGCACAGGCAAATGCCTTGCTGCAAGCTTAATTGCAGTAGAGAGTCGTAATTCATCTTTGTCTTAAATAGTTGGTGGAATTCTTTCCTGTGATGAGATGACAGTATAATTTCAGCTTAAAAGTGCTATCAAGTGTAGTGTAGCAGTTACTAAATTACTCATGGTCATGTCTGAACAATTCTAAAGAAGCAAAAGAGGCACCTTAATGTGTAAGAGCCTAGTCAGCTGAGACCATTGTTCTGTTTGCAGGCGATAGTTGTAAATTGGGATATAAACTGGAGAAATTCTTGACCTGGCACACTTCTTGTTTTTGATTTATTTGTTATATAATAGCCAGATAAAAATTGAAAGAGTTTGAAAAATCACTATAGAGCCTCAGGTAATTACTGCAAATCATTTTGAAATTATTGTCTGAAATTTTCTTTTTAGTAGATATTCCTGGTTGTTGATCAGCTGCTTAAACTGCACTGAGTCTGTAGGTGACAATTAGGAGGGAGTGTTTGCTTCTTAACTGGAAGAACAGCTACAGAAAAATAAAGTCCTAAAGGCAAATAGACAAAAATCACTTAGCTACTTGACAGCTGTGAATGCTTGGCTCACAGTTTTCCCTCTGCAGTGATACGGGATATTTAGGCTCTTTAAAGGCTCCTTATTTCTATCATTGAAAGACTAAAGATTGATCAGTATGATGAAATCATACTAGAGTGTATCTCACCAATGTCAGAAAACTATTACTGTAATTGAGAACAAAGAACAAAAAAATTAGATCTGTTGATGGCTGATACTTTTCTTCCTGAAGGAAACTTCACCAAGTACTGTTGCTCTTCTTGGGTTTCATGTACTTAGCTCACATATCCCAGATTAAGCTGTTTCTTGGTGCTGCATCATCAGTGCTTTCAGACTTTTCAGAACCTTTGTGGTGATACGTGTAGAAAGCTAGTGGCAAAGCCTGATTCTGATTCCATCCCTCCAAGTAAAAATTTCCATAAATTATCCAAGTTCTGGCTTCAGATCACTGAGTTGGTCAGCACTACCTTCTGGGGAGCCTTTTACAAACTCTGACCTCTGCTGGTCAGATGTCTCTGTTCAGTTTTGAGTTTGAATTTATTTTTGAGTCATGTTTCCCTCAGATGTGATGTTCTTTTTGCTCAAATTGCTCCTCTTCTTGCAGGTTTAGTCTCCTAAAATATTATAAGGAATAATTGTATCCTTTCCTTGTCTTTCTTTGGGAGGACTAGGCAAGAAAATCCTTAATCCTTGTTAATACTGTGAACTCTTAATTTCCTCAAATGTCCCCTGTTCCTTCTGAATTTGATGCATCCTGATGGGATGGTGCTCCTGATACAGTTCTACAGGAGCCCTGTAATGTGGCATCAATGCTTTACTGTTGCTGTCAGACCACCTTGATGAGTGCCTTTTCCACAGCTCTTTTGCAGTAGGGCTTCATGTAGCCTGTGATTTCATAGAAAACTCATGGTCTTTCTCCCCTCTGCTGCTTCCAGCTGATACTGTCATTCAGAGAAATGTCTGCTGACTTTCTTGGGCAGGCTAGTGGATTGGAGTGAGTTACCATAAAGTTCAGGACCCTGCACAAAATTGAATCTTTGAGAATTTGCAGTACAAAACTAACCTTGCAGTTGGACTAGCACCTTTAACATTGTTACAGGATCTTTAGATTCATTAGCAAAAGAGTATGGTAAAGGTTCTTATTGCAGATTTGAGTATTTACATTGTAAACCTGATTTTTCAGGTAATTTTGTATCTTAGAACATAACTTAAATTTTAGATTTAAGTGTCTGCTGCTTTTGATAAATGAGGAAGTAAAAAAAACCCAGGAAAACCTAGGAAAAAACCCAGCTCTGACTGGACTAAGATTTCTACTGCCACTTGTTCATGCAACCATTGAAGTCAGTGGTGTTAGGTGCTGATTTATGTCTACATCTCATTTATGAGGGTGCATAATTGAAATAGATGCCCATGTTTAGTGTGTTTGTACCACTTACAAAGTTAAGGGAAATATACCAGTTCTTTGAGTAGAAGCTTTTGTGTGGTTTGAGGAAGAGTGTATTTGAGCTGATGGTATTTGAGAGTTAGCCCCGGGTGGATGAGAGAAAGGGAACCAAGCCATGTAGACACTCTCTGTGTGTGATTCTGGGAGAAAAGTGTAGAAAAGAGGCAAAAAGTGACAACTGATGAAGTGGTGATGCAGCCCACAAAGGAATTACCTGATTTAGTAAGTTTTCTTCTGTACAGAAGAGGTCCTAGGCCTTGTGTCTTTCTCTTTGAACTGCTGCAACTTGGAGTAGTAAAACCTTGTTTTTTCTGCTTTCTCCTAAATAATGCTGTGCCATAGGTGATCCTTCTTCTTTAATGAGCTGAACCATATGCTTGGCATAAGGTTGTATCTTGTTTATTTACAGCAATGACAGATGGGTCTGGATTGGAATGAATAAGAGGAGTCCTGATTCTTTGGGAACCTGGCAATGGAGTGATAATAAACCTGTAAGTTAACTTTTAACCAGGAAATGTCATGTACTGATTTATTTCAACTAGGACTGAATTGAAAGTAAATTGATAAATATTTTAATTAAATAATTAAAGGTCAGGTCTTTCAACAGATTAATAGTTCAAAAGAAGATTGTGCACTTAAGAGCTGCCATTAAAGCAGATTTCCAATTAAAAACATATCTTTAACAAGGTTAATCTGATATCCATCTCCATTATATTGAAATAATTTCACAAAAATATAGTAATAAACATTCTGGAGCTGGTGGAGAGAACAAGGTCTTCATGCCACAACAGAAGGGAATTTTTATCAGCTCATTTCCTTGCTATGTCAGACTTTTCCAAAAATATCTTCCTCACTGTAATAGTTTCATTTGTTTGAAATTGTGAGTTCTTCCCCCTCCCCCCAAAAAAAAACCCAGGCATGGAGACTCAAAACTGAAGAGTAACTGCTATTCAACACATATTTTAGTAGTAATAAACATACTGGGATCCTCGGTTTCAGCGGTTTATCTCTTGGGATTGCCACAGCAAAGCATCAAATGCTGATTCTTTCACCCTGTCCATCACGCTGTAGGTAACCAGTGTTGTTATGCCACTTGACTACCTGGAAGATGAGTATGACACAAGAGACTGTGCTGCTTTAAAGGTTAGTTTCAAGGTTTTTAATAATGTGTGTTTTTACTTGGAAGTAAAACTTGGAAAAAATATTTTTTCCAGTTGTGTACTGAATTTAGGTTTAGATGTTTTCTTAGTATAGTGAAAAAGCTGCAGTTCCCCTTATCAATTGACACCTGTTACAAACTTTCCCGTAATCAAGTGGTTTTTTATCAACCAAGTGCTGTGCTGTAATGCTAACCTTTCATTGACTTCTTTTGAACCTTTTTAACTACAAAATATTTTAGTAACAATGCTATTCTGTATTGCATAATGCCATACTATTGATCTCTTGTGTGTTACATATAATTCTTAAGGATGTTTCATGGAGTCTAAAACAAAAAAGCACAGAGAGCCCTACCAGTAACCTTTAAAAATCTATATTAGCTTTTCTTAACTGCAGATTAAGAAAAAGTTTGAAACCTGAAGATGAGGACTGCAGTATCCAGGACAGAGCATGTGTTTGTGTTTATTGTGTGTATTTCCTTGTTTACTTGTGAAATAGACTGTATGTGCTCTGTTGGTTTCTAATTTCAAATGTCAGACCTCAGCTTGATTCCTGATTAAGTTCTTCAATACTTAATTTAGTCTTGATGGCATGAGTTTTAAAATAGCCTTTAATTTTTCTGAAGTATCATCTGACTTTTTGCAGTACCTATCATCCCTTTTAACCTAAATAGAACCACCTCTGCTTTTAGGACTTACTGGGGGAATGGATAATTGCATCCCTTTCCTTCTGTTCACAGCCATTTCTCTCATTTGCTTCTGTGTTCATGACCCCAGACTGAGAGGCTGGTCCGCATTGAGCTCCTGAAATTTTAGACCAAGGAGAGCACTTTGAAGGGAATGCTGTGAATGTAGTAACTTTCCTCTCCTCCCTGCTAGTTATAGACATGTTATTTCAATAAATAATAAAAAATTCTCCTTACTGGAGAGTAAGAAGAGTGAAGTCAGTTCTCCAAGCTTGATTGTAAGAAATAATCTTAAATAAGAGTGATTGTTTCTGTGCCAGTTCAGATGGTTTCTTCTTTCCATCAGAAATGAGAATTGTTTCCGAGGAATAAGTTGCAGTAGATAATTTAATAATAAACATTGATGAGAAACTGGGCACTACAAAAAGCCTAAGAAACATTATTTCTAGAAAAGACTTTTTAGATGTTTCTATGTAGACTGACCTTAAGCCCTTTATGTAATTGCTTCACAGTATTAGCTAACATGGAGAGTTAAAGTTGAAGTTATAGCTGTATCTGCTCTTTTATTTGAAAAATAAATTGTATGACTAACAACATAGTGAAATACACTGACTTTGCCAAAGGACCTTTTTTTAATACAGTTTAGTTTTACATTTCGAAGGCCTATGCTGTCCTAACTCAGTTCTCTGTTTCTATTTGTATGTAGACCTCACAGTTTTCACGGCGATCATTTTGGAGATTTTACTTCCATGAAGGCAGAGACCTGGAATTTTACTTCAGGCCTTTTGATTGTGAAGCTAAGCTTGAATGGGTCTGCCAGATAACAAAAGGTAGACTGCAGTTACATCCACTTATTCATATAAAGAGTTTAATACAGTGAGCTGTAATTATTGCCCTCTAATAGAAACTTTGCAGACAATATTTATATTTCCTCTCTGAATTGCTAGGAGGGCAGTACATGAAATGTCTCACTGATGTCACATACAGACAGATGTACACTTAGATCAGAAATTGACTCTGAGGACGATGCAGTATCATTGCTCTCATATTCTTTCTAGTCCCATGAAGTAAGAAGTGGTTTCTTGTGTGGTGGTATAAGCCACTGAGTTGCAGCATTTGTGGATTTGACTTAATCTTTTGTAGTGATATTTTTTAACTCAATCACCACAAGTATTTTGGATGTACAGTTTGCTTCAACCTTAGGTGAACTAACCTTCTTCTGGTAAAACTGGATTGCTAGCTCCTCATTGTAGTGAAACAGAGGAGTGGGAATACAAAAGAATAGCATGACATATCTGCACAGATACAGGTTTTTTCATGCAGTATGAAATGTAGTCCAGTAGACTTTTACATTTGGGTTGTTGATTAAAAGGTGTCTTGGGATGAAACTTTATTGTTTGGATGAGTTACTGGTAGACATAGTACTCTGATGCTTGAGAGATAAAAGAACCACAGATATGTAAGATGGAGGTATGCAGTACTCCCATTAATTTTATATCAGCTCATTTTAAGCTATTGAACCTGTGTATGATTTCATTCTCCTTTTTTTTCATCATGAATACTGAGAAGTATGAGTACTAACCATCACTTCTATTATTGGTGGCCACAGTCTTATTAGAAGGTGAGTTCAGTGACTTTTTCTTTTTTCCTCTGGACAGGTAGCACTCCAAAGACACCAGAGTGGTATATACCAGGTAATTGGACTTTTTTTGTATTTTTCCACTATGTGTGTAGGGTTGTTTATACTCGATTTCTTTTATTAGTGTTGTTACATTTCTACTGCAATACGTGCTTCATATCAGAAAAGATTATGACTGATAGAATTTGTTTGAGAGAGTTCAAAATGTGGAGCGTTGACTCTTCCCAGTGTCAATTTGAGATTTCTTAATACATTCAGAAAAATAAGATTTTTTTTTTCAGAATACATTTCTTACTCATATGTTATTTCTTCTGTGTAGATGAAATTGGAATTCATGGAGCCCCACTTGTTGTTGATGGAGCAGAGCTGTGGTTTGTACCAGATAAAAACCTGAGCTACCAGGAAGCTGTTTCCTACTGTCAAAAAAATGATAGTGATTTAGCCTCTGTAGAGTCTTACCCAAAACTCAGGACAATACTATCTCAAATAGAAAAGGTAAGGGTGTAATCTGTAAGGTGTAATCTGTTTTCAGTGTTACTTTCCATTGCAGGGAAATTTACTAGCCAGGTTTTCCAATATAAGAAAATGTTAATCCTGATTTCTTTCTGTTTCCTATTGGCCTCAATGGTTTTCGATTGTACTTAAAAGGAAACAATAGGATAAGAGAGAATTATGTTAATGGCAGTCTGGTAAAAGAATTTTTAAATTTAAAAGTAGGTTTAACAACATTTGGAAAACGCAGAACTCTCTGAATGGTGAAAAGTGAAAAGTGTCATGGCAGGACCACAATGCAAGCATTCCATTGTCTCCAAATATTTCTTTAACAATTGTGCTGGTTCTTAATTCTGTGCATAGAGCAACATACCATTTTTCGCCTGGTGAGAGGGTTTAATTAGGAATGCATGATGGTCTGCTAGGCTTTACTGGAAGGGATTTGTGTTGTTCATGGCAGGAAAGTACATTCTTGTAAGGCATCTGAGAAAAACATGTCAAGTTTCAGTACCTCTGTGACTAATTTTGTCACATTGCTCTATCTTTGGTAGAGTCAGGAGCTCTTTTTATGTGGGTTGTAAAATTCTGGGTTTTGTTCTTTACTTCCACAGTTATCAAACAGCGAACAGAAGTGGTGGCTGAAGTTTATTGATTACGGTTACAGCTATCATTCACCGTATGTAAAATAATTATGAGATGCTTTATTGTAAGCTTTATATTGTGCTTTTTAGGAATTGGTAACTAGAGTAGTTAATTCATAGTAATTGTGTTGTGATTGACTTATTAATCCATTTATTGTGTGAATTTCTTCGTAAGCATTTCTTATCAGAACCACTGGATTTTGGGCTCTTGGGCTTAGGCATCTTAGTCTTGTATGAATCCTTGAAATGTGTGATCCCAGTAGCGAATGTATTCCCTTGATCTTTGAAATGCTTTTATTGGGGTTTTGGAGTGACTTCTATGTTCTGTTAACATTTGGAGAACTGACCAAAAAAAGGGCCCAGTCTTTTGGCTGTGAGGATTGAGGAATATCCAAGAACAGGAAAATTGGTTTAAGACATCACTCTTCTAGTTAGGTAATGCCAGAGTCTTGCAGGGCTTTTATTACAGCGTTGTAGAGTTGGGATGACTCATAGCAAATCTTGCATCATACCCTTCTTGGCTGCAGAGGAGATTCACCAGCTTCTTACAATGAAAGTCCTTCACTTTCCAAAATACTATAGCAATGTACTATTGTGAAAAGAAAGCCAAGGCTATTTCCTGTTCCCTTCACTTGTCCTGACAATTTGCTGTGATTGCAGCATGGTGATAAACAACTTCATTCTACACATCTCAATGCAGTTGATTTGGGCACAGTACATAACTGCTGAACCTACCACATATTTATTTCTAGCCTAGTTTGTGTAGGGCATCTAGAAACAGTTAATAGCCCAAATTTTTGTTTGCACTGACACTGTTGCTGTCAGAGTTTCTCCATGAAGGTCACATTGGATTGGAGATTAACTCTGAAATATTTCTATCCAGTTTACAGTTATTTCCACGCTTCCATGATAGATTACTGAGAGATTGCTGGTATATTTCCAGAAAGAACTGGTATAGAGGTAAGGCTGTTTTTATTTTTTCACCTCAGCTGCTATTGTTGTGTGTATTTGAAAGGAAAAAAGTAGTAATTACTGTTCTACCCAAACTCTCCTATTAAATGCAAATTTATACCAAATTAGGAGTGAATGGCTTCTTCATGGTAATGTGATTGACTGTCATTTATTACTTCCTCATGGTAGAAGCCATGGTAATGTTTCTTAATGACTAGAGGAAAACCTGAATTCAAATGACAAATTTTTATGATTGTCATTCTTTTTGTAACAGAAATTAATCAGGTGAAATCTGGTTTTGGTAGCTACCTTTTCGTGTTTATGCTACATATTCTGAGCTCTGGAGTTTGAAAGCTGTTAGGTAGAGAGGTTGACTCTGTACTTGCAACTGTGTACATATCTGGAGACACAAATTCCAGTAATTGCTGGAGTCATATTTTAAGAGATCGACAAAGTAATGAAAAAGCCACCTGGTGGTATTTGAAGCTTGTCACTTCCTTTCTTCAACACTTTCATGTTGAGGAAAATGTGTAATTTTCAGAAAACAAGAAGCTCCTTCTTTTATCATTTCCATTTAAAGCACATTTTCCCCATTATTTAGTTGCTTGTTGCTGAACCGTTTTCATCTCTGTTAGCCAAAAATTGCTCTAGACTAGGAAGTCGGTCCATTATGACTGCAGGAGTCATGTAAAGCAGTGCTGGTCAGATGTTCTCCATGTAGATGTTGAAGGATTCCTTTTGGCTTTTTTTGATATTTAGGCATACCCTCTTTGCCAGAATACAAGGTTAGTCCTCATATAAAATCTTTCTTCAATAATATTCTGTTTTCAAGTTCTCTCTGCCTATATGAAGTGTTAGTAATGGAAGTAAGAGTGAGACTGGATCTTTAGGAATATTGCACTACTGTCTGATATAAATGATTTATGCTTGCCTTTTGCTCTACTGCTATTTTTAATGCTTTCAGTTGCATAGTAGTTCACTGTGGTTGCACCAAAAAGGGTTTCCCTTCAGATTGGTCTTTGTCATGTCATAAAGATAGCAAATGGAGTGTGATAGGCATTATCGTAACTGTTTTTTGAAACTTCTGTTTCTGCAGACTACCCAGTTAACTGTAATGTGAAACTGCCCTTCATCTGTGAAAAAAATAATGCCTCCTTACTAGAGAAACATGATCCCAGTTACCGCCCAGGCAGAGGAGGTTGTCCTAAAGGCTGGCATTGGTTCCGGGATAAGGTACAACAGTAACACAGATTCATCATCCTTGCCTATTCTTCATAGTCCAGTAAGCTGGAATGCCTTTCTAAAAGAAAGGAGGAGGTAGCCCCTCTATTGAGAAATAGACTAGAAATGGGCTTTTGAAAACCAAATGTAGTGATTAAAATAATCTCCTCCCCTTTCGTCCCTTATTCATGATTGATGAAATTCAAAGCATTCATTTTCAGGTTGTTTGGCTTTCCTATCACCACACATTTAGGTCCAAGAACATTGTTGTCTAATCTTGGGCTTCTACTTTGAATGAAGAGACGGATCAGAAAGGGAGAGGATGGGGTTTCTGTAGCAGAAGCATGTTGTGTCTCTTCTGGAGTAATCATAGGCAGGCAGCAAGTTGGCAGACACTGTTTCCTGAGTTGCTTTAATGACTTATTTAAGAATTAGTGAGCAGCTTTTAAGAATTAACCAACAAGTTAGAAGCCGTAGTATTATTAATTAATTCAGTACTACATTTTGAGGCAGTCATCTAAAGTTTTAGTGAGACTCATTCCTGTTGTTTGCTCCACTCCACCATTATTCTGTACATGTGCATCGAATCTGCACATTATGCTATGCCAGGGTTTGCAAACTTACCTCACATCATTGCAGAATAGACCTTGAACTTCCCATGCAGATTTTCCCCAAAGGTAGCTTATTACAAGTTCCTGACCAGCACAAACTGACTGCAGAGGTCATGTGTGAGTTCTCATTCCTAAAACATGATTCGGATGTAGCAAATAAGAATTACTGAATATAAGTGAAAAGTTAGTCATGGGGTCATTTTGTATTTAGCTGCTCTGCTGAACTGAATAAATGCTTGCAGCTAGTATCAGGTCCCTTGCTTTCTGCAAAAAATAGTTATATGTTGTTGCAGGAAATGAGAAGTGAGTTTTTAGGTTTGGTTTAATAACCTATACATATTGATTTATGTCTTAGGCCGAATGGTAGGATGAAAATAATTTTCATTATATTTCTTTTGCAGTGTTTTCTAAAGATGAAACCTGAACATTTAACATTTAATGCAGCTAATGAAAAGTGTGTAACTTTTGGAGGCTCTCTTCCATCTATCTCAGATCAAGCTGACCAAGGTACAGTGGTGAACTGGGGGCACTTCAGTATGCGGCTTCTCTTCCAGTTTCAGAATAGTTCTGCTTAAGAACTTTAGCATAAATCACTTGGTTATCCACAGGCATACTAGGAGCATTCTAAAAATCTGGGACTGGTTAAAAATATGTTGTATGTTGTTTGCAAAACTGGAAACATTACATGGAAATGCAGTTAGCAGATGTTTGAACCAGTTTGAAGAGCAGCTTCTCTGTATGATCCTAACCTGTACAAAAAGAAAAACGTTGCAAAACCTTGCCCTGAGAGTTGAGCATAAAATGGTCATCACTGAATGAAGAATTGTTTGGCTTTGCAAGCTAAAACATAGCTGAGACTGTAGACTTTGCACTGTAAAAAATCACCATAGAAGCTGCTTCCAAGAGAAGCTCAGCTGTCTGTGGGAATGAGGTGGCAAATACAATGCCAGCTGGAGCACAGGACCCTTTGTTTCTGCATGTGCCACAAGCTCAATGTCGCAGTGTGTCCACACTCACCCCCTGTGAGCTCTTCAGGACACTGATGGGAGGATGGAAAGCAGTAGGACTGGAAAACAGAACTGTTTCACCGAAATCATTGATCTAAAGTCAATGAGAGAAATGCAGTGAGGAAGAAAGGGGTTCACATTGGCTGCAAGTAATGTTCAGCAATAAACTGCTGATTGATATGGCTGAATTTGCAGCTATATTCTTGTGGATAATTAATAGTTCTCAGAGGGTGTATCTGAAGTAGCTCAGTTGAATTCTGCAGTGCCTACAGTGCATACTTTCTTTATAAGCAAATAACCTCTTTACAAAATATGGTAAGTAGACTAGAGAAGTCAAGAGTGTACCTGCAGGCAGCAGCTTAATGGCAATTTTTTTTCACTGCTGGTATTGTGGAGGAATGGGGTTATATACAGGAATATGCATGTCTCAGGCCTGCATGTTTATGTATGCATTTAAGATGGGAAAAGCACAGCCATTCTGAAATGTTATGTAGCAGGATCCCTTGTGTGATTTGGTGCATTTGGAAGTTTGTTACTGTGTCTTGTTTGTTTTTCTTTTATCTGTGTAGTGGAGACCACCTATATGGAGAGAAGTTGCAGTCCTCTTAAAAAGGACTTCTTTCTGTGGGCTGCCTCTATTCCTCCCAGTGATATTCAGGGCTGGCCCTGACATGCAAATCTACAATGGCTTTGTCTCGTTCAGAAAATAGGCTGTGGCTAGTCTGGCATGTGACCAATAGCTGAAACATGTCAGCAGTAGTTAATTAAATAGCTTCGATTTGTCTTCCTAAACTAGGCAAGTTCAGTGAGTGCCTTTGATGCCTCAGGGGTTACCAAAGCTTGTTATTTCTTGCCAGAGTGCTCACTAAGAGGGATCTGATTTAAGGTTTACCTGGCTGAAATTTTTTTCAGCTTACTCTGACTTCCTTTGACCTGTCCTGCTTTCTCTGATGGTGGAGTGAACAAACTCTGCCAAAATCCAAAAAACGTTCTGATTTATGGTGTGTAAAAGAGAAAGATGGGAAGATAGGACTTCCACCATCAATTCAGAAAGGGCAGTGAGACAATAAAAGATCTTGCAGGCTTGTGGAAAAGCAGCTTCTTAAATTTGTATGTAAGTAAAAAACTCCAAATTAGTGGACAGAAGAACAGGTTAAATCCCCTGCCTTCTCCACAGCTCAGAATTTGAAGGACAAATACTAATAGCCTACTCCTTTCAGATAAAATCAATATGAAAGGTGTTATCATATGGAAGGAAGGGATGATAAGCATTTGGCAATCATGAAGGGCTGGAAAAATTAAATTAACGCAAACAGGGACTGCATTGTCTTACTTATGTGAAGTATTCTTTCAGATGTTTAGTGTTGTTTTCTAACCACAATATGTACATTTACTGTTCTGTCCAACAGATTATATAACATCCTTGCTTCCTGGCCTGCCAAAAGATATTTGGATTGGTTTACAGTTCCTATTCAGTACAAGGGAAAACAAATGGATAGATGAGAGTAGACTGTTGTATAGCAACTTTCACCCACTCCTGACAGGAAGATTAAGAAAAATTCCACTGGATGTAAGTTCTGACTTTTAACTTCTCTTGCCTATTGAGTAATGAAATTTGGAATGTTGTGTCAAAAAAAAAAAACAAAAAAACAACCCATGTAATAGACCAAATTCCCCAGTTAGTAATTTTAATTGGCCAACAGGTTGGCTGACAGTATTGGAGTTCTTTTTTTCCTTTACTTGGATGACAGCTTCTGGAGTGTATTTAGCTTAGGAAAACTTTGAGTCCAGGCACCTGGTAGTGTTTGTAAAACAGGTAAGCTGTATTGCACCACTCCTTTGAAACTTCTTAAACATGTTCAGGCAGCTGGGGCTCTCCTGGACTTATGTTACTTCACCTCTACAAAAGTATGTTTATTCCTTATTTCAGTCTGATAAGGATATTTCTGTTTCTCAGCTTTTTGATGAAGAATTTAACAATCAGTGTGGTGTAATCCTCAATGATCCCAAATCACAATATGTTGGAACATGGAATTTCACTGCTTGTGCTGACAGGCACTTCTTGGGTATATGCCAGCGGTCTGTAGGTAAGTCTGAAGAGTCAAAATAAGTTTCAACCAGAGTTTAAACTTAAGGTGCATGTGCCAGGAGATTTTAATGCATGTAAATGGTTTCACTTGAAGAGCAAGATTCATGTAGAGACTGAGCAGGTAAATTTTAGAAAATCAGAGTGTGGAGGAAGATCTGGGGCTGGTTTTGTCAGCCATGCAGAATTTTCCCTATTGTTCTTCATAGCCTTCAGGGAGAATCTGTTTTCCTAAGGGACTCTATGCTATTTCAGTGGAATAATACTTCAGCAGACAGGTCTTTAATGTTCTGTGGATACAGAGGTCATGTACACTGGGGGTGGAACAAGTGACTCCTTTTTCGTTTCCAGAGCTGTGGAAGTGCGAAGCCCTAGGAAGGAATCTCACAATATTTATATTCTCCTTAAATACATCCTCTGTCTTTTAGTTCTATGAGAATATAAAGTATCATAGACTCTAAATGTTGAAGTTGTCTCTCCCCAGAGCAAACTTGAGAGTTGGTGTGAGTGGGATTTTTTTAATCTGAGCTAAAAATAATATTCAGATGTACCCATGTGAGTTGGCCAATACCAATGACTGGAATAAGATCAAACACATTTGGTTATTATGTGCATTTAATTACTGCTATGGGCTAATGTTCAACATACTCACTTCTGAGTAGGCTCCTTTATATAAATAATCCTTTTAAGTGATGAACATGCTATCTTCTAAAAAAAAAATCAAACACAAAGAAACCTAGGTGTACAAAATGCCCAAGACTACGCCTACCTTCTTCATTCTCAAATAGGCAGAGATTTCCACCTCCCACACCCCACCTCCATTTAACATAGAAAATCTTCTTTACTTGGTGCCAAATACTCCAGAAATTCTAAGTGTTAAGATTAGAAGTCTGTATGGGAGACATGTCATAAAAATGTAGAAAGGAGACATTTATGAATTGGAGGTTGACAATGTATCTGTTTATATCAATCTGTTATTAGTCTAGAGTGACTGAATTCTAAACATTTCTTTGCCACAGCTGTAGAAGGTGTAATGAGAACGGTTTTTGGACTGACAGAGAATGTGTCCTGCTGTGGTCTGGTCTTATATTGTGTTAGGGATCTAAGGATAGTTTGGGTTGGGAGGGACCTCAGCAGGTTGTAGGGACAATTATGAGAGAGTCCAAGTTGTCTAGGGCTTTATCATTGGGAAAAATATTATTCATGTTCATTGGAAATCTTGCCATAATTGTAATTTGCAGAATTTCTTGAGATGGTAATCATCAGCAATTATTTTTTCAGAAATGAACGTTTTACTTCCTGCCTTGTTTCCAATTTGGTACCCCTTATGTGTGATGGCACCCCGGGTTCCATGGTTCTCTTTTGTAGCTATTTACTAAGTGGAAGCATTTGGCAGCAGACAGAAACCATTTGAAACAATCTGTTTGAGCCTTGTCAGTTTTCTGATCTATTGAAAGCTGTAAATATCAAATTAATGTTGTGTTTCTGTCGTCTTGTGTTTTGGAAAATGACCCTGTCAGCCTATCAATCAGCCATTTATATACTGTTATTTATAGTGATGCCTCCCCTCACCCCTTGCAAGCCTTTTTCTACTTCAAATATTTTAAATATCAGGAGGGTTCTGCCTTTTGCAGAATGAATTTATTTTTGGTTATGTATAAAGTTTGTGGGGTTACCATTTGTATGCTTAACCTTACCACCCACAGGAGTATTTGCATCTTCTGTTAACTGCAGTAGCCATGCATCACTGAGCTGTGTGCCTTCAGGTGTGGTGCTGGTAACTGTGATAACACTCCGTGCTCAGAGCACAAATAGTGAATTATATCCCTCCCTATGCAAGCTGGATTTTCTGCAGTTAGATAAGTGGAGGTGAAAACAGTTTTCACTATGTTCATGCATGGCAGTAAGGAGTTCTGGGACTGTGCTGTACTGAGATCTGCATAGACAAGTTTTGTGGCCCATTAGATTTGCAGAAGCATAAATCCACAGGCTCCACAGAGATAAATGAGTCAAGTTTAGCTGTTGCTATATTACAGCAGAGTGCACTTGCTCTCTCACATTTGTGTATAATTAAAGTTATAGAATATGTTTTTAACTCCATAAATTATTTAGCAGTTAGTTAAAATAACATATAAAAATATGTGAACCTAAGTTGAGAAAAAGATATTTAATAATACATTGGCTGAAAATAATAAGTATTTTTAATATATTTTAATATATTTTTCTATCTAAGATATCAAAGATGTTTGCTTCTAACTATGATTATCAGCATGATCTGCTATCTAAGATTTTCTTTTTCCCAAGTGTAGTCAAACAGGTTTTTCTGATTGTTAGAGAGACATTGGGAGTTTAAAGTGTATTACAGCATTTAACTGCCTAATTACTGGATTTCTTTCTTATGTATAGGAACAGCTGATAACCAGACAGAGCAAGTCATTAATGAAACATTGAGCTATCAAAATGTTCAATATATGTTAATTCTGAAGAATTTGTCCTGGAATGATGCAATGGCTGCATGCATAAATAACAAGATGCAGCTGGTTAGCATCACAGATCAATTCCAGCAGGCTTTTCTTGCTGTTCAGGCCGCTCTTCATAATTACCCACTCTGGACTGGACTCTTCAGCAGAGATGTAAGTTTTGTTTTTCCCTTAAACTGAGGCTTAAGGTATCTTTTTCAGTTGTGTGAAACAAAACTTGAGTTTAAAAAATGCAATGACAAATTCTTTCCTAGGATAATGGTTTTCATTTAGAGGTAGCCATCTGGAGTGTCTCAAGATAAATGTTTTAAGTTACATATTCTTGAACTCACCTGGATAAATTGATGGTGATGATGATAAAATTTTTTTAAAAGACTGATGATGAAGGGATATATTGTAGGGTGGCAGCAACATAGGTTACTGAATCCTCTCTTTTGTTAACAAATGAGTAATGAGTGTTGCCATTTAATATCATCACAACTGTTTACATTACCACTCTAGAAAGATGACCCAAAAATCTGGTTTGGAAGGGAAAAACTAGAAGTGGCAAATAAAATTCAAAATTAATCATTGAATGCTTGTGGAGATACATTTCTGAAGTTTAACTTAGATTCTGTTGTTGATGTTATTTGTGCCTATGTTTGAGTTTGAAGGCGACATCTCTGAGAGAGGTTAGTGGGTTTTTCTTTCTCCTATGTTTTTTTTGGTCAAAAAAAATTGAAATAATGCAGGAAGTGCTGCTTTTTATCCTTATTAGCTGGAGGACCTCTTGAAAATCTTTATTGTGGATTGAGAGCTGTCTCAGCTGTTAATGGGATGGCTTAGCCCTGCTGGCAGGGCTTATCTTTTTTGTCAAGCACATAAGTCTGGAGATAATTGCAAAAAAAGAAGTTAGAAATTTTTTAAAAGTGCGTTCACCTGCAAAGTATGGTGGTGCTGACCCAGCACTGTGGTGTTATGTTCTTCTATTGTCAGTTCTGGGCTACTGAAGACTTTAGCAAAGTAGGGGAAAACAGAAATTGGAGTATATACCTTATGGAGAATATTTTTAAATTTTTAAAGGAAAAGTGACAATCAGATGTTTCATTTTGGGGCATTATAGCTCAGGCATGCACTGGCTCTTTATTATTGCAATGCTTCATTATTTGGGCACAATTAAAATGTCACATGAAAGGAAATTATAATGCAACAGGTCAACAGAATTTGTTACTCCAGTGCTGAAATCAGACCCAAAAGAAAGATACAAGATAAATTACACAGCAGTAGGGGGATATCCCAAAAACTTTCAAATTTAAGATTTTTAAAGGATAGCTTGCTGCTTGTATGTGGGGTTTTTTTTCCTGCATCCTCCAGGGCAGGAACACGTCTGATATATTAAATCAATTAAGTATTTAGTAGATTACTTTCAAGTCAATATGGAATAACTGGACTTTCTTCTCAGTTATTACCAGTTTTCCAAGACCAAGAGATTATATCTACTATTGCTTTGGAGATGCAATTTGGACATCCCATTGCTAGGCCTTCCTCCCTAAGTACAGTAGTGAAACATCACCTTTGGATAATTTGCCATTCAGCTAATTTGTATTTTTGCAACTGCAGAACCTAAAATAACAAAACTTGTTATATTGTGAGCAGGAAATCAGCTCATGAGGGCAGTGGAACACTTACAGTTCTCATCAGGGACACTGAAAATGTCTATCCAGTGTGAATATATTATCGTAACATTTTCTGTGCCTTATATTTTTTTACTATGGAAATTCATCCCTTTTGCTTGAATAATGCTAGGGTGGAAAACATTATGGCTGGCTGGATGGCAAACATGTGAGTTTTAGTCGCTGGTCTGAAGATGATGAAGAAACAAACGAAGAATGTGTGTTTTTGGATACTGATGGCTTCTGGAAAACTTCTGACTGTTCCTCTGAAAATCGAGGTGCTATTTGCTACACATCAGAAAGTAAGTATGCTACCATAATTTTTATAAAAGTTAACTTTTATTCTAATATTAAATGTATTCAATTATTCCAGCTTATAACTTCAAAATTACAACTTTTTAAACTTACATTTCCTCTGACAGTCTGATTTCTATGCCATTAAAAAAAAAAAACTGGCCTCAAAAATGAGGGGCGTGCACCTGTTGGTCCTCATCTAATTGTCCCTTAGAAATCAAGTCAGCATGGATGTGTTGAGTCAGTACCCTTATTGCAAACTGATAATATCTTTGCACTGCTGCTCTAAGATTGTTCCATACTAATCTCTCCCACTTGCCTGTGGGAGAAGATTAAAATACCCTCTGTACTATTTACATCTTAATATTGAGACCTCCTGAAAACTATTCAGACATGAAAGTCTTCTGCAGGGAGAAGGTACATGACTATATGGAGAAGAAAAGTAGAAGGTAGACACTGAATTGAAAATTAACATCATCTGAAGTTCACAAAACCCTTCTAAATCTCTACTAATTATAACAAGACAGAGATATAGTAGGATATGTTATTTATTTTCAGGAAAGAGCTGTGCTAGTTGTGTACCCTTCAGAAAAAGATTTTCCTGAGAGATCATCACGGACTTCTTCCCTATGAGACCATTATGATTTGTTTTGGTTTTGTTCTGTGAGGGGACACAAGCCTTGTACATCTGGAGTCACAGTAAAGTGTGGTGTTCTGACATCATTATCTATTTTGTGCTTACAAGCCAGGGAACTGCAGGAAGAGTCCTTCTCACTCCTCAAGTATTAGATAAAGCTATAGAACTGAGATGGATTGCTAGCTGTGAAGGAGCTTATTTGGTTACGGTGATCTGCCTTGCGCTAGAGGCAATAAGAGTTTTTAGTTATTGGCCTACACTTAGCACTTCTATGTAGGGATTTTATTTTTAAACCTATTTAAAATAACTGTGAAAACTTACAAGTGTCTGTACTCTTTAGTAGAGCTTACTGCTGGTTTTGTTACTTTAAAAAAAACACCATTGTGAGGAAACTGACAACCACACATTTAAAGGATGACAACTTTTTGTGTCTTACGTGTTTTTAAGTGGTACCTGAAAGTGGTTTGTGGGGTGCCTGGTCAGGTGGTGTTATTAGTAATTCATGTCCTGATGTTGTCTTGTCTTTTTTAAGAGAAGACTGAAAAAGAACAAGTTACACAAGTGAAGTGCCCACATAAGATTAAAAATACACCCTGGATATCATTTAGAAACAATTGTTACACTTTTATGATAACAAAAAATAGATGGAGAGAACTGAAGCCTCAAGAAGCTCATCATTTATGCAGGAGCATGAGTAAGTACTTTGTCATACTGCAGGTATTTATGGACTTAGATCAGCTTGGGGTAGATGAGTGTTAGATCTGAGTCACTGTCTTACAATGACAGACAGCAGAGTGAATGTTGAGAAAGGCTTGTAGCAGTAATACAGTGGTGTTGCACTGCCTGATGCTGTTTGCCTTTGCACTACCCTGATAAAAAGTGCCAGAGCATGGAGAAAGAGGTGGCTTGGAACTGCTGAACTCCAAGATCTCTGAAATATGGCAAGGTTTTTGTGTTTAGTTGGGGTTTTTGTTATAATATGCCAGTTGGAAATAGTTTGGGTAGTTGTTATTCCCTTGGCAAGATTCTGGCTTTACAGTTACATTTACTTCCTACTTTCCTGCTCCCTCCAGTTTTGCTATATGGAACACTTAGGTGAACAAAGTAAATAGACTGAAAAGCACATGGACATCTTCTCTCCATCCTGAATAACGTATAACCTTAGGAACAGCTTTCCTCTTGTATTAAACCTTCAGACATTCATCTTTCCAAAAATTGTTTTTATTTTCTTATCAATTGATTCAGTCTTTTTCTTAATACTGTTTCTCTACTAAGGCAGTTCAAGCAAATCATGGAAGTTTACTGGTATTTTTATGTTCTATGCAGAGAATTTTTACTACATACAGCTTGAAGTGACAGTAGAACCCACAAATATCTCTGGAGCTGAAATCTTTCACTTATCCACAAAACCAGGGATAAGTACCATTGATAATACATTTGAAAATTAGTTTTGCACTTTTCAATTAGTTATGTTATATAGATTTGGCCTTTACAGATATTAACCTATCTGTAATAATTGTTAACAGTAATAGAAAAAAAAAGTTTCTTTTTTTAACTTAAAGGTGAATTTGTAAGAAAGTAATGTAAACAAATTTTCAACAGACCCCGAAGCATTTGTTCTGAGTGTTCGAGATGAAGAGGAGAATAACTTTGTTACTGAGCAGCTTCATTCGTTCAGCGGTCTGGCTCTGTGGGTCTGGCTGGGTGTGATTTATGACGACAGTGGTAAGATTTAAGGGTTTGGTTTTTTCCTTATCAACTGGATCGGAGACAAAACTTGCAGTTTTAAGTGCATGTTTCTCCAAGTTTCAGTTTATAACTAAAGTCAAGTGGATGCAAACCTGTAACAATGATTTATATTTGTACTTACCTTCTAGAAAATAACCTGACATGCTCTCTGTTTGAGTGATAATTAGATCCAATATGTTCTGTTTAGTCTGAATTTGATTTCCCTGGAAAGCAGGAATTAAAATGGCCAGGGTGACTAATGCTTAACATATTTAGCATTGGATATGGAACTGATTTAGAGTAGCTTGCAGTATCCCATTTTTTCCAAAATGAACATCTGTTAATATCATTAATATATTCGAAGTTAAGTGGTATTTGTAGACATAATGCCTGTAGTTTAATAAATATGCAATGTTTTCCACAGATAAAATTCTCAAGTGGTATGATGAAACTCATCTGACTTACAATAACTGGAGGCTGGGAAGACCTATCATAAAGAAGAACAGTTTTTTTGCTGGTGTACATCTTGATGGGTTTTGGGATATTTATAATTATTCTCAAAGTTGGCATGCTAATCACTACAACATGTACAGTATTCTTGCCTGTAAAATCGAAAGGGGTGAGTAGTATTGGAGTGTTGGATGATGGTCATAATTTAAATCATGGTTCCTGCTGAATAAGGCTTTGGTTTTGCTCCTAGTGAAACACATGGCACAGCTGTCATGAGCATCTGGGGTCATCTGGTCAGTCTGCATCACTGCTGTAATACTCTGATCAGGAGAAATGTGCTTGCTGTGCTTGTCCAGCAGCTGCTGAACTCAGTGTTCCAAGTAGCAAAAGTAAACGTAGCTTGACAAAAGTAGCTTGTACTGAGCACTTTAATGCTTGATTTATACTGAATAGATGGATTTTAATGCTTTCTGTATTTTTCCTAGTAACATGAAAGAAATGCACACAGCTTATCTTATTATTCTTTGAAATAGGACACCAACAGCACAAGCCTCCATTGCCTGACACTATTCCACATGGAAACAGAACGTACAGGATCCTTCAGAAAAAATTAACGTGGTATGAGGCATTGAGATTGTGCCAAAAAAATAACAGTGATTTAGCAAGCGTACACAGTGAATCAGAACAGTTATTTCTAGAAGATATTGTCAAACAGGATGGTTATCCTCTGTGGCTTGGGTTGTCAGTTCATGATGTAAGTATGTACTGTTGGGGACGTCAGTAACAGATCTGTAAATAATATTTTGGACAAGATACGAAATACTTTCTGATGTTTTTTTCTGGTTCCTTAGAATCTCTTTTCCATGTAGTATGTTTTCAACCCTGTGTAACGTGTTAATATTAAATTTTGGTGAATGTAGGCACACTGAGAAATTTCTTCTTAATGCCTGACAGTTTAAAATAATACAGTATTCTCTCATCATTCCTTGCAGCATAAGGAAGTGTGATTTGCAGTGCTACCCCTAGAGGCTTCAGAGTTTATGGCCCTCTGTCAAATCAGATTTCATTAACAGATTGACATAGACAAGGCTGTGTGGAGCCTGCTTAGTTGAGGTCAGGACTGGCTCTCCAGAGCAGTTCAGGAGCTGGCTCTCAGTAAGTTCAGTGTCCATTCTGTCAGCAAAGACAATAGCGGGAGGCAGCTGCAGATCTTCCTCCTCTGTCTGCTTTACCATGGAGCCAAACACCTGTTGCCCTGACCCTGCTCCCCTCACTAATTGCCAGACCTGGTCGCAGTAGTTAGTTGGCAGGAATACTCCTCTGCAGAGGTGTATCATTTCTATGCATACCTGTGAATGGGTCCCTCACAACTGACTCCTCATTGTCGTGGGTTTCCAGGAATGTGTTTGAAGTGGGAGCTAGCACTGCAAACCATGCCTGAGCTGCCCAGTTCTACTCACTGAGGCCATCTCAGCAGTTTAGCAGTTTGCAATGTATCCACTAATGTTCATAGCAGGGAAGGCAGATTGCTTAAATGAAGCAGCAGCGTGGAACTAAGTAAAATGTTCCCCATAGGATAAAACAGGCACATTGCATGTTTAAACTTGTGAATGTGCTGTCCTTTCTCAGTTCTCACAAATAATAAAAATTTCTACATTAAGAAAATGCAAGCTATGTTGTACGTTTATTTGCTGTGAATTTAGATGAGACCACCTGTTCTTTAATTTATCACTCTACGAGGGACAAATATTGCTACATGACTTAATTAATGATGGATGACATTTAAAGCACAGTCATATGTGGCTTAGAAGTTGTGGGGTTTTTCTTTAATTAGGGAAGTAAAACTAATTTTGAATGGTCAGACGGAAGTGACTTTGACTACTATCCCTGGGAACTGGAAAACTCAAATACTACTGAGAACTGTGTTCTGTTGGATACTAAAGGATTTTGGAACCGTACAAAATGTACAAATGTTGCTGAAGGTGCCATTTGCTATAGCCCTCCAAACAGTAAGTGTTATTTTTAAGGTTTTCTGTAGTTGTCTTTACATGTTGTATTTAGAAGTAGAAATGAAGGTTGAAATACTGCACATGGTTCCCTTTTTAAGAAGAGTTTTCTATCAGGAATGATAAAGCACTTTTTAATGATTCAAGGAGATAAATTCTCATCATTCTCATCATTCCAGTGGTGAAATCAAATCTGGTTACTTCTTGATCGCCTGTGATAGGAATATCAAATGTATTTATCTTTTCTAAAGCAAAGTACTTATCAAATATATATAACAGATGTCAAACCCCATGAAAAAAACAATAAAAAAATTTTCCCAAGCCTTTGGGATTTGTCTTATGCTCATTTTTAGATAAATTCATACATGACACAAGAAGAAGGAATGTAAGCTATTTGAATAGTGATTGTTGGTAGGAGTAGTAGCCCTTGTTAGTACATATTGTCCTGTTATTCCAGAGACTGTGCACCGACTGCTGCAGCAGAAATAACATCAATTTCTTTGTCTTTGCAGAGAGAAAATTAGAGCCAAAGCAAGCGAGGAGAGCCTCTGGATGCCCACAGAGCAGTGGCTCCCTGCAGTGGGAGCAGTACAGGGATCACTGTTATGCCTTTGACATGGCATTCTACAATTTTTCTGTGTATAATGTGGAAGAGGCTAAGAGAATCTGCCAGAAGCTGAGTAAGTTTAGACTCTTTATCACATTACAACTTGTAAGAAGTTGACTATTTGAGAAGAATAGGAACCAAATAACCTAAAATCTTACACTGGTTATTCTTCAGCTTTGCCATTTTTATGCTCCTGTAGTTTAGGAAAGGCAATTGCAAGCTGTATCTTTGAACACCTGATGAAAATTCTTAATAAAATACTGCAACATGCTATAGATTATTTGGCACACAGATATCAGCAGATAAAATGCAGGTGGCCAGCTGTAGGAGACTCAGAAATGTAATACTTGCAGTTTGGAGGAAAACATTTTATCTACATGGCAAGTTAGTGCAGTTGGCAGGGCTTTCTTATTATATCCTTGCCCTAGCTGCTTGCTAATAGGGAGCTTCCTAACCTATCAAATGCTTCAAAGAGCGTGTATGTTATAGATATTAAAGCATGTAAAAAACTTAATTTTTATGTCAAATTAATGGATTTTCTCTCTTTGCTGAGCTACATGGGGAATTGCATTGCAGAGGCAGTGTTAATCAGTTTCATATACAGAAGTTGTAATCACCCTAATGTAAAAGTTAATGACTGTCATAACTTTCTTTTATGGAATTATCTTATGGTGTGATTGTTGAACTCAGCTATTAAGGATCTAAAAACCCAGTTTTTTAGAAAACTGGATGCAGTTTTCTGTTGAGTCCAATTTAGTCTGGTTGTTGAAAGAGAAAGCATGTGGCTTATATATATATATAATTGTAGAGAATGGGTACACGCTGAGCATGCCTCTCTAGCATGCCCCTTCCTCCCTCTCATTCCTTAATGACTGTACATAAAAACCTAAGGCGCAGTGGGAGGATTGATTTCAAAATTAACTTGACTCAGCAAAATGCTGAGCTTTTATTTTTGAAAGCCTATTACTTGAGCAAGACTAGTAATTCTCAACAGGCGTGTATCTCTTGATATCTCCCATGTATGTAGTCTGCAGCTGCAGTAAGTTTACTCCTATTTTATTCTGTATAACCTGCTAGAATAATCCACCATCTGAAGCCATCTTGTAAAACATGCTGTATTTTAGAGGTTGGGAGGTTCATGTCTTTATTCTGAAGGTTATTCTGAGCTATTTTTACAAGCCCAGATCAGCAAATCCTTTCCCATAGTATTTCTTCCCACAGAAAACCCAGTGTACCAGCACCATGAAAAATCTTGTAAGTTGCAATTCTGACTGGTTTCCTCTGCCCCTTAGATCCTTCAGCAACCCTTCTGACTATAGTGGATGCTGAAGAAAATGCATTTGTGAGTGCACACATAAAGGAGCATGATCTCATCACCAAGAATGTATGGCTTGGCCTGGATCAGAGCTTTAAAGGTAAGAAGTAGCAACAATGTATGAATGTGAATGTTTCGTATTGTAAATATAAATGCATAAATCCTCAACTAAGAACAGTTCTGTAGTGTTGGTAGCCTACAGTAACTTCTACTTGAGATTGGAATCTGTAATTTCATGTTTTAAAGCACTTTGGACTTCATTATAGTTAAGTTTCTTCCTGTTGCACAGTTAGGGTAATCAGGAGTCCCTGAAATTAATTTTTCCCACCTCTGTTATTGCTGCCTAATGTTTGATGCAAGTGCATCAGTTGCTAAAGGTCTAGAGAAGATAGGTAGCTAAAAGTTGTGTGTACACATTTACTCCTTTTAATATATGGGATGGATAATCAGCTCTTTTCTTTTTAGCTGTGTAGAAATATCAATAGATTGTGACTGACATTGTGTAGCATTACAGAATGTTTTGGTGATCTAGACTAAGCAATGTTTTTTCAACAGGACGGTCCCTAAACTGGCTGGATGGCTCATCAGTTAATTACGTCAACTGGGAGAATAAAACTGCAGAAGCCAGTGAAAAATGCAGTGTTATCCTGTCCACAACTGGCATGTGGTCCAAAGTTGACTGTGCACGTAGTCGAAGCAGAGTGGTTTGTAAAGCTCCCTTAGGTATGGAACCATTTTTTTAGGAGAGACTTAATTTTTTAGAGACTGTTTTCAGGAATTTCTGGTTTATTGGATAAAGTGTCCAGCTGTGTTGAAATAATGGAAGTGCAATTCACAAAAGAACCCATCAAGTATCTCTGCCTAAGCAAGAGTCATAAAATTGCATTTGGAGACAAATTGTCTAGGAATTTACTTCTCCTGGCTCTCACTATCCACTCAGTAGGTAAGGAAGAGACCTGAAATGTCCAGAAAGTGTAAAGTAGTTGCTATTGGTTCATACCGCAGGGTATCTGTCAAGGGTGAGTTTGTGTAGGTGGAATTGGAAAGAGTTCTGCTTGTAAGAGATGCTGAGTAAGCAGGTACTGCATATTGTGTTTTCAGTCTTGGGGAGATTTCTGAAAATGTCACCCCATAGCTCCAGAAAAAGACTCAGGCCTTTACTCCCTCATCCTTGGCTTTGTACAGGAAAGCAAGCAGTCAACTGAGCATTAGGCAAGTAAGTTCCTGAGAAGCAGTGGAACCTTTCTGATTTTGTATACATTTTCACTGAAGTGGAAATGCAGGAATAGATTAAACTTTGTGCTACTAAGGAAGACCTCAACAAGATCTGAAGGGACTATAATTACTGCCCCTTCCAATAGCCCAGGATCTCATTAGATTTATGAATTATACAAACCTCTAAATGAGTGCAACCTTTGCAAACATGTTTTTTTGAACTACAGAGGTCCCTTCCAACCTAAATATTAGTAAGTTAACTAAATGATCAAAAATAAGCTAATCCATTCCTGCATGAATTAACATCTAACTTCCCGTGTGATAAAGTGAAGACTATTAATAGGAAGCAGTTTGCCTTGGCTTGAAGCTAACTGTGCACTATTAACGTGTAGCTACCTTAGCATCAACCCTGTGACAAAACATTCTTGCCAAAACTCTTAAATAATAGCTATTGGTCTTTTGTTCTGTTTCAGGTTCTAATCATACTGGTGTGGCTGTAGCATTTGCTCTGCTACTTATCTTGGTTTTCGTTGCTGGATTCGTATGGTACCTCTACAAAAAGAAGCGTCTTCACTGGAGTGCCTTCTCTTCCGTACGCTATCAAAGAGGGATGAATGATGATGAAACTGATATGTTCACAAAAGATAGCTATTGAAAAACTTTCTTCTGATCTATTTAAGCATGAACTTCACTGTGTGAAGCCATAAGAAATTAGCTACTTAATGTTTTATTACTTCTTTTTGGAAAAGTAACGAGGTTATTAATAGGGGCTAAAATTAGTTTGTTCATATACAATAAGCGCAATTTTTCTTCAGTTTTGTGGTAATTCTTTACATTTGGCCTAAGCCTTTTAAGATGCAAGGTGTTTAGAATTCTGTTGTGTTTTTTAATTTATAGTATTATTTCTCTTTACTGGAATTTTTGATGGAACAAATTAATGCAAACAGTACTTCATGCAACATCTTTTTAATGAATACGCTTAAAATTTACTTCTCTCAATACTCTTTATTTATACTGGGATTAAATGCCTAATTTTATAATTAGCAGCCTATAACTTTATAGGTGAAATATGTCATCTGTCCAAGAAACAAGATAAAAGACATGTGTAAGGAAAGACTGAGAATATATGGTAAACAAACTTGTGTACATAAATGCTAAAAATACTTGAGTATTTTTCATAAAACTTAAACTTGATTTTTGTATGTGATGTGTCACTGTAGCCTTTCCTATGCACTCCAAAGAATGCTATAAAGGGAGAAAGGGAAGACAGAGTTGTATATATTAATTACTCAATGATTTGATCAGTTATTGTTTTGAAAGAGTCTTTTGACTTTTTTTAATGCACAGTACAAAGAACAGGTGCATTTACTTTTATGAAGGAGGATATGCCAAAGACCAAATTCATTCTGTGTGTGGTGGTGGCCTGAGGTGGTAAATAGGAATACGTTGGCCTGGTGTGCTGAGAAGAGTACTACTGATTTCTCTGAAGCAGCAGAGCAAGGTCACAGTGTTCAACTGCCTTCTTTTCCTGCAGTTTACGTATGTTGATGGCACTTTTCTTTGTTCCTGTTTGCACTATTTTGATAAGGAAATGTTTATAATTTGTGTTGAGAAGTAGAGAACTCCTTGTAGATACCACTTTGAGCATTTTAAAAGAGCAGCCTGAATGGGCACAGTAAAGGAGCCATTGTGGTAGTTTGCTGATCAAAGAAGTAAGCACTTTTGTTGTTTGTTTGGTACTTTGGGCAAAATTGTGAACATTTGCTTTTCCTGAGGTAACTTGTAAAAAATGTAGTTACGATGAAAATAACTTTTATTCTTTAATTTACCCTGGTATGAGAAATGTTTGAAACATTGCAAAGTCTGCTTCCTGATGTCTTCCGGTTTAGCTTATGTGCCTAAGTGCTTTGCCAAATGATTCTAACTTAATGGACTAAAATAATGTTGGTTATTGTCTTTTTCTAACTACAGTTATGAGAGGGGAAAATTATTTACAAGTTCCCATGTTTTGAGATCTACTAGTTTTATAGATGTTTATACTCTGAGCATTTTTAGGTGTGAGTCTGAAATGGAAAGTGGAAATTAGTTGTAAGATCCTAAGTCAACATAAAAGGATATGTACTTTTTATTAAAAATGGTATATTTTATTCTTATAAATGATGTAAATAGTTTTTTCAGGCCCCATTTCTCATGTTTGTTTCATCACACCCAAGTTGTCTAATCACTGGTAATTCCTTTTTGCGTAAGCACTCTGGCCTTAGTGCAGGTGATTAACCCACTTCATTTGAAATACACAGGAAGATTATTTGACAATATTGTTATTGAAAGAATAAAATTAAATAAAACACTGAACTGCTTACACTGGTTTTATTTCCATGGAAGCAATTATCAGAGTTAAGGTATGGGTCATTAATCACCGAGTGAAAAAGCACAGCACAGGGGCTGTGATCAGAATTGAAGCCTGTTTAAGTGTGTGTTACCACAGTAAGAAAACTTTAGAGGTAATATATATCCTTGATGTATTTAAAAAGAATGTCGATAATTTTCTTTTTGCACTTAATTATATAACTTAGTTATACCTAGCTTTTATCAAGCTGCTTCAGGCTCACACAGGGAACATTCCTCTGTGTCTTTTTGTTCTAATCAGGGTGTGGTTCATTAGCATCTCGAGGCCCAAATTAAGGCTGTGTATAACGGCTCCCTCCATAACACCTCTTAAAATATAGGCAAAGTTAAACTACTTTCAGCTAAGTAACAGTTTCAGCTAAGTAACACTTGCAATTAAAGCATGACATGTATTCATTTTAAGTGATGTCTGAGCTCTGGATTCCAGACGTCCAAAATCTCTGACTGCTGGTCAAAGGGCAGTGTTATTTTTAGCTCCAGTAATGGCTTGCTAGAAGAAACATCCTATTGTGCAAGATGACCAACAAGGTCATCTGCTTCACAAACATTAATCTTAAAACTGAAGATGGTGCATAGGGAAATGGCAGCAGAGAAATGCTTTCCCAGGTCTCAGAGCAATGGAATTGAGAAGGCATCCTAAAACTCCTTCATCCCAGACCACAGACTATCTGCCAGCTGTGGTAGCTTTAGGCAAAAAGTGTACAACTTCAGTTCCTCTTCCTGAATTTTTCTCAGTCCTTGGAGACTCTGGGTCATGGAAAGGTTAATCCACATCTGCCACTAAACCGGCCAGCATTTTTATTTTAAAAGTGTTTCTGCATCAGTAACTTAATTGATCTAGAAATCAACAAGTCTTTATGCATGAACACTCTTTGGGTTTGATGCTTTTGTTGTACTTCTCAGCATTCTTCCCTGAAACCAAATGCACCATCTGCTTGTTGCTTTGGTCATATGTTATACATGTAAACATTTTTGAAAGGAGTAAGTAAATTTCATGGCGTGCTAGTGATTTTTTTCTTTTTGTGTGTGTGGCTGCAAATAAATGAAGATCAGACATTACTGGTTTTGTTGCTACAAGTTGGAACTACTGTTTGGGCCCTTCATGCATCTGCTGTTGCTGTGTGTATGGAGCACAATCGGATACATAAAAACTAAGATTTCTAAAAGTTAGTCATTCTGTTGTCAAGAAGTACATAAAGTTCTTATTAACTAAATTGAACAAACACTGCACAGTTTAAAAGCAAAGACCTATGAGCAGTAGTAAAGAACTGAGCTTAGGAAAAACAGATTCCTTACTGGAGAATAAAATTCAGTTGTCGCTCTAATAGACCTTTCCCATTTAGTTCTGGACTTTTAGGATGAGAGTTGACAAAGTACTAGAGAGGGAATATTCTGTTAATAGCAAATAAACTTGCAATTGGTGCATAGCATAAATGCCCTTATAAAATACTGTTATCTTGGGTATGTTCTTTATGGCTAAACCACAGCAATGGTATTTGCACACTGAAAACTCCTGTGCACTCACTCTATCCTCATATCTGTCAGTAACTAAGATTTTTAACAGATTTATGGGGGTAGGGGAGGATACCAGATGAGGTTTTTATTGTGATGACACAGTACTGCAACACAGACTGTTAAGTCCTTATAGATTTCTCTTTACCAATGTAGAAGGGACTATAATTACAAACAGTACAACACTTCTTTGGTTTTTTTTACTGCTTTTCAGCATAAATAGAGTAATTTACTCCAAGGTGACCTTTAAAAAAATGGATTTCAGCAATATAATTATTTCCAAATCTGCTTCCTGAATTATGCTGGCGTCTTACGCATTTTTTGCTAGAACAAATAACAGAAATCTTTTTCTGCCTGCTGTGTCTTGGGACACTCATACAGGTAGTAAGAGTACTGCTCCTGCTTTCTATAAAACTTCTTTTTTCCAGTGTCATGTGTCATTTTTTCCTTTTAGGAGATTATTCAGAGCAGGTAATTGTACAAAACCATGGTGCTTACACTTTGTTAAAGCTAACAAGCCTTACAGGCATATTGGAATTAAACTTACAAACTAGTGGGTTGAGATGGTTTTACAAATATGCATGATTGAATGTCATCGCTATTAGCAACTGAACTTTCATTTAAATGTCTTTTTCTCATAAACATGATCTGGGTATTTGAAGAGCATCTTGTGTTAAATAAGAGTAAGAATTATAAATGTGTGTGGATAGTGGGAAGTCATATTTGCCCAGGGCTTGCATTGTGAGCTGCTTTGAGGAAAAAGCCTGGATTTCTGAAATTCCACCTTTTGTTGTCTCCTGCGGACACCGTTCTTCTTTGTACCTCTTCTGTCTCATACCTGCTTTGCAGCCCTGACTATTAAGCCACCAGATGGAGAACATGCCACCACAGACACAAGATCAACCAGGCAGCCTTACACCACTGCAAGCTGCCAGGAAAGGGGACCAGAAAGCATCACTTCCTCTATGAAGCAGCATCCACAAGGCTGAAACACAAGGGATGAGCACTGCCAACAGCCCCACAACACTGCCATGGCCTGCAGGGAAAGGGCTGCAACAGCCACTGTGGACATCTGGGACATCCTGTAGCAGCAGGACACCACAGCCTTGGCAGGGTGGGTCTGTCCCCCTTCTCTGCAAGCAAGAAAGCCGAGAGCAGCTTTCTTGACCCTGGTGCAAGTATTCAAGACACAACAACAGGGAGTTTGCTGTGGACAACAGCCAACTTCTCCCCTCTTCCAGCCCCAAGGGACTCCCTCCACACCTTCTTCAACCAGAGTATCCCTTTCCATGCAGATTCCGTGCCTTTGTACCCCACATCAGGCAGCTGAGTTGCCTTCAACCTCACACTGCAACAGGAGAAAGGAATAAGACTGGTAAGTTGCTCCTGTTAATGTGTGTGCCTCAGTTTTTGCAGGGCCACTAATATGTCCAGTGTCTAACCCAGTACAGAGCCAACTGAGTTTATCTTCTTAGGCTGTCACTGTGATAGTCACTCAGGATTTTTAAGTGTTTGCTTTTACAGGAAGGATGTGTTTGTATTGGTAATCCTGAGCCCTCACAGCAATTTGGGGAAGGCCTGGGGGCCAGTGCCTGGGGCTCCAGACACATCCCTGAGTGCAGTGTCGGCAGGAGGTGGAGCTGGGCTCTGGAACATCAGAGCTCTGTTCTGTAGCTGGCTGGGCCGCCCAAGCCAAGGTGTGTGCCAGCTGTGCAGTACCAAAATCTGGCCAAAAAAAGTAGCCAGGAGCCTGACAAATGTACATCCCACTGATTTAGGAGTTTGTATTTTACAGAGGGGGCTGGAATCCATGTGTGAGATTTGCGTAAAGGCCCAAGGGGAGCATGTTACTTTGAAGGAAATGCACAGGGTAATAATAGAATACACAGCCTACACAGGGAGAGGCTGTGTGTTTTAAAACCGGGTACAAACAAATGTTTCAAGTTTACAGCTGATAATAACTAGACACATCCTTGTGAAACAACTTACCTGAGGCAGTACCTTCATGTACAAACCATTTTGTGTTGATGGTGTAGGTGCCGATTATAAATTGTCATGAAACTAGTTCATATAAAATAAACAGAATATTCAAACTTGAATTAACTCTTACAGAAATACCTGGGTGGGGTCCCAGAGGGACTGCATGTCACACTGACAGGGTGATCAAACATTTAGAAAGGGAGTCAGAGCAGGCTTTTACGTGGCAGCCAGTTTGGGTTGTTATTCATGGCTACCACTCAATTAATGCATTTGTGTATATTGTTGCAGTCATACCGGACCTGCAGCAGTGCATGTTTGTTGTCTTTGTAGAGATGTATTAATGAAACAAGTGCAGTCTGAAATTCAGCAGCTTCCCAGAAAGGAGACTGGCTAGCTGGCAGTAAGCAGAGGCAGTTGCAGCCTCAAATCAAGACCGGGAAAGTCTATGCAAGGCAATAAAGATGGAGAAAAAAGAACCTGTGAACAGTTGGAAGTGATATTGCATAGACCGATCTCCAGGGTCTAGAGGCTCTCAGAGCCAAGGTATATAGGGGAGCATAATGATGGGGATTATGCATCACTGCTTGGATTCCATACCTGTGTATGGATTGAGGGAACTTTTGTCTGCTAGTGGGGTGATCTGTGCTGCTGACTGCTCAGCTGCTCCCAGTCCCAATTTACTTTAGTGACACAAGCTCTTAGGTGAGCACCGTGGCCAAGCTATTGACTTGTGTGGGAAGTGCAGATTGGCAGCCAGAAGTGATTTTCTGTTATTAGTGACTTTGGAAGTGCTGAAGAGAAGCTATGGAGCTGAATCCACAGATTGGGCTTTGGGAGACTTAAATCCTTGCTCTGCTGTCTCAGAACCAGTGGGACATCTCCCACTGTGACTCAGCCCCAGAGAGAAAAGCAGAAGTTGGAAACAAACCTTCCCCACTGTAGCAGCAAACTATTTTCTGTTGACCCCAAAATTTTCTTCTGGGAGAAAATGCTGTTGTATCCTCATGCCAATGACACTTGCTTTTCACAAGTTCTGAGTGTTAAGCTCTGAGTAAACACCTTAACATGGGCACACAATGCCTCTAAGTGAATACAGCCTGTGCAGTCCAATAATTTATTAAACTTTCATCTTGTAAAGCCAGTTACAAATTAAAAAAGACAGAAGAAGGAATTCTGTAATAGAAATGAGCAAAATTACAACAAATAGTAGTGAGAGTTATGTTTCAAGTGGGTTCAAGCTGCCTGCAGCAACCCAAGAGCCAGAACACAGAGCTAGTGCAGAGTCAGGACAGGGATAGTCAAGCCTAGTCTGATACATTAGAGATCGAGCCAGTGTATGCAGTGTATACAAAGTGTTGCTTCTCAGGTGGCCTCTGCATTCCTCTTCTCTCCCACCTGTGACCTGGTCACCTCCTTATTCCTTCTGACAACAAGGTGGGTGGTTGTAGGATCCATCAGTGACGCTACTTAAGGCAAAACTCCAGTTGAAGGGATAATGCACACCAGTGGCCACCCTCTTCGGCTGATTGTGTAGCAAGTGCACGGAGTGTTTGCACATGCTGCAGTGTAGTGGAAATGAGAGAGGAGCAGGGGTTATATACAGTGTTTCTTCTTGTACTGTCACCCTCAAAACTAGTGCTCTGCCACACAGTATTAGTGATATGGCACAATTTGATGATGAATTGGAATGGAACCTGTTGCATACTGACTCCTATTTTTCTGTGCAATTTCTGTTTCATAGCTAACAGGCCTTAGCTGCTGCTAATTCAGAAATGGAAACAACCAATTTTAAATGTGGAAGAAGGCCCTGCAGTTTCAGTAAGAAACAGAATGGGCCTTTGCATTCTGAGATCCCAAGACTAGATAAGGGTCATGGAAAATTGCTCACCATCAGGGGTTTCTTGTTTGTTAATACAACTAATTTATGATGAGACTGATACTGAATATTGTTTTAAACAATTAAATCAACTTTCTGAAGTCAAGAGACTGAAGATGACTGTCTTTCATGGAGAAGAAAAAAAATCTGCTTCTTCAAATTGCAGGTAGCTATAAAAACCTGCAAGAAGCAGTTGTTTTGGCAAAATAGCATTGTTTTCAAGTTCTGCCACGAACTAAGGACCTAGAGGAGAATGGATCGGGATTTGGAGACTCAGTGATGTGAGCAGTTCTTGTTAAAAGTTGGGGTGGATGAAGGATTTGGCATTTGCTTACTGTAATACAGAGGAAGTAAGAATCTTACCTCTAACGATTTATCTAGGCACCTGTTCACTCAGAACTCAGTTCAGCGACCCCAGTCATCCTAAAATCCCCCCTAAAGAAAGAAGGATCTTAATGCAAGCAAGCTGCTCACCATAAATCTCCAACCTCCAATACCTGGAGTTTGTGAAGAGCAACTCTTCTGGAAATGCTACTAAAACCACCTCCCCTCCTGGGCTGTAGAGGTGAACAGCAGTCCTTATTTTTTATGCAAGAGGTGCTGCTTGCAGTGTGCCCAGAATGGCACCTTATGGCCTATTTCAGTGGTGCTAGTCCCAGAGGCTTTCTCCTAGACTGGAGTATTTAGTAGTTTAACTGAAAGTGCCACTTTTTACAGTCGTGTACCTGTGAACTTTTATTGGAAGGTAAACAATCACCTTGGGTGTTTTTATTTGTTTCTTTGTTTAATGCTCTCTCACATAGGGTTTGATCTCTCTGTTGGACCACTTGGCTTCAATTATATGAAGGCTTTTTTGTTTTAAGACCAGATCAGATTGTTAGTATAGCCTGAAGAAAAAAAAAAAGAAAAACAAACCCACAGTGATTTATATTTTAGATTTGTTGGCAAAATAAATAAAACAAATACTCTTTTAGCAGACCATACTGTGATCACATGATCCCAGATGTCTGCATGTTCAAAATTCTTAAGGAAGCTTAAGCCTGTCTCCTGTCCTGCAGAAATGATCCTTGTAAATTTTTCTGCCAGTATGACAGGTGATAGTGAAAGCAGCAGAGAGGACATGGAGGAGGAGGATGCTTCTGACTTTGCTTCTTGAAGGTACATTGTTCATCAAACAAGCAAGGGGAAAACAAGTTTTGGTCATTAGTATTTAACAACAGTTGTAACTGCTTAACGTCTTTGGGCAGAGGTGCAAATCCTATGGTATTGTAGATGTCACTTCAGGTTTTAAATACAGTAGTCAGTTGAATTCTTAAAAAACATCTTTGCTACACTTGTGCTGGCAAGTTGCAAATAACCATGACTAAATTAGTGCCAGTTCATCTGTATCACCTAGTCCAGATGCTTGCATGACTGTCCACACTGGTGGCTGATTTGACACTGCAGCGTTTCTTCACAATCATGTTGATGTATGCTTTCATGATCTTTATTATCTCGCCCACCTGGGGAGAGAGCACAGCAACACAGCATAAGCACTTTGAAAACCTCAGTGCACTGAGGCATACAGGACATTTTGCTGAAAGACATTCTCCTTCTCCAAAGTCACGACACAATAAATTTGGCATGTTAATATTAAATGTGAACATGACAGTAAGAAGAGAAAGGCTTGACAAGTTTGTGCTCTGTTGTATCAACACTTTAAAATATTTTTAGCTCAAAGAAAAGCAACTTCCATTCTACTAAATTTTTTTTAAGTTTGTGAAACTCCCCATCATCTACTGGAAAAGAAATGAAAAAAAAAAAAAAAACAAAAAACAAACCAGGCAAACTGAAAAGCACCCAGAATTGGAAACTTGATGCATTGGAACACAAATCAACTTCCTTCACTTTCTAACCAGCCTATTTTTTGTTCATCCCTGTATTCAAGAAGAGGTTCCATGGCCTTTAGGCTTTAACTCCTTTCATCTTTTCCCTTGGCTGTGTAGTGCATGAATCAGGAGTAGCTGCACAGAAATCTGTCCGTTCCTTGAAGCTTAACTGAAGTGGCTGTGTGCTTTCACGTACCTGGGAGGTTTCAAAGAACATTTCTCTCTCATCCACTGTAATTTTGAAGGTGTTGGGCTGTGGTGCTCCAAAGAAAACAATGTGCTCATACTGGAAAGTTTCTAGTGGTTTAGGATCCCCTCGTTTGTAGACAGACACATTCTCTGTGCTGACGCCAAGCCAGAGATCATTGGGGAATCCACCCTCCTTGCACTGCAGAAAGAGAAACATGACCTTTTGCATAAATGCAATGGAGGATCAAATAATTTTCCATTCAAGAAAAAGCTCTCTGTTTCTAGCTCTTATAGACATTTCAATTCAATAGACAAGCCAGAGTACTTGCATAATCTATGCTGGAGGCACTTCTGCTGTGAAGATTTGGAAGTGACATAGCTGTGAGTCAAATACTAGTTGAGTAATAAATAATTTTAATGGGGAACAACCCTCATCAGATTTTAAAGTGATGTAGCAAGTCAGTATTCCACTTCTTATTTTGCAGATAATACAGTGAGTGCAAGCAATTTCCCATGGTGATCCACCTAGGCAGCAGCAGAACTGACAAAACTGAAATGTGGCCTCCTACTCTCTAGCAAGCTGAGCCCCAGTCTGCACAGTTTCTGTTGTACTGCTGAACAGGATTGCACTTTTTGCTGGCAAGAACATCAGAGCTTTGTTTTACCTTGACTTTCACTAGTCTCCCCCATTCCACCGTTATTCTAACAAAATGGGAATCCATTGTGTCCTTTCAATTACCAGGATTCCCTGCCTTCCTTGCTCTGTGCTTTCTGTGTCATACCTGTTGGGTAGTGTGGTACTGCAGGCTTTCCCTGCGATTACTAAGGCAAAAGGTATCCAGTCCCCAAAATTCCCTTCTGTTACACACAGCTCTATCTGTTCTCCAGACTGATACCTCTCCTCAGCTGTGGTTTCAGGAGTGCATTAATCACTCACCTCAACATCGAAGAGGGTTGACCCATAACCTGGCCACTCCTTTACAATGGACATGTATTTCACCATGGCCTGATGCTGAGAGAGCCCCTGCAGCTTGGTCCATTTCTGTGCTATGCTTGCCCGAGCAGCTGAAAGCTCTTCTTTTACCCACATCTCCATCATCTGCTCCTCTTCTACCTTCTGCTTCTTTACAGACCCTGTCTTGAAGCTACGCTTCAATGTCCCTTCAAGGAAGCTGGTCCGTCTCCTCTCCAGAGTGTGACTGGTACTGCTGCTGCTCTTTGTTGAGTGCAGTATTTTGGATTTCAGCCTGTTAACTGGATAGATTCCATCAAGGGTCCAGCTTATTTTGGAGTAATCTCCATGAAGATACTGCAACCGTAGAGCTGCCAGACGCTGCAGAGTGTCCTCCGGCCCAGGAAAATGACCAGCTATGAGGCTTTCATGAGCCTACAAACAAAAAGTCCCCCAAACTCATTAGAAAGCAAAAGCACACTTTATTCACATCTGGGTCCATGTACAGATTCCTGTCACATCTGCTGATCCCAGCAGGATAGACATAATTCAGGATGTCAGAGCATACATTGTAGTAAGTATGTCAAAGTCTGAAAGTGGTTGATATGGGGGAAAGATCCCTTTCTGCAAGCCTGAACAGGACAGGGATCATTGAGGGATTCCTATCCTGTACAGGAAGTCCTACAATGAGGACCTTTTAGGTCTGGAACAGAATGGCAGAGACCAGAATTGAGGCAATTTGGTTTTGCGCTATTTCAGCTCCAACTCCTGTGTGAAGATTATATTCAACACTAGACTAATATATAATAAATTCAAGATTCTCAACCTCAGTTTCTTTACACAAAAGCACCTCCCACCTCTTCCTCCTTCACCTGACGTCTCCACCAATCTTCTTGCTTCCCTTTGCCTGTTTTTCTGTGAAATCTATTAATGGGGCTTTTTGCATATCCATCTAATGTCTGGGTAACACCTACTCTCCTACTGTTACTTCTCTTTGCCAGTTAAAGCTGTGTAGACTGAAAGCCTTGTCAACAGGCAGTTTGGTACAACGGAGGGAGGTTCCACAGAGCACCATGTGCTCCTGACATTCTCTAGCTAACAATGCCTGATGCTCATTTCAAGAAAGGAGCCATCGTCTGAGTGATGTACATGCCATCCATATGACTGTCAGTGAGTTTCACTCTTCATGACTGATTGCCATTAACACAGATCCAGTAATTTTCTACAGCTATGATTTTCTGAGGCAAGGTCAGTGTTCATTAGAAGTAACAGAGATGGGAAGAATCACACAGCTGGGTGCTCCACTCGGTTTAGTTTTACATTCCAGCTGCAAGGCTCCTGCATACCAGTGTGATCTCTGATCTTGCCAGCATCACTGTGCTATGGAGTACAGTGACTTAAAAAAGTAATGGACTACTCAGCAGATAAATATTGCCAACTACATTCTTGTTTCCTTTGCCTGCAGTACTCTTCTACTGCCTCTCTGTTAATCAAAAGAAATCACTCAAAAGATGTTTCATAGTTAGTTCTGCTAATACCCCAAGATGTGCTGTACTTGCAAGCTGATTTGCAGATAGATAGATTTTCCAGTTTTCTTACATTATGTTCTACAAGCAGCTATTTTTAATGATTCTCCTGAATCATTATCCAAATTTCCCTGCCTTCAAAAATTAAAGACCAAGTTTAAAAAAAAAATTAATTATCATTAATGTTTAATTTTTTTAAGCCTTTGCTAATTTTTCTTGCTTTTGTTCTAATACTCATCTTCCCTAGAAAACTTCATGGTCTATCTTAGAAAATTCAACACACTAAATTCTTCTGCTACAACCAGCATTTCCACTTCTAATGAAAAGTAAACCAGTTTTTTGTATCCTCTTGTGTGCTTTTGCCACCCTGGAAACCAAATCATTCTCCTATAGTTAGCTTACCTGCTCAAACATGAAGGCAAATTCCACGCCATCTTTGGGAACATTCTCAATATCCAAGAAGCAATAAAGCTTAAAATACAGTTGCCACTGTCCTTCCTCCTCTTCTTCTTCAGAGCCAGCAAGTCTGTAAAATATAAAAGAGAAAATGAGAAGGGAATAAAACAGTAAGGAGAAGTACCATGGTACTGGAATGTCCACAGTGCAAATCACAACCTGAAGGTAACCCTGGATTCTGAAATCCAGTGTTACATCCAACTAGAAATTAAAGATTTCATGAAACATTCTTTTACCTCTCAAACTTGGCCAAGATATCAGCCACAATCACCCGACTCTCCACAGCACGGTCAGCCTGCTGATTATGTTCAAAGAGTGCAAACATATTCCGGCTGTCCTCCATTGCCAGCCCTCGGATCAGCTTTTCAACCACCTGCAAAATCAGACACATCACACAGTCGGCATCACTCCCCCTTTCACAATGAAGAATTGGTACCTCTTCAGGACACCTATCACTTCCTACATCTGCACCACATTTCTCCCTTAATTACTGTTAACTGTGTTTCCAGATTTAAGAATTCTAACCCTAAAAGATCATTCCCTGCAAGGAGGTCATTACTTATATTTGATCATCCTTGCTTTTCTTCTCTTAATCTTTTCAGTCTTCACCACCCTTTTGAGGATGGGGGAATTAGAATCCCGTACAAAATATAGGCACATAATGGATTCAGATGTCATGATGACATTCTCAGTTCCTCTAGTAACAATTCCACTTTTTGCTCTGTTTAGCACTAATGTTTTCACAGACATGACTACTGCAACTTGGAATCCTGCTTCTGACCTGCTAATGATGAAGTTACTGGTAGACTATCCCTGTCAGAAGGATTCCATTATGAACTGGAATCTCTCCTTGTCCAGAAAACTGTGTTTAGCAAGTTTCAGACAAAGGGCAGAACACCAGACACTTTTAGATTTTGCAAAACAATTTTCAAGTCTACAACCTGGGCACTGGCCTTGTAGAATAAACTGAACTTTGCCCAGAGATATAGCAAAAGAGTTGTAATTAAAAAAATTACAAAAAAAAAAAGATTTGGAAATAAAGAGGAAAATGGTGTCCCTTCAAGAGACCCACTCTCCAGACACAGATGTGCTCACATCTGGTTAATCCTACTAATGCATTACCTCCCCAGCGCTGGTGTGGGAGTTGATGGTTATTTTGCAGGAGCCACCACCATGGCAATACACTGTCGTGGTCATTTCCTCCCGGGTGAGAAGAGCCTGTATTTCCTCCTGGGAGGGCACAAACTCCCTCGTCTTTGTTCTCTTCAGGGAATCACTTATGAACTGTGCATACCTGTCTATTTCTGAGTCTGGAAAGAGATCTTTTACCCTAATTGTAAAGAGAAGCAAAAAAAAAAAAAAACAACCCTAATTACACAGTGAACGGCACATTACCCTAAAAATTAGACTTCTTCAAGTAAAGAGTTCGGTAGAGACACTGATGCCAAATGCAACCACACAAAAACCAAGCGGATTTCCTAAACCATACAATCTGCTTTTACTAGTCATTTATTTGAAAGTCACTTCAGTGGCATTTCTCAGCAATGTGTGAAATAAGCAGTTCAAAGTTTCAGGAATTTAGTGACAGTTGAAGACAGCAGGATTGACAATCTCAATTTACAAAAGTGAGAATAAAAACTGTGAAATCAAACGTAAACTTTTTTCATTTATTCTTAATGGTTTTATTTTTTAATTTGCTGGCTGTGTTTGAGTAATTTTTACAGTATGTTTGAGAATTGAGAAGACAGAAAGCAGATGCTTGTACACTGTTCTCTTCCCTCCAAGACCAGGAGGTCTAAGTATAACATTATTTGCAACTCCACTGATAAAACAATGAATGGCTATGTGGAGTATCTGCATCCCTTAGACCCAGGGCATAGATGTAGCTATTTGTTGTATTGACACAAATGTCATCTCACTCTTTCCTAGCTTGGAAGGAATCAAATAGATTTTATTGATCTTTCTCATCATTAGGAATGGGGCAAGCTTACACAGCTGCAGATCAGGCCCAGGGCAGACTGCTTGGTGAAGCTGCATTAGATGCTGAAGATGACTTGGGAGGAAAGGTTAATTATTTAGTCCATGAATGAACGGGAGCTTAAAACAGATTAAAAATACTAATTGCAAGCATTATGTGCTTAAACAAATATTAAAAAATTATAAATTGAATTTACAGTATCTCTCCTACTTCATAGTACACTTTTGGCCTGTGCTAGCTGCAAGGTAGTACATATTTCCATGAGTATGGAAGTACAGTCCTCCCCTTTCCTGTAGGTTGATAATGTTTATATGTACATTAGGAAGCAGGATGTCATCAGCTGTAAATCCACTGCAACACAGTCTCATGGTATTCTGTCTGGGTAACTTACACTCATTCCACATCCTTTTGAGACAACAGAGGGGTGGCAAGGGGGGGAGTGTGAATGCACAGAACAGCTGGTGGTAAGAACTGGGGAAAGGTAGGAGGTTAGAACACCACAGGAAGATGTTTGCACAGCAAGAGGGTGAGACAGGTAACTACAACAGGCAGTGGAAGATCAGCAGAGTAAAAGGAAACAAGCTGCCAGGGAAAGAGACGTTTACCTTCGGAGGTGGAACTTGAGGTAGCGCAGGATCCCTCTGCTGGGCAGGAAGGTGCAGCTCATACAGGTCATCAGCTGCCAGTGGTGCAGGTTCCCAATACTGTTGGGATGTGGCATGTGGTTGGTTTGCTTGATGAGCTGACAGTACACTTCATCACGGAGGGGCCTTAAATCATGGCAGGTCTGCAGGATTCCTTGGATTATGGGTATGGGGTCAGACACTGTCTCTATTTCCTGAAGGGAGTTAAAGATCTTCACTGCTTCATCCTGTAAGCTGCTGTAACCCTTCTCTTGTTGCACTGGGGAACAATCACAAAGGTGACAAGAGGTGAGCATCTCCCTCATTTTCTACTGGCCCAGCAGCACTACAATCAACTGTAATCATCTGTCACGGAAGAATAGCAACCTGAGCATTAGCTCATAAGCCGAACTTAAATTTATACTTAGAAGTTCATTAATGCTTACTCTCTAACTGTTCAAATGCAGTTTTAATTAGTATTTGCCAATATCTGATTTGTCACCACTGCCAATCCATCTCTGGATACATTGTGCAGAAAAACAGGGTAATATTTTTAAGGGAAATGAGCATTGAAACCTAGTTCAGGCTTCAGTGTCTGCAACCGAGGTAACGAAATGTGGTCACTGAAGCCTAGCTTGTGTAATTCCAAAATTCTGTGTTGTGCCTGTATTAGCTTTGACTCCTAGGCCAACAAGGAACTTAAGCAAATTGCTGTACCACAAACGCATCTTATACCTATTGTTTAGATTTAAAATGCTTAGACCAAAAGTCAAGTTTTTTGAGCACCTAAATGTCTGCATTTTGAACTGCTCAGACACATGTGATACAATCCTTTGACATCTCTAGGGCTTTAGGTCCTTCTGAATCTCCTGTACAGCCCTGCTTCCCTGGTGGCCATGTATAAACTGTACAATACAAAGACACAGCTCTAAAAAGTAAGCTCCACAGTGTAAGTGCTTGCTCTGTAACTTTCCTGTCTTTCAGACTTCAGTTTTTCTGTGCTTTTAATCTGACATGCAATTGGATTATTGTATTGTGACAGACCTAGTGTCCTTTTACTTTCTCCATGACAGTCTTCTGGCCCTAAAATCTTCATTCTGAGGTTGAAGAATCCTGCTCTCTATTTAGTCACTTAATTGTAGGCAAGTTCTTCTGTGCCTTTGATCTTTTTTGATGAGATGTAGAAGGCAAAACTGTATCCTGTACTCAAGATGCAGGTGCATGATATATCAATACAGCTGCACAAAGACTTTATTTTTCCTTTTCTAAGCTTTCAAAACCTTACATTAGCTGTTTCATTTCTGTACTCACCACTAAAGTTGACATTTTCATAAAGCTATGTAAATTGATGTTCACTTTACTAATCACAGCTAAAACACTACCTATGTGGCAGACTGTTTTTCCCATATACACAGATTTGATTGAAGTTAACTTCTTAAAAGATTCTGAGGCTCAGTAAGAGCCCATGAGACATTCTTCTATAGCTCCTCACCAGCTTTCAGTTTTAATATGTCAAACAGCGTGTAATCATCACTAAATCACTTTGGTTTTCTGGTGGCCCATCACTTTAGCTCTTTTATGCTTCTGACACATTTGAAAAAAGGTTCATTTAGTCTAGTTTTACAGCAGCTTCTGTAGAAATACTACCCCACTGCCAGCTGCACGATGTAGCCCTGTTTTATTTCCACTGGAGCCACTTGCAACCCAGTTGTGGCTAAAGGATGAGAGGTTGCATGTCCCTTGGACAGATGATAAAAGCATCTGCACCCTTTTACTTACTCTAAGATCCAGTGTTACCACGATAAGACACAGTGGACATGAAACACACTCCAGAGAAGAAAGGGTAGGAGACTCCCTCCCTGAACCCTGTGGGCTACACAGCCCCACATAGACTTCACTTGCAAAGAGAGAGCTTACAGGCCCCTTTTGTGGTGCTCAGGCTCCTCACTGATCCTCAAAATGTGAGTGGATTCTGTCAATACTTACAGTTGACATTAACATCTCCATATGGTAGTGGGAGCAGTGGGGAATGCAAGGGGTGCTGGGTGTACCGCAAGATTGGGTTCCTCCTATACGTCTGTTCCACTACTTCAAAGTTTGTGCTGTTTTCCTGGAAAAGAAAGAAAAAATAATTATCCTCAAATAGGCACAGTCCTTTGTGGGATGCATTCGCACATTTAAGTTTAAGCTCAACCACCTTTGTCTAAATTTCTGGAGGTGCCTAGGGGAACTAAGTGATCAAAGCATAATCCGTACCTAAAAATTACCCTGTACGTTATTTCTGTAAATTAAACACAAGAATAGCCATGCTGCATCATCTCACAGGTCACCAAGCACAGCATCTTGCCTTCAAGCCTGGCTTGTGTAATGTATATGGCAAGATCCCTCTCTCCTATGTCCTTCAAACTTTCAACAGCACATGGTTAATGGACTTTCTGACCACAGATCAACCATTTTCAGTGTGTAATAATGAGCCTGTTCTCAACTTGTCTGGTTGTACTATAGGTGTTTACAGAATGAACAACCAAAATGCTCCATGGTGTTCAGAATCTGGGCCTGTCACTACCATACACACTGGATCACATTCTTCTGCATTTTGTCCTAGACTTCTTCCCTAACAATACGTAATGTTCCATTTGCCCTTGAACCTCAAGCTGAAGTTTTCCAAGATTCTCAACAATCACCCTCAGCTCTTTCTTCCTAAATATGACAATTGCATCAAGTTTAGAGTTCATCACAAACATGTTTCTTCTGAAATTTGCTTTGGTGTGTCTTCTTAAATGATTCTAGGTTTATTTGCCAAAGTTTCTGGCAAGTTTCTTCTCAAAAATTACTCCTGTGGTACAATTTCTGCTATTTTGAAGGATGTCGCCTTTCCACCCTTTACTCTGATATTTAACCACACAAGCCTAGGGTATGAAGAGAACTTCAGGGTGCATCAAAGTCAGATGGCTGGTAGGAAAGGATTTTTTTGTATTTGTGTCTGGAGGATGCTTAGGAGCAAAAAGGATGGAGCAGAGATTTGCAAATACTTGATGGTGTAATCCTGCATGCAATTTTTAATTGCAGAGTCATAGTCTAGACTTACGCAGATCAGTTAGGAAAAAAAAAATGCACGTAATATTTGATTTTTTTTTTGTTGCACAGCTGTATGAGTTTAGTTTTTTTACTCTTTTTCATTTTCCTCTTAAGACAGCAACCTAATTTTTTGCCACATTCTCAGCAATGACCGGGTTAGGCCAGTGGTGGTCTGGCTACTCCCAGCTCATGTGGGAACTAGCAGGGTGCCACCTACCCTGATGTCACGAATGAGTTGCTGTGTAGGTGTTTCTATGGGAACTTTGCTGTCAATGACACCCTGAATGGCAGAGGCCCAGCGCATGGCTTCGTTCAGCAGCTTCGTGTACAGCCTGTAGGAGTGCTTCCGCCCGTGGACTATGATGTTCCAGTAGCCTGTGGAGAAACAAAGGTGGAAACAAAGCTGCAAGGTGAAACTGGCTTCCCTATTATGTAGCTAACTAGAGGTTAGCAAATGTGACATAAACCTACAAGGAGGGCCAGAAAGAGAATCTGGGGAGCTACAGGTCTGTCAGTCTGGCCTTGATACCGGGGAAGGTTACAGAGCAGATCATCTTGGGTGTCCAAGGAGAGCAACAGAGCTGGGCAAGGGTCTGGAACACAAATCCTGTGAGGAGAGGCTGAGGGAGCTGGGGGTGTTTAGCTTGGAGAAAATAAGGCTCAAGGGGGACCTTATTATATCTACAACTACATTAAAGGAGGATGTAATCAGGTGGGGGTCTGCCCCTTCTCCCAAGTAACAAGCAATAGGACAAGAGGAAAGGGCTGTCAACAGACTGTCCAGGAAGTGGTTGAATCACCATCCCTGGAAACATTTAAAAAATGTGTAGATGTGGCACTTAGGGCCATGGCTTAGTGGTGGACTTGACAATGTTAGGCTAATAGTTGGACTTGATTATTAAGAGATCATTGAATCTCTTTTTGCCTGTAGCTTGCAGCTGATGAAAAAACTTTGCTGCTTTCATAGCAATATACGGTGTTGTCTGGTCAAAGTTCACTAGGTAGACATTAACATCCCCATTCCAAAAAGAAATTTATCAGTAGGAAAGTCCCAGTCCAGATTTTGGTACAAAGACAGCTTTCCAAGATGCAAGTATCTTGCAGTGTAACCTGACTACTAGCTTGCCAACCAGGCAGCTCACTTTCACAGACAGCACTGGACTACACTGTTCTATTTGGACTACACTGTTCTGGTAATCACTTGGAAAATGACCACTCCACACACAGCACCTAGTCAGATTGCCAAACCAACTCTCAGAACTTTTAAAAATATGTGTTTGACAACCTGAGAGAATGTGTCAAGGTGATGGCAATTCTATCTGCTAAAGGCAGTCCTAGACATCTGTTGATACCAAAAATGTGGACACTTTCTTGTGAATGAGCAGAATAAATTTCCTCTCATTTCACTTTACTAAATACTTCTAGCTTCCAGCCCTTTAAAAAGGTATCCCATACAACTTTAGTACTCAAATGTCCAGTTTTTCAAGTCTTTTTCTAAGGTTCACAGTCTTTATATGGGGGATTCACCCTTTATCCCATAACCTGGGTTCCCTTCCAAACCCCTAAGGCGAGCAATGCCAGATCCTGCCTTCCCAGAACTCTGTGATGTTGCACAGAAAGCAAACACAGGTCTTTGTCATCTTTTGTTTCTATCAAGTTGAGTGATCCCATAGCACATGCAGTGTACATCCCTTATAGTGTACGGGACGGCTGCTATTTAATAGGTTAATGCTGACCCCGGAGACAAATGTAGGTTCATGCTACAAAGTGACAGTTCTGGAGATGTGCCAATAATTAGTGTCAACTACAGGAAGTCACACCTGTTACCCTGCCTGGGGAACACTGAGATAAGCAGTGACTCTACTCAGTGACAGACATCAGCACTGTGTATCTCCGTCAGGTGTGAGGCACTTACGGTCACCTGCACACTCTGCAAACCTCTTACAGTTTCCATGGGCAGAGATGTCTGCGGCCAGACACAAAGTCTCAGATGGCATCAAGGCCGCCTTCTCAACACGACACACCACTGCAGTCCTGCACCATCCCCTTTTCAGGACTGGCACACCTGGAGTCTGCTCTTCGTCACTTTGTCCCTCTCACCTGTGTCTTTGAAGACCCTCTCGTCGGGCTGCACCACAGAGCAGAGGCTGTTGAGCACGAGCGTCCCGAGCTTGGCAGCCGTGCGCTCGGATGACTTGTAGTAGTCGAGGGCAGTGTTTGTCAGAACAAACCAGCGCTTCTTCATCTTCAGAGAGGACATCTTGTTGCTGCTCTGAACCTCCTTATGAAGCCAGCCTAGCAGAGAAACACAAACACGTCATTATGTGCATCTCTCGCTCCCATGGTCAGGACAAATAATTTCACTGTCATTTTAAATCTGTCGCAAAATAACAGAAAAAGAAAGATTAAGAAACTTCAGTACTTCAACAGAAAAAAATTTGAGCCTGCATTGCTAAAGCTGTCAAAAAGATAATTTTCTGCTCAGAGGTGTAAAAAGCAACGTCCACCCACAAAGTAAAATGTTGAAAAAATGTGGGACTAATCGAAGAGGCTCCATGTAAAGAAAAGACAGAGATAGACCTTCCTGAATATATGCCTTTGTGGCTACTCTGCTGCACACAGACATCTTATCACGAAGAGCAGAGCATACTCTGCAAATGATCATTCCTTTTTCTCTTTGACTAATGAACAATATCAGATAAAAGGAACTGCTGCCTTGCAATTAAGTATTTTGAAGTGCAGGTACTCAGACTGTTATCTTATAGTCTCCTTTGTATCATTCAATCGCCTTGAAATTTTTAAGACTAGGGTTGAAGGCTTTTGCCACATTTTGGGGTCCATTATTCTTCCTGTCCTGCCTTGCCATGACCACTCTAGGACCTTTATTCCTTCATAGGCATTTCTGGAAAATGCAGGGCAATTTGCTCATGCACTTGCATTCCACACACAGGATCAGGAGTGTGTTTACGCATTTAAGACCATGTGATGAGCTCAAAGTATAGAGGAAATTCAAAAATATTTAAATAAAATGGGTGAATATTTTGCAATATATGTTTGATCCCTACTCATGTTCTGCCACCTTCAACTAAGCTCTGACTAAAGATGTAATTTAAACCTTCTGCTCAACCTCAGAGAATTTTTCTCACCTCACTATGTCTACCATAATCAGGTTAGTTAGTTTAGCTGAGGGCAGCAGCAATCCCACAAAGATCTCTCTCCCTCCCTCTCTACATGACAGGTGTCAGAAGGAACTGAGCTGCCAACAAAAGCCACAGTGTCACGTTATAGTCCATCTAAGCCAGCTGCTCCTCATCGGCAGCCACGCTCCTTCCTGTTCCCTGGTGGTATTTGCCAGATCTGTTTAAATAGGCTAGAACTATCATCAGAAAATGAAACGTATGAAGCACTTTTTTTTTTTTTTTTTCCACCTGGCAGGGAATTAGGTAAGAGCCAGGGCTAGCACACATGTGACATGGTAAGCAGCAGGCAGGAAGGCAGAGGGGGGCAGAGAATGACAGTTTCGAGGGAGCAGCTAAACCCTAGACTGGGTTAGCAGTAATCAAATCTGCCTGTCAGATTATAAGCAGAAGATGAGTTTCATATGTAATTGCATGTATTTCCTTTCACCTCTCACAAGGAATTCCTGGCCATCGACCTTGGATTCGCCTTTGGGTTTCTGCAGCAGGGAGATCCAGTGATGCATTTCCTCAGGAGTGTCGCTGTTGCAGTGAATCACGCGATTGGCCGTGATGATCACAAAAGAATTGGGTCTGCCAGAAAACAAAAGCATTAAAAATAGTCATAACCATGTAAATAACTCACAGCACACCCAAAGTCATGTTTTTTACCTTCCCATAAACAGAAAGACTTTCTGAATACAAACTACAGAGGAGTGCAGAAATACTTAAGATCACCTCTTGTTCAGTCGCTCTGTCAACTAATGAATGCAGAGATCACCTAAATTAAATGAAATATCTTTCAAAAGCTACTTCCAAAAATCAGAAAATATTAATTAGCTAATAAGCAGCTGCAAAATGTCCTTGGTTTATCAGCAAAGGGATTTGACTGATTGGAATGAGCCAGTGCCTGTACCACTGGGCCAAGCTGGTACCACCATTCTCCTCATACTTATTAAAACCAGTGATGCAATAGCAAACACAAGTCTCAGAAAGATCAAGTTAAAACATGTTTGAGATTGGTTTTAGAAAGGATGAGCTGATCCTAGCAAAACAGAGGAAAAACTGTTGTGTTGCTCCTGAATGACTTCGTCCTCCGCTTGCAACCGTATCTTACCGAAAGAATATTCACAATTCTGTACAGAATCAATGCTTTACAGGAAAATAGGAAAATAAAAGTATGACCAGTTCCAAGAAGACAGACTCATACAACTTTGAAAGCAAAACCAGGTATCTATGAGAAAACAGAGAAATTGAAAAGCAGAATGCAAGTATGAAGCAGAAGATGCAATCAAGCTCCGTTAGAAAAATAGATAAAGCTATGGAAGATAAAAAAAAGCTGCATAAAAATGTTGGTTGAGAATAAGCATTCTCCTCAGAACTTGTTTAACATTGCTTCAAACACCGATATTCCAGAAAGGCATACCTTGGCACATACATAAACAAATTTTGACTGTTGAGTTTACTATTCGTTCCTAGTTTTCACTGGTTCAGATACTAATTATGAGGAGTACAGGCTGAGAACTGCCTAAAATGTTTTCATCAATGAAATCATAGTTCACTTCTGAAATGCATTTTCTAAACTACTAAAAACAAAGTCCTAGCAACCTGTGTCAGAGCCCAGAGCTCTGTCCCCAGAACACAGAGATAGATAACTTAATAGCTAACATTCTACTTCAGTACTGTGGTGAGTATCTTTGCCCCAGCTGAACCTCTTAATATGTGGGAAATAATTAAATGTTTATATAAAGTGATATGAAATGTCCCATCATCTTTTCTCTGAAACTAACTAAAGGTCTGTACTGTGTTGCATTGCAAAGATATCAAGAATAATACAGATTTCTAAATTCATCCATTTTTCTTCCACAGTTCTGTTTCTTTCCCGTAAATTTACAAGATTAACTCCAAATTACTCTGTTGAAAAAACAGAAGTGCTGCTTTTGCTGGACATATTTGTTCAGTGCTGGTAATAGATAACACTGTAATTTTCTGGCATTGAGATTATGCTGTTTTCACTTTTAGGAGCTGAAGAAGAAACTTTGACTCAAAGACAATACATATAAGGACTCCATGCCTAAGAAGTGATATTGCTTGAAATAAGCTAAAGATTTCAGCTATGTTTATTTGCTTGGAGAAAAAGATGTATGAGTTTAAACAAATACAAACCCCAAAGGAAACCTGGACCTTCCCACAAAAATATTGTAGGGAGTTTCTGATTTAAGAGATGGTCAGATTGCTGTACCTACCTATCAGGATTGTCTGAGGCACAGACAGAGTCAATAAGTCCAACATCCAGGGTTCCCTGCAGAGTGAAGAAGACACAGATTGCATTTCAGATTACAGGTGTTCTCCTCTGTGAAGGAGGATTGGAATTGAAACCATTCCTCTGAATTCCAATAGCTTGAGTAGAAATGAACACATGAGAAAGGCAGAAGTGAATCATCTTTGCTCCCTAAACAGCATAAGATGTGCAAAGGGCTCCACAGGACTGGAGGAAAAACAGTTACAAGATTCCAGAGAGTATTATGAAGGTCTGAAATAACCTTAGCTATTATCTCTGTACTGGCAAAATACATAAATACACCATTCTTCCCAACTGCTATCTTCTGTCTGGAATAACTGTGACCCAGACTAGTTCCATCCAAAGACATTTTATCTGCATGAGGCAGCCTCCGTCTTTTCCTCCAACTGAAAAGAGCTATCTATGATCAAGCTGAGCAACCCACAACAAGCACCATGTTCCCCACTGCTTACCCTCTTTGCTACCAGCTTTGCTGTTTCTTTATAATTAAAAATGTCCAACTTTCTTACTTTTCTTACATGCAACTTTCTTGCAAGGGCTGGAAAAACATGCACAAATAGTTAAACACAGAGGGCTCCAAGCCCACAGGCTGGTTGCACAGTAACTCACCACAGCATTCTTTGGATTGGCCTGTTCATCCTGCATTTCCCTCAGCTGCTGTGCTGTAGCGCTGTGTACTCGGCTCAGGACATTAAACCAACCGCTGCCAATCAAAACAGAATCAGAGCTAAACTTCCAGTAATGAAACTGCCTCAAGAACATGATCAAGGAACCTGGGAAGATGCCACTGGGAAAATTTCTTCATTCACAATTTCCTGCATATTATGGCACAAAATATCTCTTGGGTTGATCAAACTAGATTTCAACGTCTTCCTTTCTCCTTATTTATCCATGAAAATTCTGTGCACGTTCTTCAACCTACTGACAGCTGCTTCTGCAAAATTCAGTTTTCCACTTGTTATTCAAGGAACACTAAGTAGGCTTTACAGAGAGCCCATGTCAGCAGACTGAGAAGAGCATAGAGCACTTGTAAAAACAGGGTTAGTTGGGAGTCTTCCTGGACTAGAGTACTGAAGACGCCTGGGAGTCTTCTTGATTAGACTCTCTCTGATCTGCTAATAAACTTGAAAGTCATATGGCTGGCAATTAATCATGGGTTTGTTTATAAGTGAATTTGGACTGAAGTTTTTTGTCTGTGAAAGGGCTTCTCTTACAGACATATCTGGAGGCTAATCGCTGTTGCAGAAAAAGCAGATTCTTATCTGCAGCTTCCAGTGAGATCAGCAAACATCCATACTTCATGGAGGATTCTCAAACTGGATACTCTGCGACATCTGTTAATCTGCCCTTTGCTACAGCAAGTGTTGGTGCTTTCTTCTCCATCAGAAGAGAGACTGATAGAAAAACAGATAGATAGGGCATAGACAGAGGCCACATTTGGTTTACACTTGTCCTAACAATTCTGCAGTGTGGTCTTAGGCCATGCCTACAGTAACTGTGGAAGTTCTGGGTTAAGAAGTTACTGTTCGTTCGGCTAGTGCCTCCCTAAATTTCCCCATTTCTTGTCCATGTAGCTGTTCTTCAGTCTATTTGTGTTAAATTGTATCCAAACACCTTTCCCCTTTGTCTCCTACACCAAAATAATAACATACCCTAAATAACTTCAAGGAATCAGTAGAGAAACAGTAACACTGTCAGGGCTGAGAGAGCAGAAGCCTTGGTAAAAGTGGGAAGACATGAGTGGCTGGGGACAGTAACCTCTTAACTTGGCTTTGCATAGCCAGGACAGGTTGTCCAACCTGCCCTTAAACAACTGATTCCCACTGTCTGGCCAGGATGCCAAGAAGGAAGGACATGAGTCACTTGTTTGCTTTGCACTGGGAAGATTTTATCAGATGACACTACAGACTCTGATAAGCTGCAGCCTTTTTTCTGTCTCCTGGACAAAACCCAGCTGCTCTCGCAATCATTTACAGACAACATGAATAGACTTTTTGTTTGATTCAAGATTCCATTAAATAAATAAATCAGCTATTAGATGTTCCAGTTTATATTAAGGTTTGTGTGTCTGCTGAAGTAACCCTTGAATTCAGCATGCTCACAGCCACATGAGAAGCTGGCAGTCCTGTGACTGGCAGACTGAACCACAGCCTTGGTAGCTGTAACAACAAGCCCCCAGAGTAGGCGTGATGCATCCCGGGAAACACGAAATGACACTCTGGAACAAAATCCCCCTTTTCTCCAGCAAAAGGGAATTGATTATGCTTCTCAAACTCTCCCATGAGTAGATGGGTCAGACCTGCACCGAATGAACAAACCTAACAAAACTCCCTGTTGTACCTGGCATCTTCTGGTGACTCCGCAACAATGTGGTAAACTCTGTCTTCTGTCACAATGTCCAAGGCATTCTCCTTTTCATGAATATCCACAATCTCTCTGGAACACAAGAAAGCACAAGAGCCAAAGCTAAAAACCTTTCACAGGCCTGAATTCCATCTGGTCAATTCTCTCACATCACACCCTTCACCACACAGAAGGGAAATCACTGGTTCAGATGGCTTGTAACTCTGACAGAAATACAAAATTCCACCAATACACATCAAGATGTTTAAAAATATCTGTACAGTTAAAACATAAAACTTAAGACATTCATGGATTTTCAAGACACCAGCAGACTAAATGAAAAAGAGATAACAGGGAGGCTGATATAGAGATCTGTTTACAAAGTCGGATGTGCCATTCTTTTTTGGCACTTTAGAGGTCTGCATAATGCTAATAGGTGACAAGTCTGTCCTTTCTTACAGCAGGAGCTGAGGAATTGACTATGGCAGCAGAAAGAGCATTCAGGACTCAGGAAAAGGCACAGTACATGCTGCCAAACTCAAATCCCGCTGTGAGCTTCATAATACCTCTGTGAAATGCCTGAAGAAGCCAGAAAACAGATGGAATCTGGGTAGGAGAGAATGCATGGGGTATGTACTTAATTAGCCTCTCCTGGTCTGGCTCCATCCATGGCTTGGAAAGAGCTTCTGCTGGATTATGAAATGCAAGACTGGGAAAAGAACTATCAAGAAATTGCAGACTCCCTCCAGAGTAAAACTAGATGCTGTAATTGTCTTTTCCTTCCTTTGTTTCTGATTCTCCAAGCACCATGGGAGATACACAGGCCAAAGAACAGCAGCACCGGACACTTCATAACTGATTTAGAGAGTAAATACTAGGGATCAAAGGGGTTTATTTTTGCACTCACTTTGCGCTTCTGATATCAATAGTCCCCTTCAGCTTTTCCTCACTATCATTCTCAAAGTACATCAGTTTGGATTCTCGAAGCACAAACCAGCGGCGTTTCCAGTTGCGGCGTGAAAGCGTTGACATTCCTCCGCCTTTTTTGTAGAGCCAGCCTGACTTCAGGGCCTCCTGCTTGGTGCGGAACCACATGAAGGCCTCGTTCTTCAGGACACACCAGCGCCGCCGCCACGGGTTCATGAGACCTCCTGCAAAACAAGGGAGCAAAATTTCAGCAGCCACGCAACAGGGGCCACACTTCCATTCTGATCCTGCTCCTGGGCAGGAGTACTTGCCACTCCAGCTCCTACATCAAACAAAGGAACTGAAGGAGAGAAACAAAGTTGTGCCTGATTTCAAACACAGAACCATTTAAGCCCGTACCAAGTAGGCACAATTAAGTCCCAGCGGCAAAGATATCCCTGACACCCAGCTCCTATCTCTTCATTTGTTGTTTTAAATAAAAGAAGAAAAAAAAATAGAGAATAAATGGAGAACTAAGAGCAAATAAAGATTATGATTCTGGACAAATAGAAGAGGAAAGCAGGTTTCTTGGATCCCATCCATCCACGGTTTTGGCAAAATCCACTTACCTTTCATGTAGAGGTAACTGTGAAAATAGGGCGGCCCTGAGCCATTGAAGATAGTGACTCGTCCATTACAAAATTCTTCATCTGTATCAATGTAAACATCCACTTCTTCTTCACTCTCCAGAAACTAAAGAAAAAAAGAAGAGATATAGGCTACTTGGGTTCTCCTGGTTGCAGGAGGACTGGAGCAATTAATAGGTTAGAGAAGTCACATGATCAGAAGGTGCAAAACTACACAGTCCCTTTGCAAGAAAAGCACTACAGTAAAAGTAGAGGCTTGACAGCTTATCCATTAATGCCTAAAGCAAGAGCACAGAATTTTCATACCTGAAAGGACAGCAGTGGACATGGCTAGAAAGCTCCAGCTCTCTGCAGTAACAAAACTTCCTGTTTCAAGACAGAGCCCACCTTGCAAAATCTAATTTGATGGGATTAAGAGAGAATTTTTCATTTTGGAGAAGTTTTCTGATTTTTCTGGCAGAAAAGCCACAATGCCAGACAAGATGGAACAGTGATTTATACCCAGCAAAGAAATTACTTGCTTTGGGTTGATTAGGAAAAAAGGTACAGTATAGGATACCTGAACCCTAAAAACATCAACCTGAAATTATTGAAATAACAGTACTGAATGTACTCATCTCTGTTCTCGAACTAGATAAAGGCTCTCAGCCATAAGAAAGTATTTCACATAGAAAATCATTTCCTTTACCTTAAATACAATTTCCTCTATTTGCTTTATTAATTTAATAGTAATGGAGGCAGTTCCTTAGACCTTTTCCTTCCTCAAATGCATGTTGCTTCATTTTCCCTTCTCTCTGTGACCCTTTTTTGTCTCATCCCTGGTGCACTCATTCATTCTCTTCCTTGGCATTAAGTTTCAAAAACCAGGTAGTCTTGGAACAGCAGCTACTGACAGGAGCTTGACTCGGCTGTGGTTATGGCTTCCTGGGGCTCACATTATGACAAAGTATCAACTGACTTTTTGATTAGTCTTACTCACTGATGAGCTCAATAAAACCCTCCACTTCTATTTGCATTTTAAGAAGAATGGTAGAAACCAGCCTAAGCTGTGACAGAATGATTCATGATTTGAAGATCACCTGACAGTGATCTGTGAGCACCTGCCCACAGAGAAGGTACCTTTACTCAAGCAGATCACATAAAATATTCTGATTTTTAATGTCAGCCGGCAGCTGACATTAGGAAAGTACAAACAAGACAATCATGCAACTTTTTAAGAAAGGTCAAAATCTGTCATTGGAAAAATATACTGAAGGAAGTAAAGTGAGTTCCTAAAAAAAAAAATAAAAATTCATAGTTTTCTAAAAGATATTTTGTAGTTCAAGTGTCTCTTTTTAGGGACATCATTTATTGGAAGTATTTTTGCGGCTGTCATTGGCTTCACACCTGAACTCCTCACAATCTTATGTGGGCTTTGACATTCAGTCCTGTAAGGGGATTTATCATTGCATTATTAAGCAGCTGGCCTGAGAGCACTCAGGAAATCCAGACCCAGCGTGGGATCTAAGCTGAGATGCTGAAGTGCAAGGCCAATAGCCCAGCTTTACCACCCTGCCATTGTCCCTGCAGCAGAAATGAAAAGGTTCAGTGATCCTGGCTGTGTGCATTGGGACCCAGCCCAATCAGCACAGTAATTTCCAGCTTTAGAATAGCTTAACTTGTACAGAGCAGCCAAAAATAAACCCTTGACTCTGAACAGACCTAGAACAAGAGAAGTTTTAGTGATGGAGACAAATCAAACCCTAGCCTTTCCCACTTCCTCTTGTCATTGCACTGGAACCTTAGGCCCCTTCTGTGAAATCTCTCTAAGGTAGAACATACACCTACAAATACCAGTTGTTTGCTTCCCTTCCTCCTAAAGGGTGTTACATTAACAGATGACAATGGAAACAATCTAAAATAGGTACACATGTACTAGCTTGTGTGCCAGCAGACACCAGACAATCACAAGCCCTCTGGCCTTCAGCCTATCTATGACTCTTCCCCTTTTTTCAAGCCGATTATTGATGTAAGAGAGTTATATATTAGTAACTATGACCAGAGCGAGTAGGCACACAGTAAGAAGGCAAAGATGTTATAAACATCAACAAAGTCACACTAATGCCCAGAAAGGTGAAGGGAGAGATTCTCACCGAGTCCAGGCTGCCACGGTTGGAGTCCAGGCTGGTACCATGGGAGTGTCTCAGACCCTCCTCATCATTCAGAGGCTCAGCTGAGGCGTTACCTGCATCTCCACAGCCATCAAACTCCTCATGGTCATAGTCAGACTCCACATCTTGGGGGGAGGTGTAGGTGGGCTCTCCTCCCTCTCCACTGTTACTCCTCTGTGTATCAGAGACAGTGCTGTAAACGCTTCCTGCTGGGTCAGACAGGGCTCTCTGCTCCTTGGGGCTGGTGGTTCTTTCCACAGGCACTTCTGGAGCATGGGCAACCTCTCCCACTTCCCTCTCAAGATGCAAAAGGCTTGTGTTTGCAACTTTCTTTGAGTAGTTACCACTGTTTCTTGTGCCATGCTGATCTGAGACCACCAAACCGGAAGTTGGCCGTCCTTCATCATCAGCATGAAAACCCTCATCCACTTCTTCCTCGGCCAGTGGTGCCACCAGGCTGCAGTCAATGTTGAGCGTTCCCTCACAAGAAAGTGAGCGCTCTAAGTTCTGCACACTTTCATCCAGATTGCCAAAATCCAGCAGCTCCAAGAATTCCTGGGCAACCCTTGATGCCTCTTTTTCCAACCTCTGTATCTCTTCTTCTCGCTGCCGATAGATTTCATTCCTGGTGTCTTCAGAGATGACAGACATGTGATCCTCTTTCTGTTGCTGCAACTTTTCAATCTCCTTCTCCAGTCTTAAGATCTCCTCCATCTGACGTCTCTCTTCTTCTTGCAGGGGAATATCCACCTCCTCAGTGTTTACTGTTTCCGCCTTAAAGAATTTAGAATTTAGAAGGGTTAAAGCACTTTCTTCAACCTGTCTGTGTTCCTTACCTGGACCTTTCATTCTTCCTGTCTCCTGTGCTTGCTTTGTACTTACCATCTGCAGAAAGATGACTCCAAACATCCTGCAATCATTCATGGTGTAAAAACTAAAGACAGAATTACTGAATCTTCAGGTACCTCCTTTTTCCCAGCAATCTACCTCCATTATGAATCATATAAAAAAGCTCACTGGGTTCAGTGGATTTTAGAAAAGCCTCTCTATTTGCTGTGGTCATTGTACACTGCAATTTGTTTAAAAGCAGTCTGAAAGTCCATTCTCTCTTTTTGAACTCACACACACAGAGGAGAAAGCAACTATATATGAATACATACATGCATAGACTACTTAAGAGCTGTAGATTTCCCAGAAATTCATTAAGAAGTCTGGAAATTTCATTGTTTCCTCAAATGAGGCTCTGACCATCAGAATCTGGGGCTGGAAGGGATATTTGCATGAAGCAGGACTGTATCCACTTCAATCACCGCCCAACAAAACTCCACCCAGAATTTCTTGGCATTCTTTAGCATCACTAGATGGCTGATGGCTTGCTGCTCTTACTCTATTCTCCATACTGAAGTAACAGAAAATTTCTAGCAGATACATGATAATTGGAAGATGGAATATACTGGTCACTTTCACTGATCTTTAGGATAAAGCCACCCTCCCCTCCACAGAGGATGTTGAAAACATACACGAGACAACAGATACACACATGAGAAAAAGTGAAAATAAATTCCAACAGGATTTCATGTACTTCCTGATAGGACTTATGATAATGCAGTCAATTGGCCCGTTTAAGCCTTAATCCTCATTTTCTTTAGTTACCTTGTTGCTTGTTCTCTACTTGACTCTTACTTGTGGATAAATGCATTTCTATGCTTCTAATCTCTCCTGAGCAAAGATGGTCTGAAACTAGGGAACAAGTGGTATGGGGAAAAAACCAATGAGGGACACAGCCATTTTCACACCCCTCAGGGTAGGTGGTCTGCTCTTTGGTATGTCAAGTACCAACAATTAGATCAGTTACAAGGGGTTTAATTTGGCCAGGGTAGCAGTTGGCTGCACTCTTATTTTGGCTGTTCCAGGCAACAGTCCAGCAAAACAGACTGTGTCACAGTGTAGCACATCACAAGGTTATCTAACAAGCTCAAGCAGTAGAGATAAAAATAGGATGCTGCATGTTCAATATGGAAATTTTCAAATAGAACCAATGCAAGCTCACAAAAGAGCCTTGAAAAAAGCCCTATCTTGTTAACTCTATGCACCTCTGCCAAAGCCAAACCCCTGCAGGTTTTGAGTGAACAAAGCCCATTTTTTAAACAGTGCTGCCACACAACAGTATAGATCCAGGCAAAGTGGAGGCAATGAGGGACTCTTCACAGATATTCACTAGAAAACATGTGAAAAGAACAACTGGTAAACTTACCTGGGCCACCTGCAGCAGCGCATTCAGTTGCTCCTTTTCTCTGTCAAAAAACAAGACATAAAAATCAGAGACAGACCTAGTTCTCCTATGTGAGGTTTTCAGAATTACACGTACACATCATCCCTCCACGTATAAGGTTAAAATGAGGTTCCTGCTGTAAGACTGATTTAAAAGCTTTTGCAATTTAGTAAAAATCCAATTCTCTGTGGTTGGCATGACCTTTGTGGATATAACAGATTTTCCTCATGCACTTAACTTTCAGATCAATTAGGAAATTGGATTAGTTGGAACACACCAGGAAGGACATTGGAAACAGTGACAGAAAGACAAATCAGGTTCAGGATAAATGTAAATATAAACAGAATCTTCTGAAGTATTATAAATCTGTGAATATTGAGGCTGTATGTGTGTAATTGACAGATATCAGGAAACTGTGTCCATTTTTTAAAACAGAATTATTGCAATACCAGCACTGAATTTGTGTTCTGTTTTGCTTTTACTGTACTAAAGCCCCAACCCACATAACTTCTCAGTGGCATGCAAAGTCTGGTTTATTAGTGAAGACTGTAAGAGTCCGAGTTTGTTAGTAAACATGAGCAGAAGGAAAAAAACTATCCCACGGTGCTGCAGCTCTACCCAGATCAAAAAGGTTCTACTCCAAAGCAAGGCTATCACTACAGCCAGCTTCTCCAGAGCAAGTATGCCACCAGCAACTGAACCAGCAGACAAACAAATGCCAGGGTCATGCTTAGGGAGCAGGAATAGGATGCTGCTGGATGGAAGAAAGTTACCACGGCCAGTGGTGACTTTCAAATCTATAATTCAACCTCAGGGCAAACAGGAGAGCAATGATATTTATTTCCTAGGCCTTGCAGATTTTCCCAGGCAAATTCTAAACTGCAGCTGCAAGTCACAAAGTCCTTACAGCTCTCACTCTCATGCTAACTCTCTCAAAGAAAAAAATCCAGGAAGTATTTGTAAATGAAAGCTGACATAAGTGAGATCCAGATGGTTCCAACTCTACTGAAAGATCCCTGGAAGTCATCATGAGTTAAAACAACTATCTTAAATGATAAGAGGGCTCAAAAGCACAACCATTTTAAAACAAATTAGGAATACCACCTATAATCTACATACTAATTCCTGCAACTGTTCCTCACAGTTTTTAAACCTTTGGTATTCCTTCCTGCTTTCTAGTCATCATCAACAGATCTACACTCTTCCTGAAATGTGACACCCAAAACTAGGGGCAGTACTCCAACCAAAGGGCACCGAAGCTCACCCCATCTTACAGAAGCAATTCTGTTTACAGAGAGTATTTGCTTTCTCCTCTCACACAGCATGACACTGGTGACATAACTCAACTTAGCCTCCAGACCTCCCTCCTGCTGTTGAAGTAAGCACTCCTCCTCCGCTCCCTGTGCATTTGATTATTCCTGACTGTAAATCTGCGTATGTCTGCACCAAAAGTTTTCCTGTTTTTCAGATCCTTTAACTCGCCAAAATTATGTGAACTGTAATCTTAGGCTATATGCCTACAGACCCTCAGCAGATGGTTTAATTTGCAAACTTAATAAGGATATTCATATTTCCTCATCCAAATTCTTATGAAAACATCACACAAATGTACCATATCCAGCACAGATCATGGAAGAATTTGATTCAAAATTTCTCTTCTATTTAACAAAAAGCAACTATTGTTTATTAATTAAATGCAGTAAAAACACTAATCCTAATCTTGCTTCACATAGTTTTTTCCAAAGCAAATTTCTTTTAGCACCTTAGAACATTGTCATAATTGTCATAACATATCAAAGCCCTTACCTACCTTTTACCTACCCAAAGTCAAGTTACCTATCTTCCCTGGCTTTTCCCTGTCCACATGACATGCCATAAGATACCACAGAAGGAAACAGGTAATTGTAATGCTGTTTGTTCTTTAGAAATCCACATTGGTTAGATTCCTTTATCAAGCATTTACAACTGTTTGATCATTTATTTCAGTATCTTCTTGAAACTGAGGTCAGGCTGACTGGTCCACAATTCCCTTATTCTTCCTTTCCCAATTTAAAAGGAGATCATAATTGTTTGGTATTTTCCACTTTTATGGAAAAATATTATCCACATTGCTATCTACAAAGGAGAAGAAAGAGAACAGCTACTGTTTTAAACTGCTTTACCTAGTTCTTGAAGTACCCAAGCATTTATTTCACTAAATCTCGATACCTTCTTTATAACTTGTAATTTGATTTATCTGAGCATTTTCTAACCTTTTCTTTCCATGACATGTTCTGAATTCTTGTATATCCCTCCTAATAATATTTAATATCCAACAGTTAAGCTTTCGGGGAAGATAAAAATAGCATCGAATATCTTATTTTACTCAATATTATTATTTTTCTTCCTGTTGAATGTTAGACCAAATTGTTCCATGTCTCCCCTCTGCTAACAGTATATGCACAACAACTGCATGCCAACTTCTAGTTTATTACAGCTCAAATTGCACCTAGGTCCTTCTGATTTTGTCTCTACACTTGTGTTGGGTTTTTTTGCTTGTTCGGAACAGCTGATTTGCAATTTCTATGGACTTCCACTTCATTTTTAAGTCAAATGGATGTTCAGAAGTTAGCCAAGTTGGTCTGCTAGTACCATCCTGTCTACTCACTCAGATATCATTTAACATTAACTAGAAAATGAAAATAAAATTAGTTTTCCTGATTCCTAGAAACAGTTCTCTGCCATAATGCTGGGTTGAACACATCTCTCATGGTCTGGGAACTAAAGGGCAAAAACACTCAATAGCCAATAAACTAGACAGGTCCTTTCTTTTATAATAGAATCAAATGCTGAGTTGGAAGGGACCCATCAGGATCATTGAGTCCAACTCCTGGCCCTGTGCAGGGCACCCCAAGAGTCACACCATGTGCCCAAAAGTATTGCCCAAATGCTTCCTAAACTCTGTCAGGCTTGGTGCTCTGACCACCTCTTTGGGGAGTCTGTTCCACTGCTGAGAACCCTCTGGGTGAAAAACCTTTTCCTGACATTGAACCTAAATCTTCCCTAACTCAGCTTCCTGCCATTTCCTTGAGTCTTGTCACTGGGCACAAGAGTGAAGAGATCAGAGCCTACTCATCCTCTTCCCCTCATGAGGATGTTGAAGACCACAATCAGTCCCTCAGTCTCCTCTTCTCCAGGCTGAACAGATCAAGTGACCTCAGCCACTTCTCATATGGCTTCCCCTCCAGACCTTCACCATCCTCATTGCTCTCCTTTGGACACACTCTAATAGCTTAAAGTCTTATAGCTTAATGTCTTTTTTTATATTCTGGTGCCCAAAACTGCACATAGGACTCAAAGTGAGGGCTTCTAACCTTAGAATCTTCTGATGCTTGCCACCTAGTCTGATGAGATCCCCCTTTGGGAAAGTACGTAACAAAAGCCTAGAAGAACTACTTCTGAAAAGAGAAGTATCATACAAGTATATGTTGAAATAAGCCAGCAGAGTCTAGCAGGTGCAGCAAGCAGCAGCGCTGACCCCACACACAGTGGCACTTCTCATTTGCCACGAGAACTGCTGGGCGAGCTCCCTCATTCCCAGGGGAGCTTCCTGCCATCCTTCCCCTTTGTCTCCCAACGGCGCTGTCACCTGCAAAGGCCATCATCTTGAGGGGGAGGGTCTCATGATATTTTCCCTCTGACTCCCTATGCACCATTGCCCGTGGCGCATGCCATCTTGGAAAGGGGTATTTCCAACATTCTGGGTTTCAATTTGTTCTCAAGGAGTTTGCAAGATTTAGCAATTTTGTATATAGTGATTATTTACTGTTGTTCTCCACCTGTTGCAGTTTCACTTGTTAGTAAACTTATTTTTTCACTTACAGCTACTTGTATTCATTCCTTATTGGTGGAAAGGGACTGGTTAAAACAAAGGGGGAGAACTCATTTTAGAATGTCCCCCTGTAAATTGTCTAAAACCAAGACAAAATGCAAGATACCATCTTGTACCTTTCCTTCACCTCTTCCTCTTCCTGTTTCCTCCTACGCTCCTCCTCTTCTTGCCATTGTCTTTCCTCTTCCTCTCTTCTGATCTGCTCTTCCTCCTCTTGCCTCCTTCTCTCCTCCGCTTCCTGCTTCCTGCGGAGCTCCTGCTGCAGCAGGTGCTGGTAGAGGCTGCGAGCCAGGCGGCCACGCCAGTGCTTCTGCAGGGTCACCGCAGAGGCCTTCAGGCGCAGCAGGCTCTTCTTCCAGAAGTACGCTCGGTAGTTCTTTTGGATTATAACAACACTGGATAGCACCTTCTGATACTTCTTCCTAAAAACAGAACCACACACTTAATGCACCATGGAGTCATACATGCTCTGCATTTTTCACGCCCTTGCATACTGACCACATCCACAGGAAAGTCCTTTTTGAAAAACATACTTCAGAAATGACATAATTTCTGTTCCTCTCCTGCCACTCACTGCCTGGAAATCCTATTCACCTCACTGTTTCCCCTCCTAAATCTACTACTAGTTTGTTTCAACAGGCACCTACTTTGGTGAAGACTCTCAGATGATGAGGGAGAGCTATTTGGCACATGGAAAGGGAAGGTTCTCTGGCCCAAAGTCTCCTCGTATTGCACAGAAACACAGTCATTGTGCAGTGAGTGTAATCACTCAGCATAGATTTATTATAATAGAAACATACAAATGGCCTTACTATATGAGAACAAATACTGCTCCATCTCTTAAGTGATCAAAAGCAAATTACCCCAGAAAAGGCAAAAACAGTGCAAAAATAGATTTGGCCAAATTAATTTCACACTGTCTGGGAAAAAACACACCGACACTACAATATTGATGGCTGAATCAAACATTGGAACAGGTTCACATAAAAAAATACTTCTATTGCACAACCTTTTGCCTAAACAAGAATCACAGAATGTCTTGAGTTGCCAGGGACCTACAAGGATTATCAATGATATCAAAATCAACTTTGCAGCACTTTAAAAACATGTCAGGGCCCCAAAACACAACAATCATCATTCAGTATTTCTGTAGTCTAGTAAAGCTGTAGAAAAGTCAGGTTTTGCCTCTGCATTAAAGACTATCAAGGACATGAAAAAAGTTCCTGGTAGAAGTTTATACATGATATACAAACTGGGCAATAAGAAGAGTTAGAATTACACAGTAATCTGGATCAATTTGTAAGCTAAATTCAAGCAAACATTAAACAATCCAAAGAGCCAATCGTAAGGTCTTGTATTGAAGAATCAAAGGCCAAACACAACTGATGTGGGACTATGTTGGGAAGCAGCAAGTTAAAACTGGATTTTTGGGCCCCAGATCATCACACAAAGGCAAACTCCCACCACAATGCTACAGAAAAAATACCACTGGGATTCTTATACCTGTAAGCAGAAATATTGTTGTATAGAATACTGCTTTTATCCTGTGTTCTGTGCTAGCACCCCCATTTCAAGCAATGTTAGACCCTCAAGTGATTTCTGAGGAAGCAGGATTGGAACCAGAAATTCAGGCTTATAGAATGAGAGCAATTGCTCCATGCAGGGCCTTAAGAAATAGAAAAGTCTAAGGAAAGGCTTTACCCCACTTAAAGTATCCACATTTCTATTCCAACAGGGGCCATAAGATTTAACCAACCTGAAGCTGATATCTATTAAGGCTGAAAATAAGAAGACATTTTTTAAAGTAATTTAATATAAATAGATGCCTTAGTATCTTGCACTGGGGAAACAACCATTGGTACTAGTCAAATCAGAAACTTCTTCAATCCAAACTAGAATGTGCAGAAAGAAGTTCTATGGGGATGTTAGACAGGATTTGGGCCAGCAGGTTACAGTAATCCTTGAGGTCTTACAGCCCTAGAAAGCACACTAGAAATAGCATGGTATTCTCACACATACTTCTCACAGACCTTCAGCAATACCCTGAGGAAAACCCTTAAACACACCTTAAAAACCCTGTCCTGGCAATGAAATTCCCTTCAAATGGCAACAGGGACCTACACTGATAGCTTGACACCTCCCTGCACATCAGATACATCAGCCCAGTCAAGAAAATCAGGAGAGGGATGCTAACAGAAGTAGTGCGCTCCTTTTCATAAGTATGAAGTCAAAGGGAGGAAGCACAGAGAAAAGAAAAGGAAAGGCAAGGAGTGATAAGAAGTAGGAGGTTTTAGGTTAATTACTCCTGGGCTGCAGTCCCCTCATCCCCACTCCTTCTGTTCGCCCTGTGTCCTGCACATGGGGTGTGAACAGCTGCACATGCACTCTCCGCCAAGGCAGACTAAGTGCATCAAAAAGGGTACTCTGACTTTTACAAAATGCATCTGCCAGAAACTCTCTCGAGTGCAACATGTGCCAAGCCCTGCCCAGCTCCAGGCCAGCTCTGCCTGCTAATCTGCCAGGCTGAAGTGCCCCCTCATTCCTCATGACCACAGCCAAGCCTGCAGATGCCCTTCAGCTGGAATTGCTGCTCACAGGCTGCAAATTTCATTCCCCTTGTTCAAGCTTCCACTCACCCTCCTGCACTGGCCAAAGAAGTTCAGACCAAGTGAAGGGGTTGGGAGACCTCCTGACCATGTATCACACCAGAAAAGGCAGGCTGGATGCAAGGCTCCAATGCTGTATTTGAAATTTAGTTAATTATTCTGTCAATGAACTGTAGTTAGCAGTTATGCCTCCAAGGACTAGAGATCACAGGGTTATGCTTCTTCCCATGAGCAATACAGTCCTGAAGAAACCAGGGGCACAGCCAAATTCGTACATGAAGTCCTGCACTATGTGGTTTTAGCTGGTGAAGATGTTACCTGCATCTCAGAGCTCCACAGATTAGCTACATAAGAATGGAGTAATTTCAATTTCTTGTGTCACATTTTAGTGATCAGAGATACTAGGTTGCACAGGATGCAGGCAATGAAAGCAAAGAAAATCTGGTTCTCCAGGCTCACAGAACAAGTTCACAAAGGGGGAGAAACCTGTAAAATCTTTCCTTTGCCAGTCTAGTTTGCATGAGACCAAATGAATTTAAATACATTTATACTTGCAAAACCAACAGAAATGGTATCAAGCTTAAGGCAGCACATACTGGTATTCCTGCCCAACTCTGCACAGACCATTCAGCACTTGCCCAGATGAACTTTGCTGGACTTTTTTCAATACAGGTGCAGGGCAAGTGGAATCTCTCTTCACCGGAAGTTTTACAGACCCCCTTTCCAGATCTTCTTTATTCCCTGCTCTCCTCCCCTGCAAAGGCCAGTTACCTCCAGCTGCTTGTGAAGATTTACACTCTGGGTGCAGATGCACAGCTTGTCCTTAAGGATGAGACTCATAACAGCAACATGTGGGATGAGGAATTCAGAAGTGTGGAGGCTGAAGGACCACAAGATTTCTAACCAAGAGGAATACTGCTGCCACATAGTCTCCATCACAGCCCTGCAGGGCACCAGCTTCCTTACGAGGAACTCAGAAAAGCAGTAATCCAGTATCCCTGCAGTGATGTTTCCCAGCAAATCAATTTTCCTGTGCTGATCCCTACCCCTCTCTTCAAATGCTAGACACAAAGTAAGAGAGCAGAGGCCCTGACGTAAAGAACTTGCAACCTCATGTACAAACAATAGAGCGAGCTCATTTGTCTTCCTAGAGGGAAATAAATAAATGAATACAAGCCCCAGAGACCAAATGTGTATTTGCTGATATTCCACACTGGCAAGGCAGGGTACAACCCTTGCAGACATTTCCCAATGCAAAATGAGCTACCTGGTGTAACTGGAGCTCTAAGAAGAGTGCCTGCTGAAACAGCTCTGCTGGCCAATGTTTTCACCTCCTCACAACCCTGACTGACAGGTGTCTGGAGCAAAGACCAGCCAGGAAAGAGCATCTTACTGGGATTAAGTGTGCATACCACAGCCATTAAGGAGTCAGCTGTTGCACTGACTTCGAGGGGCAGAGGAGGGGCGGTTTGTCTGCAGCTGGTTCTCCCAAACCTTCTCTGGTCAGGTGCAAAAGGGAGAGGCAAGAGGAGATTACTGTTGCAGAGCTGGCCAAAAACCAATTCTGAAGAGTTAATTAAAAGGAGAGGGAGATCACGAGGCAAACAGGCAGGGCAAGGAAAGAGGGTGAGCAAAGGCAGAACTGCAAGTGAGGAAGAAGCAATTGGCAGGGGGAGCAGAAAACACAGTTGACAGGCACAAGGAAAAGGAGGGGACCCAAAGCGTAGGTGGGGCCCAGCCAGGAGAGCCCTGAAGGCAAGGAAAAGGTGTCGCCAGAGGCAAGCAATTGGTACAGAAGTCCAGGGGAAGCCTGCTGAGCAGCGCTGAGGGAAGGTGCAAACGTGCACATAACTGAAAAAGAGGTGCCAAAGGTGTAGGAAGGTTTCAGCAGAGCTGATGCTGGCAGGGACAGCAGATTCTGCAACTCTCCCTTAGAATACAGGAGGGGAAGACGAGACGGATGCTAGGGGACTAGAGAGCAAAGCAGGGTGTCGGGGCAACCCAGGCACGCAAGCACAGAGATGGTGGGGCAGCCCCCAGCACTGACCTTGCCATGTAGCCCAAGACGTGGGCCCGGATGACTATAGCTGCTTTCCTCAACTCCTCTTCCCGATCCTTCTCCAGCTTCTGCTCAAGAGCTTCCTTCAGGAAAACCTGACGCCACGGGGAGGAGTTTCAGTAAACACAAAGAGAGGAAAGAAGTCAGTCCCCGGGAGAGCCGGGCGGTTTCATCCNGCGCTGCCGCCGCCCCCGCGCCTGCCCCGGCGCTGCCCCGCGGCGCCCGCACTCCGAGCGCCGGGAAAAGTTTCACAGCGGCGTGAGCCAAACTCCCTGCCCAACCCCCGCCGCCCTCGCTCCGTGGTCAAGACTTAAAAGAGAGAGGGAGGGAGCAGAGGAAGGAGGGAAAGAGGAGGGAGGAGGAGAGCCCAAGTTTGCGCCTGTGATTAACTCTTTCCCAGCTGACAGCTTTCCCGGCACAATCCGGTACCTCCCTGCAGCAGGCACTGGGACCTGCTTGGGGTGATTAAATATTTTGCAAAGAAACTCCTCCGCGTTTCAGGGAAAGGGAGGAACTTTTAGATTTCTGGGCTCCAGGAAGTAACCTTAACAGCAATCTTAATGGAAGGCAGGCGGAAAGCCAAAAGCCCAGTCGAGGCACAAAGCTGCGCGTACTCTCAGCCCACCGGTGCTGAAGCCCTCTAGCGACCTCCAGAAACTCTGGGGTGAGATGCTTCCGCGCTGAAGGGGTTCGACAGTGGAGCATGCACTAGAGGCAACTGAGCTCCGACGATAGAACTCTCCAAGTATTAGTGGTTGCATGTCAGTGTCCCGTATTTTAATTCTCAAGCATCTTTCACCACCTGTATTTAAAACTTCTGCTCGGTACTAAATGCTTGTGAAGAATGCAGGTGCTAAGTTAAAGACAAAAGAACTGAGATACAAGCAAGATAAGGCTGTCTTTACAGGAATTGTGCTGACATAACTAAGCGATGTTAAATCAGCTGGCTTGCATTAGGTTAGCACAGGATTCAGTACAAACTCCTGAAATAAATGCACTGCTTTTTTGAGATGGATTGCAGCCTGCATGGAGCTCCACGGCGCTGTGGGTAGACTGCTGGCAGTACCCAGACTAGAATAAGCTGATAAGACATGTCCATACAAGCTGCAGTCACAGCAGCAAGTGCCATATGGCCGTGCTTGTGTGACCTGCTGCCTGGCATTGGATAAATCCCTGCCAGGGCCAGCAGCAGAATGGGCTACACTAGGGAAGTGCAGCCCCACTTATAACTCACTGCCATGTACACAGGATGTGAGCTGATATTCATCAATCTGCAGAACTCAGAACCACATTAATCAGTAGAAATTTCTTACAAATGTACTGGATCCATGTGGTTGTGCAATGGCCAGAAATTTGAACAGTCATTTCGTCCAGTGCTCTGCACAAACTCCCCTCTTTCCCACTTATCTCCCCTTTATGTCTCTCTATACCTTCCCCTCCATCACTGCTTTTGGCGTCATCCATTAAGGCTCTTCCTTCCCCCTGCAATGACCACTGTGTACTGACACCTCTCCCATAGCTAGTGGCTTTCCTGGACTTGAATTTCTCCTGAGGAGCAGTTTCCATTAAGATATGAGCTGTTTTGTAATGACTAAGTAACCATGGGTAGCCTGAAAAGAAGCTTCATTATCAAGGTACTGCCAACCATGAAGCTGGCATCCTTCCCCGCAAGTTGTACATCCACTCCCTCTGTCAACTCAACAATCTTTTAAAGATTTCTTTGAGGCAGGGATTGCTCTTTCCATTACATTCCAGAACCAAGCAGCAGTCACCCATTTCAAGAATGCAACCAGCAAAACACTGTCTCGGTCCATTATCTTCATCAAATTGCAAAAATACTCGGGCCATCAGTGTTTCCCTAGCAAGCACCGTCTTTGCTGAGCAAGGCCAGTTAAGGGGGGGAAACTTCAGGGCATGCAGAGTTCTATGAGACCCAACCCTAATCCTATAGGATTATAGGATCTATATATGCTTGAGTGAAGGGTTAATCTCAAAAAAATCCATAACAATATCTAGTTATAAACTGTTGGCATTTTGAAGGTTTGGAGGTTTTTTAGACTCCACTAGATTACAAGGATGAATAACATGCATTTCAAGTCCAGAAGTATTTTTGATGCCTTGTGGAAACAGACTGGAAAGCGGCTGTTTCTTTGTCATTCATAGTCATTTTCTGAAAACATGAGATTGTTTTCATCTGAGAAAAGAATGAACAAAACATACAAGGTTACATCTATCATATTCTGTTCCTACTAGACACTGGGCAGGTTTTAAACCACAGTGCATCACCACAGTGTTCCTCACACAACCTCAAAGCCTGCATGCACCCTCAGGGTGACAGTGAACATGCTAAGGTTTCACAAAGATCAGCAGACATAAATGTAGCTGCTTGGGCACCCATGTGTACATAAGTGGGATCATATGATTCTTGGGGACAACACTGGGAAAGAAGGAAGTGGGTCACTGTGACCTGGATGCCAAACAGTGTACAGCAACCTCCTCCTTCAAATAGGCCCTGCAAACCAGCAGGTTGAAATGTGGTAATTAATGCCTTCAAATAGCAAAGGTTACTCTGTTAAACCACTGTAGGAAATCTATGGTGTGGGTATGGGCAAGTATGGCAGAAGGCCCAAGTGCACTGAAGAAAGGGTAATGGAAGCTGCTGCTCCATCGCAGCACATCACCAGTGAAGGCAAAGGCACCGTACACGATCTCTTTCATCACACTGCTTGTTTGCATCCAAGCCCTCAACTCTGCCATACCACCAGATTAATGCATTGAATACATTAATACCTCTTATAAACATTAATTTGACAATTGCCAGCACAGCAGCTGCTCTATTCTTAATGAAAAACACAAAGATCATCCTGCCCTTCCTCCTCCGTTTCCTTTCCCAAGCTTCACAATCCCCTGCACTAATTCACAGAGTCTTTTCCTTCCTCCTTCAAACAATTGCTAAGGATATAATTATCCTTCCATTCATTTTGCAGGAAGTATTCCCCCTTCTATAAGCCTTGCTCTTCACCCACCCCTTATACTTCTTCCTAGGTTACATCCCCATGGGCTTTTCACACCTTTTTCAGTAGCTACTCCTGCCTAAGCCAAGATTAGTTCTGGGAATACCAACCTGAGTACCCAGAGCTGCACCTGTAGCAGCAAAAGTGGCAGTAAGGCCTTGCAGGGGACTTCCTTTTCAGGACAATGACCTATGCTCTGCTCCCCTTGCCTGGTAGCTTCACCTTTACCTGAAAGACTCTGGGAAAATTAAGGCTCCATCAACCCAAGTATTCCAGGCCTATGTTACCTATCACCAGCTGAAACATGAATGCAGACAAAACAGTCTGTAATCCAAGGCACCACAGCTGGTTCCAGTCAGCAGGAAAGGTACTACCAGGAAGCACCACTGCTCTGCAAGGCCTCATCTTCGCATCTGCATCCCTAGGGACAGGCCTTTTGGAGGCACTGTCACAAAGCTGAATTGCAAAGTGGTCTCCAAGGGAGGAATGAAATGGCTTTGCATGGGAAAGAATGCCAAGCAACTCATCTGAAGAATGAAATGGCAGGGTAATATACCTCGGAATGACTGTGCCTTGGAGAGGCCAGGGGCTGGCCAGCCATTCAGCATGGCAGAAAGTGTGGAACATGCCATGACAGCCTTGGAGTGATCCATTCTTTCAATAAATAGAACTGCTCCCCTCTACCAGGACAAAAATCTCTAATACAAACCATGCCCAATAGAAAGTAACTTCTGCTACCAAACAAGATGGCTCAGCTGCTTCCCAGCTGCATGAATTTTCCTTCTCAGGCATAAAGAATACAAAGATTGCCTCTCTTAATCATTTCTTTCTTTCCACCATATTCAGACTCACAGCAACTAGCATCCAAGCAGAGAGATTGCAGTTTACCAACATGATGCATACAGCTCTTCAGTCAAGTTTTAGTTCACAGGAGACAATCATTAAAAAATAAATACATTAGAGTATATCCACAGTTTTGACAAAAACCACATACATTTTCTTTGCCACAATTACCACCCATATTGTTTTTTTCCAAATAATTTGTGCAGGTCAAGGAGCGAGTGAAAACAGACAGATGGACTCAGTCCTTCATGATGCACAATGGGGACTGAAGAGAAAAGACACCTATAACTTCCAGGGGCGCAAAGCAGCCTGAATTTCCCGCTTGTTGTTAGTCTGTTGTAGGCCCTGCACTCCAGCTGCATAGCTTATAACCTTTTGTACTCTAAAAGGTGAGTATGTGCATGTGAGTTTGGTCCTTCATCCTGCTGCCCTTGCTGTAGCGCAGCAATCTTCCATCTCTTGTCATGCTAAGAAGAAAGTTAAACTCTGGTGTTTACCAGCTAGTGTTTACCAGCTCTAAACACCATTTTCTAAAGCTTTCCTGAGAGCTCTGCAGCACACACACCCTCTCCACATAGGCTTTAACACTAAAATGCTGGGAGACTGGCAGTCACCCAATCAGTGTGGATTGTCCAGGGACAGAAATGGCCAAAATGGTTCCTGATTTGCAGGCACCAAGGAGGTGGTGCAAAACCTCTCCTCTCATCTGAGGAGACTCCAGATTCCAAAATCGAAGACGGGGAACACGTTAAGCACAGAGCAGAAATACAGCTAAGTGATAAAATCTTCTTTCTGGAACATCACTGGAGGCATGGGGAAAAAAAACAAACAACCAAACTCCAGATTAACACATGTCCTTCCCACAGCAATGGCCAGTGGTTTCCTTTATTGTCACACAGAGCTCATAGCCCAGACTACCAACTGAACTATCATCAGCCCTCTAGGAAGAGGAGAGATCTTGCGCTAGTGAATATTATAGTCTATCCAGTTATTGAGAAATAGTTGCTCAAAGCAACAAATAACATTATCTGATCTCCTGGACAAATTAAATGTGCATGTTTACTAGAATCACTTCTGGGTTCATTGTGGCACTGGAAATATACTGAAGTACTTCTCTGAAGGCTTAAGGGCAAAAAAAATGCAAGAAGTTTTGATGTACTACTCTAGATATGGACTGCATACCCACTATTGAGAAATGCTGTCTGCACTGGACACCATCCATCTTGGAATATTCTTTGAAGAATTTACTGGAGTATGTGGAAAGTTGTGATAGAGACAGCTTCACACTCCCAGATTTCTATAGCAATATACTTCAAAATGCTCACATCTATTTCTGCATGAAAATCCAGACTATTCCAGGCAAGAGAGAAGTGTTAAACATTCACCAAAACAGAAGCAAGATGTGAATTACGCAAGTGAGCAGAAGCATTTGGATACCTCTTCACAGAAAATGAATGCTAGCATCTGGGCTAGCTACAAAAGCATCATCTGAGCTTCCCCAACAGAAAGCTGTCATACATCTGGTGATGTAGCCATTCACAGCTTAGATATATACCAAGATTCAGCTCACTGCCTCAGGCAAGAATTTCAGTTAGTCAAGCAGAGTGAAATTCCTGGCCGAAGAGGCAAGAGTTAATGGCACATATTACAATTACATAAAATGAGACCCATGCTTGTTCCCCTTGAATCTTTAAATTGGATCAGACACAACAAAATCAGTCTGGTTTGGTCAATTAGGAGTTTTGATAAAATCCAGAAAAACCTGCTATATCTCTACATAATATGGGAAATATTTGAGATACTGCAGGTCAGTGGCATAGGCCAGTGTACTGAAAGAATAAGGACTGAACTGCCTTGCAATTTGACCAGAAGCAATCACATCCCCTTGCAGCTGGAGCAAAGCCATACCCTTCCCCACACTGATGAAGTACCTTGGTTTTACCCAACTGCCATTCTTTCTTGCTGCTGTCATAGGTCTGAAGAAAACCTGCACATACAGCTTTATTGTTGTCTGAGAGGCTTGGCCCCTTCACAAGCATCTTGTACCTAAGAACAGAACAGAATCTCATCAGATTACAGATGACAATAACTGCCCTTTCCCTCTCTCTTCCCAATCTTTTAACTCTAATTATCCTACTCCCATTAGTCCTTCTTCCTCTGGGACCTTCCTTCTTCATGTTTGCCTTTCAATTTAGAAATTTCCATCCCCTAACCTTTATCTGTTCCTATCATACTGGCAATTATTGTTGCAAACCCAGTAAAAGAACACAAACTCAACAGAATTTTTCAGTAAAGAACAACTGTCTTTTTGAAACATGTGCTTTCATCAAACACAAGTTATTTTGTTCAGTATAGGGGTGGCATTTAGTGCTCCAACAGACAAAGAAAGCAATGTTCAGTGTCCCTTCTAGCTTAAACTTCAAAAAATCCTTTTGATGTAGCTCATTAAAAGAAATAATCACTCTTTCCAATATTAATCATCAGTTACTGTCCATTAGAATTTTCTTCAGCTGCCTAAAGGTTTTAAGCATGGTATTTTCCTTTTACATATTATGACCAGCTGGGTTTCACAGCATCACTCTAGTAAATCTGTGGCAAAGCTACCAAGAAAAAAAAAAAAGACAAAGAAAAAAAGACCAAAGACCATCTGGCTATTTTTCCATTCTGACTTTTAGCCTAAAGGCAAGTCTCCAAAAGGCCTCCTAGATCAGTCTATGATATGAGCATTAAGGTCATGGTTAGAAAAACATCCCACAGATGATCCATACCAGAAGAAGCAGTTAAAGAGGGAACAGTCATATAGAATTCTATACTTTGGGGCTGTTCCAGCATACCATACAATGACAGCAATTACCTGCTGAGAAAGTCCTGGAAAAGGCGTCGTACAGGGAAACCTGCTCTTCGAACTTTCACTGTCTCCAGCATTCCTGAGTACCGGAGCTGATTTAGCACCACATCTGGATTAAAGAGGTTCGGCGCCTAAATAATGATCCAGAATCAAAACCAAAGAAGCGAGGCAGACACAGGCTGTATATCTCTATGAGTGTAGAAAGCCAACCCTGCATATTTGGGGATGCCAGGTAAAAAGGGGGAAGTTTGGGTCAAGGGGAAAGCAGCCTCACAACACTGCATAGTGCAGAATAAGGGACAAAAGGGAATTGGGCTGATTCTGGAAAAAGAAAAACAGTTTGCAGACTGCACTCACAGTCGGACTATGGTAGGAAAGCAAAGATACAATGTCTGAACATATACAGAGTGCAGAACCCTGACTCAGTTCTCTTTGCAGTCTCTCCTTTCAGTCAAATTGGAGACAAACTACAGAATTCTTTTCTGGCATAAATCTCCTAAGCAGTCTGTCCTCTGCCATATCATTCATGGTTTCAAGAAAACGATGAGTTCAGAGCTCCCCACCCAGTCTAGTTAGCAGCATGTCCTCCTGCCAAAGCACACAGTACAAGCGAGAGCCAGACTGTCCCTAAGCACTGTGACTTGCTCATGATGTGACCACCTCCACTGCCTCAGAGCCAGGGATCTGCAGGAGACACTGCCTACTGCACAAGCCTTTCATTCCAGAACAGATTTCTCTACAGGCACTATAAACAGGAGTGATTGCTTCTTCTACCACAGCTCTGGACTCTGCACAAGCTTTGTTAATCCTCCAGGTTTCATAAGCACTGAAAGAGGTGGGAATGGCTATATAATCTCATATTCAGCATGCAGTCTTTCCATCTAATTACCAGGAGGAGGGGGTGTTTTTTCTCAACTGTAAAATAACTAGAATAAAAAAGGGAAAGTGGGGAGGAACTGCTCTTACTCTCAGTTTGAGGCACCTGCTTAGGCATTTGTGCAAGGGCGTGCCCATGCAGGCCTGTGTCACATGCACACATATGGCTGGGAGACAGACCTTACCTTTTCCGTATTTGGCTTGATGCAGCGGATGAAAAATGGGTTGGAAGTACTAAGCGTGGCCATCAGGGAATGGAGAGAATCCTAAAGATCAGCAAGAGAGACCCAAAGGATCAGTCACTACAGAAGGGAAAGGGGTGACATTTGATGCCATAAGATCTTCATGCAGCCCTCCCATTCCTAATGTCCTTTGACTCTGCCTACCAAAATGTCAATAACCCATGAGATTCCTTCCTGTCCAAAACATACCCACATAGTTTGCTCTTAAGACTATTCATATGGCCATCCTTGTTCTTGGAGCTGTGTAGCTTTTGTGAGTTAATTTTACAAGTCTCTCAAACTTTAAATACAGGAAAACAAAACAGTGAAATGAACAGGTCTGCGGACAATCTAAGTGTGTGAGATTCATACTTGCAAGGTCTTCCTAATAAGATTTTATTGGAATTGTCACTATACCTGTAAAAAATGTGGCCTAAAAGGACACATACTTAGCTGAAACACCAAACCAATATGAAAGATCAAAGAACCTCAAGAACTTCATCTATTTAACAAAGTACTCTCTTCCTCTGCCACCCTGCTCAGACTTATCATCTCACATTTTATACCAGACAGAAATCCTTGGGGCAGTGGCACTGTCTTTTTTTAGCACTGCAACATTCCTGCACATTTTCAGTGCTGGACACAAAACAAGGATGAATGACTCCTCTTGGCTGCAGGCTTTGCTTTACCCATCTGCTCCTCCCCAGAAGCCTGCTGCTCTCTTGGAAAACATCGTACCCTGAACTGGGAACTGACAGTCGGTCTGCGCCTCTGGGTGCCCATCTTCAGCGTCTCTTCACTGCAACGACTGCAGACTCTTTCAAAAAGGTCATAGATGAAGTCCAGCCTAAGGGAGAAGAAAAGAATTAAAGAAGATGCAAGACACCTACCACCTGTGAGAAGATGGTTCTTATTGTCAGCTACTGCCCTATCCCATTGTGAAACACCTCATTTTTATACCTGCAGGAAACAGTTCAGCTGGGCACTTTAGTGAGGAAATTAATACTTCTCATGTGTCTGCCCAGATCCCGTGGGCTGCCCTGTATGCCACACTCAGCTGTAAAGTCAGAAGCCCCATCTCACATTTCAAGCAGGATAGTACACAAACGAAAATCTCCATTCTGCTCTGGCTAGGACACCTCCCTTGAGCAAAGAAGGAATGCTCAAGGGACACCTCCCTTGAGCAAGCATATCCCCCCAGGCAAAACTACCTTGAAGGTAGCCAGCTGGACGGGTGCTGTCATGCCTCCCAAACTAGCTCTCATGATTAGCCCCGATGACATGATCATGAAATTAGAAGCCCAGCTCTTCTGTGGCCAGAAGAGTTCTAGAGCTACCCTCCATGTAGGTCAGTTCTGGGAACCATTTTCCCGCTCCTGAGACATTGGTGCTGGTTCTTATGAAGTTGCACAAAGTTCTTCAGAACTGCTTGTGCCAGTTTCTTGTTATGGCTGCTTCTGGCCCAGCTTCTCTTCTGGCATGTTGAAAAAGCCTGAGTCCTTCTATAATGCTGGACGATAACAACCACAATTCTGGCCTGAAGCCTCATGTAAAATGTTCCCCAGATGCCACTGTCCATGTAAGAGGACTATGAGCAGCTCCCTCAGGTTGTTTCAAAGCTTCTCAGTGCACACTCCGCAGCAGCTTCAGAGAAGATGCAGTTCTGAAACAGTCTCATCAGGCTGGAGCCCAAAGGCAATACATGGACTGTGGTAAGAGGCACATGGTAGAGTTGCTGCTCAAAGACTTGTAGGATCCTCTGTGTTATTAAATGCCTCCCTCCTACTAGGCCCCCCTTCTGTTTCCCAGATCTTGCTCAAGATCAAAATCAACTTATTTCTCTAAGGTCATGTTGCAGCTCTGAGATATAACATTAGAGCCCATGCCCAGTCCTACAGCAACAGCTCAGTCTGGCTCAGGATAAGGACAGATGATTTCCACTAACAAGCAAGCTGGAAAACAAGCAGCCTCTGTACAAAGGCTGTCAATTGACAGCATGGCAAAGAGCATTGACTCATTCAGGGAAAACTTCACCATTGTTGGTACAGGGAGGTGAGAGGAAGAAGGAAAAGGAAAAGGGGAAGGGGAAAGGGAAAAAACCAAATTGCCTGGAGGGACGTCTGTCATGCTGTTAAAGCTCTTTTTAAAACTGGGACAACATGAGTCCTGATTAAGTCTGTGCCTCATCTGACTTCTCCAGCTCTTCTTTCTTCTATCAGGACACTTCAGCACAAAGAGAAGAATGATTAAGAAGGATGCCTGATGCTCTGGCAAAAGCAACTACTTTCCTTGGTCTGGTTTATTACATGAATGTGGCTTAGTTCTGCCCAGCAGATGTGGCCTCCTGACAAGCATACCTGCTGTCTTTCAGCATGTTTAAAATGTCATCACGAAAGGTGTCTCTGTTCTTCTCCAGAAAGCCTCTCACATCATACAGCACCTGCAACACAGACACAGCCACTAGAGCAGTGACATACAGATCATTAAGTCCTTCCACATTTATGTGCCAATGTACAAGGCCTCCAGCAGAGCTACACAGTAAAACTGCAGGCATGTGCCAAGATCTGAATTTCTGGGGTCAAAGAGCTACAGAGTTCTGCAGTTACTGGCAAGAAAGTAGCTTTTAGCCATCAATTAAAAAACACAAAAAAAACCCTCAAAAACAAGAGCCAAGTCAGAAACGGCTGCAAAGATTTGCCTGGCAGGAGAGGGTCTGTGGGGAAATCCTCTGCAAGCTGTGAGGTACTCTATTCACTTCAGAAGAGTGAAGAGAATGGCCACCCAGCGCTCCAACTTCCCAAGCACAAGGGCTCAGCAGATTATTCTGGGAGGAGGTAAGCCCTTCTTTAATGTGCAGGTGTCCTCCCTTGACACACCTTCATCTGCTTCATATCTTTCCACAACAAAGAGCAACATTTAACCTTGAAGGTTTGGTAATCTTCTCCTTTTTGCAATAGGTATTCAGCCTTTCCTCCGCCTCCTCAAAAGTCAAATTTTTCTTGTGACTTTTCCTATGAGTTTTGTTTGCTAGTGAATGTCCAAGAAAAGACAATATGAACAACAGAAATAAGAAGTTTATCCCCCTAACAAAAAGTTACCTGAGAAACTCAAACATCCAAGCTGGAGAATATAGTACTAGAGAGTGACACTCTATTTTAAGCCCATCGCACTTGTTGTGCTCTGGTACAGGACATTAACTGTGTGGAAACACACAGCTCAGAGACATTCTTGGTTTTTGGAATCTAGAATTGAGGACCTCAAATCTAGAATATACCAAGCATCTCACAAACACATCATGAACACCTACCTCCCCTGCATAATGTCTTATGCCAAACTGATGGTCTGTCACCCGAGGCTTCACATAGTAGGGGTTGTTCTGAAAAGAAAGAAAAAGAAGTTTGTCTTATAATGCTGGTATAAGAATAACTAGTCAGCCAGGAACTCTGCCATGACTATGACAAGGCTGGGATGGGCAAGGACCTTTGCTCTTGCAGAGCCCGACCACATCTGCTGCAACTATCTGCAGCTACATTACAAATATGTTGCTCAAATTTAAGATGGAAATATCCAGCCCTTCAAGGCATTTCTCATGTGAGCAAGGGCTTGCAGAATCAAGGCTGCGGAGGCATGCCATGGATGAAATGTTAATTCTTGTGTGTCTGACACCTGAGGAGACTGAGCTCCACACAAATCATGTGGTGCAGGACACAGGATCAGGATGCAAGGAAGATGGCAGCTTTGCATAACACCTCCACACCTTTTCTTCATCAGAGGAAATAACATACCAATTTCCTGTCTTCTATGTTTTATCTTTCCTTACACCTCTCTTCCCCTATATTCAATATTCATTTTTCCTTTCTCTTTTTCCTCTCTCATTTCCCCCCTCCTTTCTCTGCTCTGTGAAAACTATTTTAACTATTTAAGAGCAGCCATGCTGCTCTAGACCAATGATCTATCCATCTAAGTATTCTGCCCCTAGCACTGGCTATGTAGGGTAGAGTACAAAATCATACTTTGATCCTAATATTCCTTCAAACTCTAATTATTTCTATGAGGCCTGCCTAACTAGTAACCCCAAATGGATTTCTCTTTGAAATACCACAAGTGAACCCATGCAGACTTCTTGCATCTGGAGTGTCCTTTCACAGGGAGCTCTCAACCAACTACACAGGGAACTAGAGCTGCTTGGATTTAAGACTGGCTTCCCTTAGTGCCATTGATCTTCTACAGGCCATGTGTGACTTCTAAACCCATCACACCCACCGAAGTCGTCTTGTCTCCACACTGCAGGTCCCTTCAGTGCAGTTTCCTGTAGCACTGAAGCTTTCCCAAACCTGTTGTTTACCAGTTCTGACAGAAGCGCTCCTTGGGTGGAGGGGCTCCGTGGTGTACATGGTTCAAAGTGAAGGTGATCTACAGACTAAACAATACCATAACAATGTTTTCTACTTTTACTGTTGGTTTCCTGGGAGCTTTTACTACTTATTTTGGGGATTTTTATTGCTACTGAGCCCTGTGCTGGTATTTCCATGGAACTCCATCACAGCCTTCATCTGGGTCTCACTCCTGAAGAGCAGCGGTCAGTTCAGGGGCCATCATTTCAAAGGTGAAATTGGGACTGTTTTCCTTCAGGCACAGTATTTTACATTTATCTACACTGCCTTTCATTTTAATTTTCATTTTACAACACAATCAGTGTCATGAGGCCCCTCTCAGACCAGCCTTGCCCTGTGAGTCAGCAGAAAACCTCAGTGCTTGTAGGAGACAGTGAGGTAACTGACCATTTATTTTCTGTGAATTTACACAATTGTGAAATCGGAACTATAGGCCTATAGTTTCCTATAATACTTTCTAAAAATTAATATAGTTCCCCACCTTCTCAGACCAAAGTACTAAGGAAATTCTAAGTAACATGTTTTACGATGCTGTTTGTAATTCAGCTCTTTCATCTTTAAGATCTTTTACCAGTATTTAGCAGGTGGACAGCTTCTGATGCTGATAATTTGTTAGTGCTACTCAAATTTTTTTCATGGTATTTTTTTCTTTTCACACTGATCCTATTTCATTGCTCTTCCCTTCCCCCCATACATTGTTTTTTTTCCAACCACAAACTTCCCTGTCTTTCACTCCAAACATGACTGCTACTGGATCTTATGTGGATTGGCATCCTGTCCTCCTCTCCCTCTCTACCAAGCCCTTATATTTCACCCATGCTTACAACACTTATGGTTCCTTCTGCTATCTTCCCTATTGTTCCTCTCTCCAGTTGTTTCAGAGGGCATATTCTCTTAAATCTCAGCTTTATGCTTTTCCTCCTTAAGACTACAGCATTCCACAGAAAATACAGAGAAGAGGGCTTGTTCTTGTCAGGCTTCCCAGCAATGCTGCCTGGATGACTTCCAGTGCTCTTCCAGCCAGCACTAGAGACTTTAACTGGTATAAACTGGTATAAAAAAATGCTTCTGCCTTCAGCAAATGCAAATCCTAAAGCACTCTCCACTGTTCCTCTCTGCACTTATAACTCAGCCTCTTCCACCTCTTGCAAGCTTCCTAGGATTCCATGTTAACTGTTATTGCCTCAAAGCAGACAGAGGTGACACTATGAACAGCTTAATGAAAAGGCTACTCAATGCACAGAAATCACCAAAAATAGCAACCAAAATGTAGTGGGGCATAAAGGAATGCAAAATAATACTGGCAGTCTCATGCTGCTGTACAATAAACCACAGGTACCTTCTTACCAAGGGAACTGCATTCTGGTCTGATTATTTATCTCAGAAAAGAATAGAGAAAAAAATACGTAGACAAATTCAGAAACAAACAGCAGAAAGAAAGAGGAGCTTTAAAACGTCTCCATTTGGAGACAAACTGAAGAGTTTGGGACAGTTGAGAAAGAAAATTCATAACTAGTGATACATTAAAAATATTCATTAGTTCTATATTAAGAAATACCAACAACCATTTAAAAAAAAGAACGTAAATCAGCCATTCTCACATTTCTTGATCTATAAGACAAAGTCACAGTGGACTAAATTGAAGGCTTTGATTTAAGCCTAAAGAAAGTAAATAATTCCTCAAAGCTATAAGTAAACAGCCAAAAGTCATTGGTATTGCTTCTATTTGAAGTCGTGAGTATTACTAGCAGAGTTACAATGCAAATATGAAAAATGAGAATATTTGTATCTATGCCAATTTAAAAAAATCAGATAAAGGATGTAGATTTGTATGTTTTCAGGCTTGGATGAAGCCTGAATTAGAAGACTAGAAAACATATTTGCTGATAATGTTCCTACTAAAGTAGTTAATGATTCCATGCTTTAATTTGCCTTTTTTCAGTCTATTTACTATTTAGAACAAAGTGTTGGCTGTACCAGAGACAGGGTAAGGGATTGCTACAGTGATCTCAGTGGGGTTTCTGTGTCCCCAGGATAGCTTTCTGACCTGCAGGAAAAAGCCGTTCCACTACTGCGTCCAGAACACAAGAAAGAGGATGAAAGAATTTAATTAATTAGGAACAATAAGAGAGCTTTCATTAAAAGTCATGAGGCAAAAGCTGTCCCCAGCCCCAGGAGACAGATTTGACATGCTCTAGGGCAGACTGCTGTGAGTCAGCTGGCAGGAGAAACCCACACACACTGTGCAGCCACATCCTGTGCCTGGGGTGCTGCCTCATGTCCCGTCACAGACCAGCAGAACCTGACTCCATCCCATGCTGCAAACTCAAACCTCCTCTGTCCACAGCCTGTGGAATGCACACTCCCTCTTCTCTATGTGCACAGGAGACCATTCTCAGGTTGCTTTACATATTACTGTTGCTCAGTGCAGCCTTATTAAACACTCGCAGGTTCGGGCCTAAGGCATTTTAAACTTCCTGCACAAAGCACATATTTAACATCAACAAAACCTTCACTTTAGGTTTAGAAATGCTGATGGGGCCAACATACTGATCATTTGCCTGCCAGGTTATTTTCTTACTTACCATATGCTGGCTGTGAAGTTTTTCCAGAAGGGTGTTGTCTGTGCCTTTGGGGAATCGACTCTCTTCATTCACCAAAGCCAGTAGACCTAGTTTCTACAGCCAAACAAGAGACAGGCTTTTACAGTCAGCAAAAGCTTTAACTACACAGCACCAAGCCAAGAACTGGAGATCTGAACAGACTATTGAGCAATAACCCTTGAGTTGTACCCAGCAAAACTCAAACTGAAAGCAGAATTCTGGACAGTTAGTGCATTCAACAAGCAGAACATAAGTGGAGATTGTTTATAAAAAATTCACATTAAGGTTTTACATGTATGCTAATCCCTGTCTAAAACTATTACACCCTTCCTAAGCTTACTGTCAGCAATAAGCTGAGATCTGCTTTCTTGAGCCGAGACTATGGGTAGAACAGCTCATATTTTTGCCAGGTCACTATGGGAAGAGGAGCCAAGCTTGTAAAACCAGGAAATGCCAGGGAAGATACCAAGAAAATAAGCAGTGCCCACTAATCCCCAAAAACTGTCACAACTGCTTACCTTCTCAATAAGGTCCAGGCACTCTGCATTATCCATCCAGTCAATGGCTTCCCAGTTTATCCCTTCCCTGATAATCAAGAACAAACAGAACAAAATTGTGAAATGCAAGATCCAATGTCCTGGGGTGTAGGAGAGCAGAAGTAACTGAGCCTGGCAGATGTCCCAGGACTCGAGGGGATTTGCAGGAATTAGGCTTTGCCATGGCTGAGGAAAAAGAATAGGGGACACAATGCACTGCTAACACAAGGAGATGGAAATAAGAGACAGCCTTTCTTATCTATACCAGTGACTTAGATTGATGCTTTTCTTATAGTCATTGAGCAAATTTCACTTGAATTTTAAGACTGTGCTCTTTCTGGACCTGTGAGCATCAGCCCATGCTGTGATGATGATGGACAGTTTGCTACACAGCTTCAAGAGTCAGCTGCTGACCCACCAATCTGGAAACCAGGCCTGAAGCACATCTGCCAGAAGACTGAACCACAGTTCACAGGTCCACCAGGAGAAGAGACTGGAGAGAGTTTTCAGGGAGAGTTTTGAAGAGGATGACACAGATAAGCTTTGGCCTGACATGCAGGGAGCCTACAGGGTGGCCCTGCATCTTTCAGAATAGAAGCTGATATATGTACAGTAGTGCTTTGAAAATCACCCAAGACATTCTGTAAGTCTGCTGAATGTGTTTTCCCCCCTTACCATCTTCTTATACTCCCATAATACAGGATATGTCTGTTTTCAGAATTCAAAGCCTAAAATAACTCTTAAGAATACAAGGAAGACTAGAGGCTATGTGTGAAGCTACTTACTGACATTCTGATACAGACACCTTTCAGGTGGAGACTAACATTTTGAAGACAGTGGAGCTGTTGCCTCTGAATGCTTCAGCCCAGGCTTCATACTTTAAGGTTCAAAGCATCAAGATGAGGTACATGAATCTACTTACTAAGCCTGAGGAAGCAGAGCTTATATGATGAAAGATGAGCTTTAAGTAGATTGCCTTAGAATAATTTGATATGTAGTCAATAAAAAAATCCTCTCATTCCTTCCAAAGTTCAGTCACAGAACTTAAACTTCTATGCAACCATCAGGAAAGAATCATTTGTCATGATGGTGCCATTTTTAATGCAAGATTCCTGCAATGGTGGAACTGGCCTGAGAAGTGAGTGCATAAATAGTCTGGCAATTTTGTAATCTTTAGAATTTAATGAATTGCCTATTCAACTGTCTCCCTTTCCAAGGCTGCTCTCATTTGCCCTCACTGACCCTATTCAATTCCTTCATTCACAAACATAAAGGCTTCTGTTTCGGAGCAACAACTGAAGTATTTGTCTAGCAGCTTTCTCTAGAAGCAGAAATAGTCTAGAACATCACAGGTACTTCACAAAATACAATCCAATATGAAGCTCACAGAAGAGGAAAAAGCTGTGCAGAAGGCCCCAAGCTCAGGAAATAGCCTGATGCAAATCTTGCTGAGGGAAAGAGTCCTTTTCACAGTATAGGAATCTCTAGGACAGAAAGAGCTGTCAGATATCTCTAACTGTCTATCTTTAGGGAATTTACTTTTTGCACACCAAGATACCAGCTGCATTACACCACCACTGCCATAGGTAAATCATTACCAAAGTCAGTAATACACCCAGGGGCCATGTACTCTAATGGGTTAAAGCCCAGGAAATTTCCATTCAGCTGAAAGACAGAAGGAAATCTGGAGTTTCTAAACACTACAACGGAGAATGCTTTTTCCTGGAGACAAGTGACTTATGCTGGCAAAGCACATGGACAATGCTTAACAAGACACATCCATGGTCAGGGTTGTACCAAGGCCCAGCTGTCTCTCCTGCCTCAGTGGTAGGGACTGAGCAGCACAGTAGGAATTACGTCCTCCCTCCTACTACCCATGAAAGCAGTGGGTCCCGCTCTCACTGTTTGTCACCTGTTGTACTCCAGCTGCTCCAAGGAGAAGATGTGTTTGTTGAAATATTCCTGGAGTTTCTCATTTGCATAGTTAATGTTAAACTGCTCAAAACGATTCACCTGCAAGAAGAAACAATTATAAAATTTTACATTCTTGTTCCTGAGCTCTAGAAGAATCTATACGAGCAACAGGGAAGGTGCCAGGCCTGGAGTATAGCCAGAGAACATAGTAGTGTCAGGTGGTTATGAGGAGGACAGCATGGAGAGGTCCACTAAGAGAACAGCTTTTGTAGCCCATGCAAGGTTAATTCAGTAAACCTAATTCATAATAAAGCATGCTAAAGACAATTATGTTTCTCTTCTTGGAAGAAAGAAATAAATTCCCTAACTGTTAAGTCACCAGGCTTGCTCTTCTGTGAAATATCTGAGCAGTCACTCTATGACTGTTCAAAATACATCCCATATCAGCTGCATTTAGAAACATTACATGCAGGATTCTCCACACAATGCAAAACAGATGTAAACAAACAATGTACATGTAGGATTTGGATATCTGGTTCGCATACAAATAAAAAATTCAGTATTGTCTATCACAACAGATCTGCTTAGGGTCTGAATCACAAACCAGACCTTGAACATCAGCCTATATGAATGTGGCTGGCAGAAATGGGCAGCTAAATAAATCTTTCTGCTTTCAGGGGTAAGTGGCAGAGTAGAAATTCCAGAATGCCCTATGCTATCCTTACCAGGATGCAAACCCACCAAAGTTTCATGCATCAACATCTCCAAAACCGACCCACCCACCAAAAAAACCAAAATTCTGACCTGAAAGTTCTCAAAGCCAAAGATATCCAGGATGCCCACAGACTTAAAGTTTTCCTTGCCTTTGATCTTTGTATTAATCTTGCTAATGAGCCATGAAAAACATTGAGAATAAAGTGCCATAGAGAGGGAGTCCCTGGAGTCAGCTGCCTGTAAATACAGAGAGAAAATATGAGTCACAAAGAGAACAGAAGGCATAAGAGCCACACGAATCTCTATGGGACTTTAGGTTCCTCCACTCCTCTTCAGGTTTCTCAGCCTCTGTACTGGCTGTGTACAGTGTAGTATTTAGTTTTAACAAGTTGTCATATAGTCAGGCCACACACAGACAAGCCATAGTCTTTGGGTTACTGCACTTGAGAGGGTGAAAGAAGTAACAAAATTCATGACATTTTTTGGAACAAGTGCTGGGACAGGGAAGGTGGCAAAATACCTCACAACTAAGCCCACAGCAGTAATTTGTATCACCTGAGCCAACATTTGCAGTGACAGGCAAGGTATCTCGGTTCAGTACTCCTAGCAGAGCTGTCAAATGGGTGTCTGCTCAGTTTTCAAAAAACTGGTAGGGCAGGATTTAATAGAATATTCTGTCACCAAGCTACCCCCAAAAATTCCCTTTCCAAAACATTCCTGCAAGCAGTGTTATCCTACTGGAATCCAGTTAGACTGGCCAACAGCCAGGACACATGCCCCAGAAGTTCATGGGTTGAAACTTTCCTACAGTTGACCCAACATCCCATGTAGATATCATAACCAAGTGTCATACGTGGAAAAAATAACTTACATTGCGATCACTAACAGGCAATAGATAATTGGGTGTACATAAGTGTGTGGATGAACATGCAAAATCAAACTTTTGGTATCTCAAGGAAAAGCCTGCTACCTGATAGCTGCACAAGGAATGGGCTGGTTGCGTATTTTGATAACACTTGGAAAAACAAAAGTGGCACACCTTAAATCCTCCGATTAATAAAGAGGCATGAGACAGAATCACAATTGGGAGTTTGATCATGTGCTATCCTTCTTGCACATACACTATTTAGAATGGAAAACCAGAATTTAGGGTTTTGGAAAGAAGAGAAGGCCAAAAATAAGGGTCCCTAACAAGAAGACATGATCTCAGAGGACATAAAAAGGAGCCAGGAGAGAAGACGGCAAAGATCATGACTGGAAGAAAGATGCTGGAAGTGGGGAAAGATTCTGGAGATCAGAGACTTGGAGATAAAGGCCAGGGAGTGCCCAAGGACCTTGGCTGGTAGTACCTGAGAATGATAACTGGAACTGCACAATATAAACCCAGACAAGCTGCAAACTCCCAACTGGGAAAAGAAGTTGACATCTGGAGAATTCCGGAGAATGTAATGCTGAGGGGTGAGCGAGCCAGTACATGAAATAATCAAGTAGAGTGAAAGCTGTAATCTTGTAATTTCATAAATAAACTGCATTAAATAGATTACAGGTTGTTTCCCCTGTCTTGCCTGTGACACCAGCAGAGCAATTCCTTCAATAGGCCAGACCAGCAATGACAAATCTTCTAAATGCACCCTTGCTCCCTTCAGTTTTACAACCCTAAATAACATGAACTCTTTGTTAAGGGCACAGGCCAACTATTCCTGATCCCTTCCAGTGTCTCAGAAACTTCTGAGGCCCAGCCTGCCAGATCCTCCTTTTTACCAAACCACTAGTTTTCTCCTCCATTCTCTTCCTAGGTACTATTTCCTCTTCAGTACCTTAAAGTTGACACAGAATAACTTCCCTTCTCCACAGAAGAGAACATTTCAAAGCATGGGCACACATGCCTTTTCTTGTATATTTTCTTTTTATATTCTTTATATTTCTTCTCTCCATCAGATGATCTGCCTAATTGGTTTGGACTAGGAATGCCCACAAGGCCATGTATCTGTAGTGTATCTGGCTACACAGTAAGTTGGAGACATTTTCCAGGAACAGGACCTCCCCATCCAGCTGTAAGCAAAGCCACTTTCCCTACATTATGGCTCAAATGAGATTCTCAAAGGCGCCTTTCATCCTCCCAGCTTTGCCTGCCTTTAGGCCAGTTCATCCATTCAGCCCACTGAAATGTCAAAGCTCAGATGGGTAATGAGCCCATTACATAATGAGAAATCCCCAGCAATTCTGTCCCCAACACAAGTGGGAACAGGTGGGTGCAGCACTTAGGGCTTAAGCAGGAACAGTCTTTACAGGCCCAGTTTTGACTGCAACAGACTCACCTAGTGAGGACAGCTAAACGGCAGCATCCACTTGCTATCATAAATTTCTTGTGGCCTTGGTACTTCATTAGGCTGCAAGCAGTAAGTGTGGGGTCCAATACACACACATGTCAGGAACAGCTATACCATTGGGGAAAGCTCTGTTCAGGGAGACTCTCTAAATCCTACAACTGCATGTCATTGCTGTGGGCTGCATGAAGTGCCTCTGGTATTATCTGCTATCCAACCTTATGCACTGCTGGAGAAAGATGCAGCTTATTTAGAAGCGACAGCTGAGAAGAAAACTGGTATTGGATACCAAGGATATCTACCACAGACTACAGGCTGAAAAATAATTTTCACACAATTTCACTGCAAAGAAAGGTCACAGACTATGCAAAAAAAAGGAGACCATTTCTTAAAGGCAAAGCTTAGTTTGTGACATAGTAGCATGTGTGTTCACAGCAAGGAAAGAGCAACTACTCTACTATAAGGAGCACTGCTGAGACTTTAGCTTGAACACAATGCCCAGGTAGGGGCACTCCACTTCTTAAAAGATGTGGGAAAACAGAGACAGAAGACAAAGAGATTTAGAAAATTACTTACAAGGAAGCATTGAAGGAACTGGATAGTTTAGCTTAGAAAAGAGAACACCACATGAAAAACTTCACAGAAGCCAAAGCTTGTAAGGTGGACAGCTGGGATGTCAAAGGTAATCTAAATATGAGGAAAATCTTTTCAACTCCAGACTCCACTGCAGCTAAAGCAGGATACTTAAAGATGCTGTGAAATTCCTTCCATGGGAAATCTGAAGGAAAGTTAGACAGACATCCATCAGAGAGAGTCTAGTAACTCTGGCTTCTCTGCCAATGTAGGCGTTGGATTGATAACCCTCTGCAGTCTGTGCCAGCATGTGATTTCCATTACAGATGTTCATTTTACTATAACATGATGCCTTTTGCATCCTAGTAACAGTACTCCTTGTCTTCCAGTGTCCTGCACATTATTAAAGACAGAGGATTTTCTACACTTATCTGTGCAACGGACCTAAAACACCAAGAGTGCCCTCAAGTGATCAGCCACACCACAAGAGCTACATATCAGTTTATTTGGTTCTCCTTTGTGGTTATATGGATCTGGAAAGAGGCTGCTGTGGGATAGCAGCCTAACATCTGCCAGATGGTTTGTGGGAACTGTACTGCTCCAGTAAACCCAGCGTAACCTGGGAGTTCTGCAGGTTAAAGCATGCACACGTGCAATTACCACAATGCATCTGATGAACCTTCTGCATGACACAACCATGACCAGTTCCTAGTGAGTGAAGATGACTTAAAACCAGTATTGTGCACACTGGCATTTGCAAGTGGACTCCCCATTAAAGCCTGAAAAGCAGAGTAAACACTGGGACCTGAGCTACCAATAAGGGCAAAATACCTGAGCAAACAGGAGGACCTAGGCTGGAATGGGTGACACAGGAGGAAGACTCAGGGCCTGGAAATGCAGAAGTGGCAGAAGTGGAAGCACACACTAGGACACTTACCTGCTCCACAGTGAGAGGGGAGCTGATCTCTTCCCCACGCAAAATCATGGACCTCTGTGTCAGTACTTCAGAAAGCTGAAAGGCATCTAAGCCCAGGAGGTCACTGGCAACATTCAGCACTAAAAGGAAAACATGCTTTTTTCTCCTGCATGGTTCCCCATCACTCATAGGGATATTTTTGCAGCTCAGTGAGGAAATCCCAGGCAGGTGACTAAATCTACAAGGCAGGTGACTAAACGCCAGCACAAAACACACTCCCCCTTACTTGATTCTCTTGGGCATACCCAAAGCTGTAGGTTCACATACCCATTATGGACCACAGTCAGATACTTATGTAAGTCAGCCTTCCTGCTGACAACACTAAGAGCAAAACCCTGTGTAAAACTCAGCACCGGCAAAACACTGCATGAGAAGATATGTTTTTGTAAAAGCACAATACTGCAGTCTGACTATGGGGTTGCTAAACATGGATGTTGAGAAGAGAGGCAATTAACATGAGACTTGAAGCACTTGTAATACATATTTATTGCTTCTCTCTGTTTTGGGACTCACTTTGTAGACCAGCTCAGATTAGGTAACTGTAACAGAGTGCACACTAGCAACTGCTTCAAATGAAGATGGGGGAAAGTCTCTAATAGATCACGTTTATCTAAAACTTCTTCCTGATCTTATTTCTTCCATCTCTTTCAATGCAAAAGAGAAACTTTTGAGAGTTTTGAGACTGTGAACTCAGTCTGAGAATATCCAAGAGCACAGATGGATCACAGGGCCAAAACAACTAAATCCACTGGTACCCTGGAGCCCTTCATCCTGTGGCAATGCCTTTGTAGGGTTAAACTACAGGGAATCTGCTGCTGAAGGTACTTCAGACCAGCATAACAGAGGGAGAAAGGAAAAGGGAGAGGGCTTTTTTTGGGGGCCTTATGGAGTTTTGCATGGTCTGCCAAGTTGCTAGGGTCCTACTTACCTGCTTTTGTTGTAACCTGGGCCCCACCAGCTGTCATGAATTCAACATTTCCCAAATGAAGTGTGCCAGAAAGAAGTTTGAAGATGTCTCTGATTTCTTCAGTGCTGAAGTCCATCACCTTCATGGCAGTCTGTGCCAAACCAAAACAGCTAATGTTAGCTGTGTGTACAGCCAAGTTCAATGCAACCAATGGAGCCAGGTCCAGTGTGTGTGAGATGTAAAACTCAGAATTACAGTCACCACGAATACAAATGAAACAGCACAGCACCTCTATGAGGTATACATTTGTCTTTACAAATGATCTTTACAGTGTCCCATTCTCTCCTGCATTTGCTCTTTTGCCACCTAAGGTAGCTGGGCATTTACCCCATCCTCAGGTTGGAATTTGCTGCCACCTTTGATGGTCTGTCACAGGAAGAACATGTTTGTGCCTGTGTGAGGAAATCCTACCCTGAACACTGGCAGCACAGGTTACAGATGTTACTGGATGGCTTCCACATTCTCACTTATTTTCTTCCCTGAAGGACAGATCCATGTAAGATACTTAATATACTCTGATCCACATAACCTCCTTAATTCATTCTTAGTATAGTAGATTTATGCAGCAAGATTTAAAACCAGGCTTTCAGCATTAACTGCTAGATGGTTGGAAAGAGATTATCAGATAACAAGGAAGTATGGCACATTCCCTCTTAGTGCCTGCATATAAGCCAGGGTTCTTGGGGCATAAATTGACTTTGAGAGGTAGGATCTAGTCTTCATGCATTCACCCTGTCAGTGGGGCACTCTGCGGTTCTAGTTCCCTTCTTTTCTCCAGCACCCCTTCAGCTGAAGAATAAATGAATTGCCATTGAAACTTCTGCTGTACAGGTGTTTCCTTCCCTTAAATCACACCTAACCAGGAGCTACTGAAATCCTAGGCTGACTCTACTCGTCTTGCCTATCTGGTTTCACCTACATTATTAAAGCCTTAAGGCCAACAAGCATTTATCAAATAAAACATAAATTTGCACATTCATCCTGCTAATCCCTTAACCTCTGATAAACAGGTGTCTATTGAATCTCTGTGGAATTTCAGAATCGATGATTTGCTCAGGTGATATAACTTTACTGGAATATTTCTGGAAAATAGTACCTCCAGACCAAGCTGTTCCCCTTCTAATGGTCAGTGTGAGGTTTGCTGAATCAGACTATCTATCTATGAGGCTCCCACGGATAATTACAGGGTGGGGTTCTGCTCCTCCAAATTCTCTAGCATTATAAATTATTATTCATACTGTTTCCTAAATTCCCCCCATTTCTGTACACTAAAGCCACTTTTTGAGTCTTGTTTTAGCTGAGTTTTGGACTTGCTGAACACTAGATTTTGGCTTACGGCAAATCAATTCTGCCTCTGAGATCTAGACCATGCAGCATGCTTAGTCCATGAGACTGTGCCCAAAAGTTCAGGAGGAGTTCGGACTGGACTCACCATGACCTTACTGAACATCTCTACATCATTCAGGTTCTCATCAGTCACACAGCCAGACTGGTTCAAGTAGCGATAAGTCTCTGGCTCACAGAGGGAGAGGCTCTCTGCAACGGAAGAAAAAGAAGCAGGGGAGAGACAACAATTTTATTTAGCAACCAGTCTTTTAGTTCACAGAAGAGGAGGATGTGCTGTAACAAAGCTTGCAGATGGTATGCAAAATTATTTAGAATAGTCGAATCCCAAGCTGTGGAGTTTCAGAAGAATATCTCAATACTGAATAGACTCAAGAAAAAAAAATTTAATTCTAGCTCCAAAAGTGTACAGAAAAATAGTCTTAACTATATACATATGGTAATGACCTCTAAATTAGGTATAATCACTTGACACAGAGTTCAGAGAGTCACAGTCAGATTTCTGAAGACATTCAGTGCTAAGCAGCAGTTAAAAACTGAACATCATTCACAGAACTAAATGTAAAACCAGAATTAGGTCTCTCTATATCTGCTGTGCAACCACATCTTAAACACTATCTGCAGATCTCCCATTTTGAAAAAAACGTAGGAGAACTAAAAGATCAATGGAGAAAGGAGGCAAAGATGATCAAGAGCCAAAACCACATTATAGATGGGGAGGTGAAGCAGCTTGGGACACCAGCTTGAGAAGTAGATGGGGCGGAATAGCAGAGATCTGGTGAAGAAAGAATCTGTTTTGTATGTTTTCCCTAAGCAATTGATAATAACCATGATCCACACTATTTTCCTTCCGTTTAGATTGATCTCTGAATTGACCTAAGTAGCCATTTCTGTACGTATCCCCTAAAACTGAAATCCTACTCCCTTCTACTCTGTCAGGCCCAAATCTTCCATCTGATTAATCTAGCACACAGAGGAAAAAAAAAAAAAAAAGCATAAATAAATTCCCCAGGCCCTCAAAACCAGAGTACAACTGTAACATGTTCCTGCCTGCCTATCTGAGCTCTGCAGAAACACCATCAGTTCTCAGCAGTGCCTGGGACAAATACACACAAATGTTGCTGCACTACAAAGAGGATTCATCCACAGCCTGCAGCTGCCATTTTCTCTGTGTGCACTTTTTCAGACTCACCTCTCCCTTCTCCAAGTACAGACCTATAAATCCTTTGTTCAGATGCAAGACATATTTTGGCTCCAGTACTTCCACTACATCACTGGTCTACGTAATTCTTCTCTCTAATATTACCTATGTTGAAGATTTGTTCTAAAAATATGCCTATCAGTCCATCCTTTGAACTCCTTGAACAGCTCCCACCAGCAACTGAATCAAGACTCTTTACCCTTCCTCTGACTCTAGCCAGTTGAATCACCTCATCACTTTGCACATACTTTTTCCTTCAGCACAGAATGCCTGAAGTCTTTTCTCATAAGAAATTTCCGTCATCCTCAGCCTCTTTTCCTTAACTCTCTTTTCTGTTTCCCACAAAATCCCCATATGACCTTCAGGAAGAAGCTACATATCAAGTACCTGAAATATCCATGCTCTGACTTACATCTGCTTCACAAGTTGGACTGGAAACAGGACAAGAGACATCTCTCAGAAAATGAAATTACCTTTCTGCTCCCCGCTCACACCAGCTAGCAGAGCATAAAAGATGTGGTAATTCCGCTCCCCAGGGTTCTGATGTACCACCCTGTTCTGAAACAAAGAATACAAGAGTAGCCAGCAGAAAAAGATCAGACTTACGGTGTCAAAGGCAAACCTGGTCCTCACCAGGATACAGGTAAATCTCCAAGGTCAATGCACAAGAGGGGCATCTTGCTATTTAATGATGGTTTTGCCTAAATAAATTCTACATCAAGATCTTTGTGGCTGTGCAAGTGGGCATACACATTAACAAACTGAACTTTGTCAGTTCTGGCCCTGCTCCTCAGTGAATTCCAAAGCAAACTGACTACAAAGCAAACTACATCCAATCAGAGATGTCTGCATTTGGAGTTGTACCCCATATTTTTCTCTGTGGAGCTATGTTTCCAGGTACTTCTGTCTCCCTTTCTCCCCGGTAAACAGTTCTTTCTTGGAGTCTTTCTGTAGTGCACAGAGTTTATCAAAGATGGGAGAACAGATTGTGATAGATACAGAACAAACATTGCTCCTCTGCCTCTTCCTCAGTGGGGACAGTTGAAGTAGTAACACCTAAGGAGCTGATGTCTACACGCTGCGGTGGAGACAGCCTCATCCAGGAGGTGATCTGGCACTACAACATCTCCCATGAGGAGAGGGCTCACCCAGCACTCAGGAGAGGTGATACCTACCTTTTCCAGTAAATCTGAACAGCATGTTAAGGAAAAAACATCCAAGTGACCAAAGCACAGATTTCTTGATGATAGGCAAAAAGTCTTCTAGACACATTGGCATGAACCCTGTAACAAGCAGCAAGTCGTGAAAAAACTGACACTTTGGAAAGTAGGTAAAGAGTGGTTCTAAACTTCATCTTAGATCATCCTCTCTATTCACTGTCCAATGAGGTATGATGTGTCAAAGAGATATTTAAAAGGGCAGGGCCAGATAGAGCATAGATAACCTAACAAAAGATGAGCCACATTAGGGACTGCTAGAAAGATTAGAGGCCACTCTTATCTGAAAGTCTGCATTGCACACAGCAAGACTTGCATCAGTTCTTATTGCTCCTGCAAGAGATCAATATCTTAAATCGATGGACAGCTCAAAGAGCAGAGGCCAAACAATCTAAGCCTGTCATTTACAACAGCAGTAAATTCATCTGGCTGCTACTCCACTGGCAATTGGTGTGCTTTGCAGTCAGCAGCAGCTTTGAACACACATCAAGAAATGTAGCCAGGGCATGTCTCCATGTCTGCCTCATGGAGACAAAAGATATGTCAAAGCCTTTGGGAGAGGAGTACCTGGGCATACAGGGAAGAAAGCCATCATGGCACAACACAGTTTGACTATATCCAGTCTCCACTGTATTTGTTGTCACTGGAATAGGCTCCCCACAGAAGTGGTCATGTCACCAAGCTTGTCAGAGTACCAGGAGCATCTGGACAATGTTCATAAGTAATATGATTTCATTTTAGGTAGTCTTGAGAGGAGCAGGGAGTTGGACTTAATGATCCTTATGTGTCCTTCCGAACTTGAGATATTTTGTGCTTTTATGACTAGGATTCCAAGGTCCACTGAAGATGGCTGCCCAAAACAGGGACTCATAATTCTCTTCTGCATCCAAATATTGTGCAGAATATTCTTATTTCTATTATTCTTAGTTTGGTCTCACTTTTCTCAATCACAAATAAATTGGCAGAGCTAAGAAAAGTAAACAATTTTATGTGGAGCAAACAGGATGCAATCAACCTAGGGGATCTTCCGAGGTAGAAAATTTCAGGGTTTTAAGTATCAAGTGTTGAGATTAATGAAGTGAAAAGTCAAACTATGTCCCTACCTAATGCAGTAGTGAGACAAAAGGTTCCCAGAGTTAGGTGCTGCAGAGTCACAAAACAAACACCTCTTCCCTCTTTAACTTGCAAATTTGCCCACAGTTGTAAATTGACTTTGAAAAATTTTGATGAGGGATTTCCCGACCTACACTGAGCCTCTCCTTATCTTTGCTCACTCAGCCTATTTCTGGTCCTCTGCAGAAAAGGATACAGTCTGTTACTCGGCCTCCCTGGATGTGTCCATGTTGAGAGAAGTGCAGCTGGATGAACTTGCCAAAGCGGCTGGAGTTGTTGTTATAAACTGTCTTGGCATTTCCAAAGGCCTCCAGAATGGGGCTGTAGAAACAAGGCAGTGAAGATATGATTAGTGAGGGGATACCATCAAAGCAAAGCATGTGCCCAGTCTTTTGACATTTGCACAATGTGTTCTGCCATGAGAGATTTATTCGTTACAGCACCAGCCTGGACAAGCAGGAAGAGCTCAAGGGAAAGGAAGGATGGCAAGAGCAATTTAACATGCTGCTAGATAAATTTTAAACCTTTAGGATTGCAGTTAATTAAATCAATCCCCGATCTGTACGGGCAGCTGGTGCTTACACTGTCAAGGGCATTCCCCACCAGTGCGGCTGCGGGAAATGAAAGGTGGCAAGACCCAGCCAGGTTGTGTCCCTGACACAGCACATCCCATGAATGCCACTGTATTTTTTCAAGGATTTTCAGAAGCATCAGACATATACAGCAAACACTCTGTAGCTTTAAACCACATACTTCTATATTCATTCTAGCTTTTTTCCTTCTGCCTTTGAAAAGCCATCTCTTAAAGTTAGAGCCAAACATCTTCAAACTAGCAAATAGCAATAAAACAATTTGTTTGGTACTTAAAATTTCATACTGGAACACACAAGCCCTTGTTACCTAAATCTTGCTTAGGCTGATATAATCCACATGGTTTCCAAGTAGAGGGACTACACACACACTATAGATCTGAAAATTACATTCTAAGAGAGCGACATCATCCATGTTGGGTGCAAAAAGAAGGTGCAAAAAATCTATTGCCAAATGTCAGATCAGCCCTAAATTGAAGAATTTTGTCTGCTGGTCACCTTCCCATCTTCAGGAAGGAAAAGAAATTAAAATTCATGGTACTTGCTTCACAGCAAAAGCCTAAACCACTCAAACTGACACACTGAATCCAGGATTAAAATATTCATTCCTGCAATTAAGCCAACTCTAAAATAATCTGAAGGGCTGACAAGCAAGGAATCACAGAGATGCTACAAGAACAGCCTGTATGTTTTCATGTCTAATTTTAAAACATACATAGTTTTAAAAAAAATTATTGCTGTTATTACTCTGAGAACTATTGGCTTTTAAACATCACCACAGATCTATTGCGCAGTCCCACTGGAGCCTGGGGCAGATATGGGATTATTCACAAGTTAGTAAATACAGCACAAAAAGTAACCACAACTAGAGACACCATGGAGCTTGCAGAAAGCTTCAGGCCCTGCCAATATTAGCTAAGGGAGAGCTGTGGTTAAGGAAGCACTCAACAACCTTCAGGAAAATGCAGGCAGTATTTTCCTAATATCTCTTGAAACAATCATTTTCAAGAAACAAGGATAGAAATGAAAATTCCTCTGTTATAACACTCTACAACCACAGAAATGCCAGTTAGAGATATCTGGGTGCACAGATCAGGAAAGTTCCTTGCCCTGGAGAATTTGAACTCCAAGACCCACACGTCTAAAACAAGTATGTAAATAAGGATATTGCACAGAAATATCCCACTGAGCACTCCACTGCCATGAATCAACAAAATTAATGGAGACAGCCAGAAAAAGGGAGAACAGGGTTATGTTATACGACCACCACTGATGCAGTAAGAGTGCAGGAGCCAGATAGCAAATCTTGGTGGCTCTATATCATGTTAAATTATATAAGAAAAGCACAAGGAAATATCTTGATAGTTCAGTTTGGCAATGGGCTCACACAAATGGGTGTGAAGTCTTTCAGGCTTAGGGCAGGAAATAAGCAGGAGAGTGTCTGAGCAGCTGCAAGGCAGAGGGTGGGGTGAGCTTGTTCAGCCAGGCACGAGGGCAGGGGCCTGGGCCAAGCAAATGGCCTGTGCCAGCAGCACATCACAGTGTGGCACCTGAGGCAGGAGTGAACTGGCAGAGCAGCACCTCAGGAAGGTGATGCTGGTTGCCCACTGGATGTGGGAAGCATGCATTCAAAATATTGGGAACCAGCTTCAGCAGGGCAGCAGAAAGCAAAGTGTGGAGTTTAGAAACACTGCACCATATTGCAGCTTCAGGATTCAGATGCACAGTTGAAGACAAAAAGATTTGAAGACTTTGTGGGGGGTGAATAGCAGGAAAGGTGGCTATGCTGTCAGCAGTGGCACCCAACATAGAGAAGAGAGCTTCAGAGTAAAGCAAGCAAAAAAAAAAAAAAAGCTGAAAGCTAGCAGAATTTTTAATGAACTGATGGATATTTTCAAGAAGGAAAAGAGACAAAATCAACAGTGTCAAAGGAGTTTTGAGAGCCTGATTTGTGAGAAATACGCCAAGCACGAATGTTCCAACACAAGCAACTTATGGAAAGCTGATGAATACTGTGTTTGCAATGCTGTCTGAAACTAAAAAAGAATCCAGCATTGTTCCTTGGAGTGTGCTGGGCAAAGATGAAAATCCACCATAAGTGAACCTGAGGAGGGCCACTGTCAGAGCAAGTGCAGCCGAACTCCAAAAACATGAAGTAGGGTCCATAGGAGTGGTGGCAGCTTCTGGGTCTGGGCCAGGCCTTCAGCTTCTTGTCTTCAGAGAGGAGGTGACAAATCAGATTCTCTTGCACTCATGTTGCAATAGTTCATGGAGCACTATGCTACATTGAACAAGCTGTGATCTCTTACCTCACTCCACAGCTTACAGCTGTGCATCTTACAGACTCAGGAATCACCTACCCACCATCATAAGCTCTCTGGATCACTGTCAAGTTATCACTTAACTGCTAAGAGTGCTTGAGCCTTCTAAGCCACTTGCCTTAAAGCAGATTTGTAGATCTTGAGTCATGAGTGTACTGCTCTTCAGAGCTTTTTCCAATTTGCCTCCATGCCTGCTAAGATCTGCACACCTGCAAAGTATAAATCATCCAACAACAGTCTCTGGAACACCAGGTCCAAGGGCAGCAGCCCTTTTGCTCAAGGCTGCTCTGCTTATAAGGACCTAAAGCCCACAACGCTGTCGCAGCTGTCTTCTCTGGAGGTTTCTGCAACTATCACAGGCTCCATCTGGGACTAATCTGCAGCCTTAGCCTTGACAGTACCAAACTCCAGGACCCTCAGCAAGGTTCTTCAGCCACAGGCAAGACAGTCTGGGAAATTTTAATGTAATTTGTTAAATATAATTCAGGTATTAAGGAAAACACGGCACAAACAATAAAACAGATGTATCTTTCCTGCCTCTTCCCTCGGGCTTCCCTTAAGTCAAACACCTTCTGTCCTCCATTTCTTTGCCTCAGCTTCCTTTTTTCTCTTTTTTCCTCAGCTTTCTTTTTTACCTCAGGTTCCACCCATTTCCTCAAAATTCCCCCAACATGGCATCACAGGAGCCTGGGGTCACACTCAGGACCACTTCTCTCTGTCATTCTTTGCTTCCATATTTTCTCTGCTGCTCTTTGCCTCTTACTGGTTTTCCTCAGCCACACTTTGCTTCTTCAGGTTTTCTGGATACTTTTTCTATTCATCTTCCTGTTCCAGCGTAGGTCACCTCTGGACTGTGGTCCCTCATGGGTGTCCCTGCCCTGGCATGGGTTATGTTTGTTCCCTCAGGGGTGTCAGGACCTCTTCTGGCATGACAGAATTTCCCTGAAATGTGTCTCCATTCCCTCATTGCTGCCAGCTTCTCTCTCAAACACATTTGATTCAGACACCATGCACTTCCCTGCCTGATGCCTCATCACGGTTTAGGTGGGTGGTGGTTGTTCCCTGGTGCCAGCTTCCATGGCTTGTTGTCCATGAAATCACTTGCCAGGACAGCAGGAGAGCTGCCAGGTGGCCCATGGGACTCCTGAGGGCAAGACATACCAGCAGCGCAAAACACAGGGAGGCCAGGGGAGAGCAGGGGCTCATGGAGGAAGCCAGGAGTAAGACAGAGACTCACTGTGAGGACAGCTACAATCAAGAGCTAGGGCATTAATTCTCCAGCTGCCATGCACACCCCACATTGCTGTTGGAAAGAAGCCTAATCCATCCACAGACAGCTGGGAGAGCAGCCAGGGTGAGGCATCCCGGCAAGACCGCAACCTTCGCATTTCCCTGATGTGACACCATCCAGCTCTGTGATCATCTCAAACCCAGGTCTGGCTCCATCCATGGCCTGGCTGCCCAGAGGGCAGGGCCCCCCAAAGGCAGGGCCCCCCAAAGGTAGGCTGACCCAGCACTCCAGGTGCCCATGAGGGTGACTGTACCTGCTTTCCAGGATGGCTTCTTCCACATGAGTGCTCTTCTCAGACACAGGGGCCCCGAGGGAAGTCTGGCTCATGGCTGACAGGAATTTCAGGAGCAGCTTGGTGCTCTCAGTCTTTCCAGCTCCACTTTCTCCACTGTTAAGAAAAAAACATACATTTCATTCAAAAATCCAGAGCTGATGACCATTCTACCGATGGCACAGAAGTGATCTCCAGGAATAAACATGTGACATCTCCGCTGTGACAAGCAGGGATCAGGCAAAGGCAGGGAGGATGGTGTGGGTATTCAGGCAGATGTCAATGCAAATGGAACAGCAGGAGCAAGGCGTGTGATGCAGCCATGGAGTAGCCGGTTCTCCATTTCTAACCTTATCAGAACACACTGGCTGTCATGACGCTTCCACAAGCAGCAGTAGCACTCATTAGCGGTGGCGAAGATATGGGGAGGCAGCTCACCCAGCCGGTGCTGTCTGTACAGCTCTATGGCATCCACGCTGTACAGACCAGGGATGGGTTTGTAGGGATTTACTGATGCCAAGATGGAACCAATGTTTGTCTATGGGGAAAAAACAAAACACAGAAAGGAAATGAAGCAAGCTCCTGGAAAAAAAAAATCACAACAAAGCCAGACCCTGAAATAAGTCATGGTGAAGGAGAAAGCCTAAATAAGGACACTGAGCTACAGCAGAGAGCTCCACAGTTTGGCAAAGAATGTCAAACCCCAGAGAAGGAGCTGTACAGCTGGGTATGGATGGCGCACTCTGAATTTTGCTGCTTTACAATATAACTTTCTTATCCTGTTGTCTTTGTTAAATTAAGCTTGCACAATTTAAAAACGTGAAGCCATCTTCATACCCAGCTACTTTGCACTGTGCTTGAAGCTGAATAGCAGAGCCAGGACTGAAAGAGTGTCAGGAGATACCTTCAATGCCCCTATCCACAGTCCTAAGCAAAGGGGGCTTGGCAGGGTTCAAGAACCTTCTGAATAGAGTTGGAACACAAACACATACACTACACACATGTGCAAAGAACCACTAAATCATACAATTTTTCTTCTGCTCAAAAAATGCTGTTTGGTGCAGCTTAAATCATTTGATAAACCAAATCAAAATTGACAGCTGAAGATGAAGCTCTGGATTTCAAGTCAAAACATTTCTACTTTTTCTAAACATTTTATTTTGAAAATATTTATTTTGAAAATCTCACAGTCCAAACAAAGAGGTAGCAAGATTTAAAATAAAATACCCAGAGCACAATACTGAATTTCAAATGTATTATTTTGTGCAGTCAGAGGGAAATTAATTTTGCTTTTTGGGGCATGACTTTTTCGGTTCAGCCAACCAGCTCAAATCCAGTTATTCTCAGAGCTGCAGTTCAGACCAATGGTGCCACCTCTCTCCTAATGATGGCTTTGTAATATGGTCGACATCCATGCTGCTGGTGTGGTGGCCTCCCTCACAGAGACATCTTGGACTGCTCTACTCAAGGAATACCCATTCTCAGCAGACATGACCAAGTAAACACTTAGATTGCTGCAGGAGGTGCCAAGCTTTGTGGTCAGGGACAATATCTAGCATTATTTCCAAACCATGAAGTAACTACAAGTCACCCAACAGATAAAAAGTATTTGAATGTATCTACTGGAGAAGCTGTAAATTAAACACTTGGTGACAAGGAAGACTCATCAGGCCAAATGAAATATGAGGCTATAGCAATGCCAAGCACTGAAGCAAGAAGCCAGAATGATAAGATGCTGTAGTCACCAAAATATTTAAAACTCATTTATTAAAGCAGCAGTAAGAGATCAGGGGAAAAAAAAAATCACCTAGGCCAAATTACATTATCAGTATAAACAGGCTGTCATGGACCAGGTCCTGAGGACCCTCTGACAGGGACCTTTGTGGGCAGAAATATAATTCCTTGGTAATGAAAGCAATAAGCAAGCAGATGATCATTGGCCAGAGAGGTGGAGAGAGAGAGAGGAAAGCATTGCGTGAGAAAACATGAACTGGGGAAAAGACATTGTACAAGCAGCTGAGGAACAGCTGAGGAACAGCTGAGGAACAGGCATTGTCCGAGACTACAAGACAGAAATGTCCATTCTAACTCTTCTCCCAGACCTTCATAGCATCTTTTCTTCTCAGATGTTTCAGTTTGCATCTTCCATTGTAGTTTCACTAGGATCAGAGCTCCTTTCCAGAGAACTTCTGGAAAGTCCTTTCCAGAACTTCTTCCAGTACAGCCATCTCTTTCAAAGGTGTTCCTAGGAAACTTTTCCACCACCCAGTTGCAGTCTCCTCATCACAATTTCTATCCATAATTTTTAATAGCAGTAAAACCATGTTCATAGCAGCTACTCTATCAGCAAAGTAATTGCCCTCAAAGAACTCTCCAGAGCAGGACAAGCCACATGTGGCAAGTCTACTTCTCAGGACAACAGATCCTACTTGGATGGTTAGGCATGGCTTTGCTCAGGACAGCATAAAATGTGGCAGTACTGTCCCTGGCTCAATTCTACATCACTCACATTATGTTTGGTCTACTTTTATTAAGGAATACAGGAATTTTGAGAATGAAGAGGGAAGATGCAGGCTGTTGCTGTGCTCACATAATTTCCTTCAACAGTTGGGTAGAGCTTGAATAGTATTATCTGGAAAACAAAAGGTACTGTGGAGCTTGTCAGTATTGATGTAGTAAATTAACTATGGGTGCCAGATCAGTCTAGATACACTGCTACCTACACTCCCTGATCAGAAAGAATTCCCTTTAGGAGCTCATGGTGGGGCTAATAATCTTACACTGAGGGGTTCTTCCTAGTGCTGAGCATGTTACAGAGGTCAGGCCCCTTCATACATCTCCAGAAATTTCAGACCCAAGGTGCACATCTGAGATTCGTGAACTGTGCAAAGGCAAAAAACGAGGTATTAAGGTGTTAAACTTTAACACCTTTATGCATGGATGGAGCAGGCACAGAACTAATGCTGCATAAGAGAAGGAATGGCACATCAGAGCTAGCTGAAAGGCTTAAGGAGACACAGCTGCTATGACACTGCTGGTGTTGTGGCATTTCTGGTACAAGGCACAGACTGAAAAGGAAGAGAATTCTGCATCACATTTTAAGGTGTGAGGAAGAAGAAACAGGAGGAATATGCCCAAATGGGCCAAAAGCTGCACAGAGATATAGCAGGTGTCAAAGAGAGGACAAGAAGAGCAGCAAGGATATGGGCCATCAAAATAGTGTCTGCACATGGGTACTGTCACAGGGTCACAAGGCTGTGGTGACAGGCAAAGGTGTCTACAGAAGAAAACAAAACAAAACAAAAACAAACAAACAAAAAAACCCCAAAACCCAAACAGAATTTACAGTCTCCTCTGCATCCAGCACGGGAGGTGGCTCAGAAACAGGGTCACTTTACTGATAATTTACGGGAATACAGGTGCATATGGTTTGGTTGCCTTGATAACAGTTGCTATGCAACACAGACAGATTTATATTTTTTCTGTCATATTCTGAAAACTGTGTGTGCACATAGCATGGACAAGCAAAGTAAGAGTAAAGCAAGGTAAGACGGTCTTTGCAATCTATCTTCCTTATTCTCTCCAAGCCTCAGCAGAGCACTGCCATCCCAGCAGTTCAGGGATGGATGTCTTGTCCCAGGTGTGCTTTTCCTCACAAGTCCCTTTCCTAACACTTGTCTCCGTCCTGAGAGGGGAATCAGGAAATGTTGTGCGTATTCATCTGTGCAAGGAGAGCAGAGCAATCAAAAAAAAAAAAAATAAAGGCTCAACTGCATGTAAAGGCAGAAGAGTTAGGCAACAGGTTTGCATTCTTAGTTTGTTAGGCAGTCTCTTCGTCTGTCTGGATCAGGAAGGATACTCAGTAACAACCTGTGTATGCTGCACTTTCCAGGCTGCTTGGCCTTTCAAACCTTGGAACAGCCATAATGGGGAACCTGGGGAATGTGAATGACAACTCATCAAACAAGGATGTTCATGGAGGATACAGAGCTGTGCAATTATCACAAAGCTCAGAGGTGAACATTCATGTTTTGGAAGTTCCTCCATAGAGGCTAATAGGCCCCTCCAATAAGGATAAGATCTCACAGGGATGATGGAGCTGGCAAGGCAGAAAACCCCCTCTAGTTCCTATCCTCAAGAGACAAGGATAATATCAGTACTTCACATGCAAAGTGGCAGCCCTGAAGCTAAACAAAAACCATTAAGCTGAGAGGGATGAGCACTTACATAGATGTTACCCTGTTGGTAGCGCTGGTGAAGGTTAAGCAGGATGGCAGCTTCATGCAGATCTCCCAGCATGGACATGTCTTCCACCCCATCAACGCTGGTCTGGTGCATGGGTAAGACCTTTTCTCTGGAAAGGGTGGCCTTGGGGCACTGGAACACCTGGAAGAATGGGGAAAAGGACAAATAAGTTCATGCCATCTGGGCACATGGTCTGATTTCCTACCAGAAATGTGCACCTTTATACTTTGGCACTGGAAAAGGAAATGAATAAGACACAGATCTGCTCCCTATTTTTGTAGTCACCCTTCTGTTCCTGTTCCTACATATTTGAGCCCTCTGTGCAGAAACTACACACCGTACTCCCTTCTTTTGCTACACAGTCAATCTCTCACTTTCACTACTGATGGGGACAAATCAACACAAGGTTACTTAATTTCCCCTTAACAGAAGCAGCACACCAGCCTCCAGCTGCTAGGCTAGACAGGTATTACACACTGCACTCATGACTGTGAATAATGATGGCAGCTGCTCCCAAGAGACCAGGAACAGTCTTTCACAAAAAACACAGGTGAGATCATGTCTCTGATGTCGCTTCCATGGGGAAGTAGAGGAAAAGCTAATTCACATTCCAGGTTTGGCCCTGCACTCTCCATAGAAGCAGCCAGAGAGCATCTGGAAGAGTTTGTCATCTCAAGAGCAAAGGAAAGCCAAGCACATGAGAAGCCAAATAAAGTAGTGACATTCTCTTTGTGTGATGACACGTATGTGTATGATATAGCTTTCAAAATATTTGTACAGTGACACCTATTAACTTCGATCACTGCTCTAGGAAGTACTCATCTCTCTGTGCAGTTGCACTCATCTTGCCTCAATTGCTGCATCCTTCTTCCTGCTAGAGCTTTCTCCTCCTCAATAACCCACTCTTCAGTTATCAGGTCATCTCCTTCACCCTCTTTCCACACAGCTGAGATTATGTGACTGTTCTCCTCCACCACATGCACATCCCAGCCCTCCTTTCCTCCTCCTCAAGCACGATGATGGCATTTCACAAAAGTTATTTCAGTTGCTTCCCACTCTTGGATTCAGCCATGTGCCATCTCCCACCCAATATCCAAAGCTGTGCTAGATGGTAAGACCCAAAGAGAGACAGATGGTAGACTTCATGTAGGTATCCTGGAGAAGGAAACTGATCCACAATAACCCCTCCAAAGAATCTTGTGCTTTTCCTCCTCTCCCAGGGCTCTGGTCTCTACCTCATTTCCATCCCTGCTTGTCAGCCCTCCTGGGTGCCAGCAAGAAACTGATGGGCTCCACAGAGAACAAGGATAATCTATAGCATTGATCTAACTGGTTTCTCCTGCCCACCTCCTCGGAGTGCTCAGGCTGCTGTCACTGCTGGGAGAGGCCATCCCTGCGGCTGCAGACAGAATGAGGTCACCCAGCCCCCTCCAGCGAGCCACCCCTGCGAGTCCCTTGCAGGGCGCTCCCAGCTGCAGCACACTGCAGGTGCTCACCCTCCAGGGCTCTGAGCCTGAACCCTGCCACAGCAGGGCAGCAATAACCCAGCACAGCATCCCTTATGAGATCACCATGATGCACAATCACAAGAGCAGCTCTATTCCAGCAGGGAGCTGGGGAGAAGAAGCTGTCTCAGTCCCTCTGGTGTGTTTGCCCCATTTCTGATCAGTCACACCTGTGTGGCAAGGACCACTTGGTCTCTCCCACTGGCAGACTTCTTCACAGCCCACTTCTTTCACCAGCCAGGAGGCCTTCAAAAATACACAGTTCACATTCATTATCAGTGTAAAACAAAGGGCAGTCCAGCAAAAAGGCTCTCTCCAGCCTCTCCACATTAGTTCTGCTCCTGGGTGTCAGAGAGGCCACACTGCCAGCTGCCAACTTGCAGCAGGACCCCTGCTCTGCAAGCATGACCCTAAAAAAAGAAAAACACCTTTTTTTTTCTTTCTTCTTCAGAGCAGAGACTTCAGGCATTTTCACAAGAGAACTGACAGAGCAGAAAGGGAGAATGGGGCAACTAAACTCGGGAGAGAGTACAAGCTGCAGATGCACAACATGAACTGGACTGTTAGGAGCAAAATCAATACTGCACTTTCAAACCAGGAGGCAGCAAATGACCCTGGCTCTCTCTTGTCCGCTGACTTAGACAAAGTTTGGAAGAGGACAAGTAAAAAAACAGTATGACATGATCTGTCCTTATATCTGCCTAGTGCTTACTCATTTACTACTGCTCTGTCAGCACTTGCAGCCATTTGGGCCAGAAAAGGAACATTAAGAAAACATTTAGACAAAAAGCTGAGTGGACAAGTGTCCTAAAAGATATCAAGCAGCTGGCAGCACCTGTGCCCAGAGGCTGCAATGCATGAAAAGTGATGGGTCAGAGCTCATTTCCTTGTCCCTGTAGACAACATGGGAGAAAATGGAACCCTGAAGAGGAAAAGGGGTCCTAAATACACAAGTAAATGATTAGTAGGGCTTAGATAATCACCTGTTACACCTGTCTTGAACCACTTGATTGGTGTTATTCAGTCATCCCTCTAAAAAAAGCCTGGTCCAATAAGAGTTAAGCAGGTGCTCTGGCAGGACAGCAACAAAGGTGGAGTTGTAGTATTGGTTCTGGTACCCTCAGGACAGAAACACCGAAGAGGTGAAATGTACTCCCTGGAGGAGCGATGTGATGCCACACTGCCATCTCAGGTGAGGCCAAGTTGTCACCCATCTGTCCCTGAGGCTGTGGAGTTTCATCTAATGCACATCCCTGCATGCCTAGGCAGCTCACCCTCCCTCAGGCAGAGGCTGGGGCCTCCAGCTCCACTGATGTTTGGAGGTGATGGCTCTGTGTCTCTGGAAGGCACTTGTGACATGTTAGAGAGTTTTCATGTCTTCCCTGGCACTGGAAGAAAGCTGACTTTTAATTTGTTCTCTACCCTCCAGGGAAGAGGGTATTTTTTTTAGTCTCTTTATCACCAACAGGCTGCAAGGATCATCCATGCTCCTGGACACAAACACACGTCCCAAGAGTGTCAAAGTGACTTTCTTCGAGGAGCTCAGAGGTGTGAGACACAAATAGGATGATGCTCCACCCTCAGAATCCCAGTAAGGAAGCATTTGTTACCCCACTGCTCACTCCTGGATGCTTCCAGCAATCTGCTAGGAGAGCAATTTCAAAGATCCTACCCCATTATACTGTTCCAGGAAGGGTATGCAAGGCTGATGTTCAGCACTACTGAGTTGAATATGATAGCTGATTTTTCCTGAAGCAAGTAAGAACTCAGGTAAACTGATCTCTCAGCAAAGTTGCCCCCAGAATATCCCTTTTTTAACAAGCTAATATATAAACCACAAAGTTATAGGTGTTAATAAGCAGATCTTTATTTCTGGGAAGGAAAATAATCAGTTTTCAGTCTAACAGGCACCTCAGAGCCAAAGATTTCTACTTTCTCACCAGTGACACACTAAATTTGCCTCAGATTTAGCCCAAAGTGAGAGTAAAATGACCATGACTCTCTCCATGGCCCTGCAATAATCAGGAATAAAGCAAAATCTGGCCAGCAAACAAGCCAAGATGAGGCTTGCCAGTGCTGCTCACCGGGCTCAGCAAAGGAGAAATGATTCCTTTTCAAACTCAGTTCCATCCATTAGTGCCATCCTGAGCACATAAGCAAAGCTCCCACCTGGCATCCAAGTTATATGTATCCATAAAACATTTGACTGTTTTGTCTGTATCGTGGTTTCCAATCTTGTGTTTCACAAGCAGAGCTCCTCCTTTCCTCCCAGGAAGTCACATTTCTAATGGATTTGTTGCTTGAGGTGTTTTTAAGGAAGTGAAAACAAATGACAAAAGCTTTGAAGCATGACTGGAGTTCTTACCTCACAGCTGCAAGGGCTACAGGGACACTGGGCCACAGCAAACATGAGGACACTAGATTTGTGAGTCCTAAAAATCAGAGAGATCAACTGCCCCATCCAAACCAAAGTGAAGACATTTATCAGAGTTTTCACCTGGGGTAGGACTGCCAGTCCCTCCTACAGGTATGAAGCAATGAACACAGCAGGTGAGGGAAGCACACAGGACAGCTCTTGTGGGTAGCACTGAATGAAGAAAGCTTTTTAATGATCATCGTGTGCTTTTACTGCATAAGCTATAAAGCACATGCTCCTCCAGCCTAGTGGTTTCTTGTTTCATGGAAGAAAAAAATTCAAACTCAGCTCTTTTTTTCACACCTGTAAGCCACTCAGCATTATGCTGAGCATATTTTCCAGCATCCAGGACACAGGCTGGAGGTGGGTGTACTCACACAGACAGCTCTAAAGTGGGGTTTCTGGTCTCCTTTCAGAGGTGCCAGGTGGGTTTGAAAGATTTTACAAGGCCACAGCAGCAAGTCAGAAGAGACAGAACTGGGAAAGTCATAGAAGTACTCACCATTTTTTGTCCCTTTGGAGGCTGCTGAGTTACCCATGATCACTTAAAATGTGTTAGTGATATCCAGCATTCCAAAACAACTCCTCAAGAAGGGGTTTGAGAGACTACAGTAACCAGATAAGAAATCTGTGTTTGCTAGGGGAATTTCCATCTCTGAGAAACAAATCAGGCTCTTTATAAAAGAATGATGACTTCACATCTAGGCCTTTCAAGGGAAGACTGAAAAATAGTCCTACCACTGACTGCATAAACCAGAGTCCTAAATCCCCTTTCCCCCTGTGTGCCCTCCTTTGTTTTCCAGGTAAGAGGCTGAAGAAAACCTGTCCATTTTTCTGTAACAATGCAGCCACCTGCAGGGCCCATTCACCAGAACAGCTGAGCAGGTCTAATTGCTCACTGCTGGAGGGCACTGTCCTGCCCATTTCCCCATCCTCCTCCCAGCCCAGGCGCCAGTCTGACTCATCAAGAACCTCCGTGAAGGCTTTGGATAGTTTTCCCGGGGTTAGCCAGGCGAGCTGACTCACTGAGGACTTGGATGATCCCCAGAGGTCCCTTCCTACCAATATTATCCCATGAGTACTGCAGTAGGTGCAGCAGGGAACCACAAGGAGCACAGGGCTGGAAATCAGGTGGGAAAGAACTGTTGGAGAGCTCTGCTCTCAGGGGAGCTTGGCTGCCTTGCTGAGCTGTCCTGTGCATCTCTGGTGCCTTTACACACTGTTTGACACAGGGAGCCCACTGCCACGTGCCCCTGGCCCAGAGGGCTGGCAGCAAAAGCTGCTGAAGTGGCTGGTGGTGAGCACAAGCACCCTTATAGTGGCACAGCTTTCCCATCTTGGCAGGAAGGGCTGCTTGTTTGGTGGAGCTGCCCCCTTCCAGGAGTATTTAGCCAATATAATGATTTTGCTAGGCTATTAATGCAACTCCTTCAAAGATGGCACAAGGGAAACCAGGAAAAATGAGGTAGGCAGAGAAATGAAGAGAACAAAAAGAACAATCTTCTCTTTTTAACATTTGTTAGATCTTTGGCATAGTTTGTAACAGAGCCAGGTCACTTTTCAGAGAGAATTGCAGCATTTCCATTGATAAATTTCAACATGACGGTTATGCGAAACCAAGAAGTCCATCTCACAGCTTGGCATAGGCTACAACCTCATGCAAACTTCACTTACCATGCCATAATCTGAGGTGAAGAGAACATTTCCATTGGCACACAAGCCAACAGTGCATGGCTGCAGCTGGTCCTGCTCCCGCAGCCATACCCTGGCACCCTGCAAAAACCAGAAGACATCCCATTAGAAAGAACTGGTGCCTGTGAGATCTGCACTCAGGGTGCAAACACCCAAGGAAAGCTGGAGGAAGCTGCAGTATTCAGAGGCTACTTCCAAGCTACAGCTGCTTAAAATATTTAAGTAAGTCCTACTTACATTTTCAGAGAAACTGGTTTTGTTTTTCCTTAATGTAAAATGAGCGGAAGAAAAAGCAGTTTTAATGAACTTCATGCGGAAACTGAAGTAAGGAAATACCAATTTTTATTGAAAGTGTCATGGAAAGATACCAAGACATAGAATAGTTGTTTTGACTGTCTAAATATTTTAAAACTTGGAGTAGCCGGTCATTAAAAGTCATGCTATAATAATAATAGAAAATATAAATAAAGCATGTTTACAATGTCATACACCCACGCCATACGCCCATCATTGTAAGTAAAAATGCTTCCAGAAATTACCAGCAAACAGCTAAGAGGATTTAACAGAGCTTTGTTTGCAAACTCTGGCAAGAGTTTCCTTTGGTAAATGACATGACCTGAGTGTTTCTCTGATGTACATATACACTGATGTATACGTGATGGTCCTGATGTCTGATGTATGATCCCACTGGTGTTTATATATGTTTATATATTTGATGTTTCACATACATTACAACATTTTTAAACTGCTCCGTGTCTCTCCAGACAAGTCTGAGCAGAAACCCAGATTTCTGGTAACACACATGCAGGGATCTGCAGGACAGGTAGATCTCATTGCTTGCCTACCAAAATTGTAGGGAAAACAAGTTTGCTGGATTGGCCTCTTCTACTCTGTCTGCCTGTGGGACCTGGTACAATGGAAAGAGCAGGAGCGTGAAGGCAGATCAGGGCGAGCATGACCTGCAACTACAGAGCTAGGCATGAAGTCACACCACATTTCAGTTATTGCAAACTAATCACTTGCATGTCTTCCCATAGAAATCACATAAGCTCTGCTTAGATAAATATCGAGAAAAATCCAACGTGCTCAACTGTTGAGTAACATTAGGGCCATTCTGCCATTCATTGATTCATAGACTGACTTTCTTCATTTTTTATGGCCCTAAATTATTGATCGTGAGCTTTAAGTCCTTCCTACCCTCTTAATCCCATCAGCACCATTAGCTCTTTGCTTGTAGGCTTAATATGTTTGAAGAAATTGAATAGTGTTTCTATATTACATTATACAAAATGTGAAACACTAATTCTATTTTTAATGATTTGTTTTTAGTTTAGGTGGGTTTTTTTAAACTACTTAAGTCACTCTAAGCAGTTTAGTACCCTGGACTTTCCTTGCTGGAGGAGATACATCTATAGGCCAACCTCTAGTCCTCCCAATAAAAGAACTGCATTTAATGACATTAAAAAGGTGTACATAATTCTAGCTTTACTGCTGTGCTCTGGTCTAGAGTTTCCACATCAAGCAGATTAATCTCCCCTCACTAAGTGAATGAAAAGCACCATTGCATCTGATCTGACCTAAACCCATGGATGGTCTGCAAAGATCATCCTCATGACCAGTGAACAACAGCGATAGAAAAAAAATGGAACATTAGGTTACAGATTTGAGATCCCAGAGAGCTGATATGAACAATACATCACACACAGATTTTGAGGAACTATATACAGGATTTGTTACATCCTCTTAGGTTTTCCAAAACATTGAATGCTTGAAATAAATTGTCCTGAGGCATCTGGGCAAGACATTGCTGTTAAGAAATCATCGATTTCCCAAATCACATTCTGACTATTGTGCATAAACATATGAACAGCAACATGTGTTTAAAGATTTTTTTGCTACTTTCACCAGACTCCTCCTACCACCATGGTAGAAAGCAAAGAGTCAGAAAACAGGAAGGTTGTATCTCCAAACAGCGGGATCAAAGAAAGCCTTTTATAAGGCACTTAGTGTAAACATCCCCAACAGTGCATTTCAGTGCCTTCAGACACCAGTAACCCAGGATGGCAGAGATGAGAGCCTGAGGGAAGTGCGGTTTAGTCAGAAGATGAGTCTGACCCTGCCATGCACGCTGTGTCCCAATGCCACAGCACACACACCCTGTATATGGGAGTGTGCCACAATACAGCACCCTACATGGTCTGTCCCTGAAGACCAGGGTGGTCCAGGTTACGCAGACTTTCCACTCCCTGACCCCAGAAATTAACTTGGAGCTACAAGCAGCAGATAATCTGACACAGAAAAGGCAATCCATGGGCATGAATACTGTTATTTAATATGTACCACTTGGAAAAGAGGGGAGACAGGCAATGGGATCACTCAGATGTCTTCAACCCATAGAAATTATCTACAACTCCAGACTGATTCAGACCCCTTTCCCAGCAGAAGTCCATGTGCAAAAGTATTAACAAATACTCCTCCAAGGAGACGTAGTTCTTCTGTACAATACCATGGAAACTTATGGCACAGCCTTCTGTGTGCTGCTAAGGAATAGAAGGCAACATGCTGAAACTCCCAGGCACTGTGGTATTTCAGCTGCCCAGAATGACTTACTTCAGTTTACTCTGATGTTGTAGCTGTTTGTATAACAGCAACTGCCTCTGCACAGCAGAATAACTGCACCCAGTTATGCTGTTTCCAAAAGGAATATTGTTCTGAGACAACCAGAAAAGGAACTATAGAGGAAATAATTACTTTAACTTCTACCCAGCATAGTGATAGCCCCATTTCCTGAAAAGCAGAGTTTGTTTTAGTGCATCTCCTTCCACCAGCCCTTTTTTCTAAACATGAAGTTCCCCAAGGAGCCTTGACTAAATACAGGAGCAGATGGTGACACCAAAGAGACTGCCCTCACTTTACTCCCTTCTCCCCCAATGCCACACATCTCATTGATCAGTTAAAAGGATTAAACTGAGCAGAAAACTTCCAAAAACTGCCAGGCAGCAAGGCTGAACTTCCATAGCAGAAGCAAGGTCAGTAGGACCGAGCATTGCCCAGCAGCGAAGTGCCAGCTCTGGGGGCCCCCAGCTCCCACGGGCACCACAGATGATTGGAAAACCCTGCTCTTCTAGGACAAGAGTAAAAACCCTTCAACTTTCATCCTGGGATATAGAAGGTCCACCCTCACCCACAGACAAAACAGTTTAACAAAATGAAGCAACAAGCAATCACCAATTTGAAGAGAATACCTTTAAGAAGACAGAGGACTAATAGCAGTGATGATTTTGTGTAACCACTTTCCACCAAATACAGCTGGCTGAATACTGATCATATAGTTAACTCAAGCCCCTTATATAATGAGCTCAACCCCTCCCAATTATTCTTTTACTAGGAGTTTATTAGGCTGGTCTATTGCTTCAGTTTTAAAGGGAACAACAGGAGGAACTGAAAGGAGAAATAAAATAGTAATGTACCAGTTCTATATCAAGGGCAGGTCACTCAGATGTTAAACAAACTCTGAGACCAACATCCTCATTCCTATGGCCTCAGTAACAAACTGTCCATAAACTTGCCTTGCCACAAAGTGCACAGCAAAGCACAATCCTGAAAAGTGATCATGTACCATGGGGTTGTAATTTAGAAAATAAAGTTGCTTGCATACAGAGAGCAGCGTTTCATCAGTACTGGCCCACGGTCAAACCATCATGCCTTCCACTGTGGACAGTAAAGTCTAAGATGTCATTTCTCAGTTCAAATAACACGTGGCACTTTGGGATCCTAGACTCAGAAATAAATAATATTTCCTACTATTCATGATACCAAAAAATCAATTGAAGCCACAGATTTCTTTGGCCTTCTATGCCTTTTTTTTGTTGTTGTTGTTGTTGTTTTAGAGTGACTGAAACTAGAAGTTCTCCCTTGCATTCATGTGCTTGTATCTCATCTCAGGAGATGCAGTATGGTGTGTCAGCAGGGAAAGAATAAGGGAGAGCTTGTGTGCTGTACCCAGGGAATGGGCAGAGGGGCAGACAGGCAACACACAGCCCTTACTGCAGCAGCAAGCATCCACACATTGAAGTAGAGTGTGCAGCCAGCAACTACACCCTCCTCCTCAGTTATCCAGCTGTTGAAGGCAGCAAGGTAAGCTCCAGAGGACAAGACACAAAACTCTGCACTTACAGGTGCCTTGGCCTCTCCAGGGCCTCCCAGCCCAGCCAGAGACACATTCAGGGACTGAGGTAAGAAAGCACTCCACAACTGTATCACTCTACAGAAACAAGTCTTCATATTCTGTTCTCCTTACTTGTGTGCTCTGGACTACCCTTGAATCTTCACGTTTTCCCAGGATGTCTTCTGCCTTCTGGAAACTACTTCTTCCCAGGCACAAGCAAGCATGAGCTGCCCCAGCTGAACTTCAGGACACAGCAATGCTGTTTCTCTCTGAGTGCGCTCAGACATCCCATTCCTCCTTGTGCACAAGCCTACACAACTGCCAGGGTAACATGCTCAGGAGGGGCTAAACCAGGACGGCTGTATCAATTTTCCAGGGATTATTCTGAGAGGAAAAGTGTTTTCGGTTGGAAGATACCTTTCAGTGTGTGAAAGGAGCACACAATTGGCTGCTTTTTCCAGTACAGGATGTTTTTAATGTTTTCTTTGTGATTGAACTTGACTGTCTCAGCCTCCAGATCTACCTACAAACACAATACTACAAGACGCTCTCGCGGTGCCTTCCTTGATTTAGGTAATTATACCAAATCAGCCATTCTGCAAGGGGCAGGGATATCTCAAAAATGTGCACCTTTGCACTGAAAGTCTGAGACAAAAACCTCTGAGGGTGCTACAAGTTTTCAACTACAAATACTGTATACTGTATACGTAACTTACCTTTTTCCTCCTAGCACTGAAGCTGTTCACTGGGTATTTGGCATCCAAGCCTTGTGTTTCTCCTGGCGATGGATCCATAGGCTTTGAGAAGGCTCTCCTAGCAGCACCGTGCTGAGCCAGCTCTTTTCCCAGCCTCAGTGGGCTTTGTGGTTGTAAACCACGAGGCAGAGACTGGGCTAGAAAGGCCCTTGCAATTCAGACAAAGCCGGAATCAGGTTTCAATAAATGCACTTTTCAAGAGATTGATTTGGATGATCATGAATAAGTGATAGGACAAATATAAAGAGCTTTAGGTAATGGATGGAAGATTGGTGGGGAGGGGGAGCCCCTAGCAGCCTAGACCCATATGGTAAGGAATGCAACTTTGCTGTTTTTCTGTTGGCAGGCTGAAATGAAGGGTTGTATCTGATCAGCAAAACCGGGACCAGCCACTGGAAGGGAGGGGCAGCCCAGGAGGTCACAGGTAAGAGAGACAGAAACAACAGCTCAGTTGGCAGCAGCCAACTTGGAGCAGCTGGGAAGAGGAACAATACCTGCAATAGCAGTAGGGATAACAGAAACAAAAGTCTACTTCTTGTAAGGCATAAGGAAGACACACTGCAGAGCAAAAAGGGACTGGACTGTACCTGTCTGGTCCCACGATTCCCACTCAGCAGCTCACTGAGCTCAGGCAGCCCCTGAGCAAGCCAGCAGGGCTCAGAGCAGGGCACAAACTGCAGCCATGGGTCCTGCTGCTCCAGAGCTGCAGGCTAGGCTGAGCCCATGACTCACTCTAGTTCTGCCAATTAGCACCCCCATTCCTCACTAATTAAGAAGCAGAACCCTCAGTCTGCCAGCAGCTTTGCAGAATAGCAGTATTGGGAAAAGGTTTGTATCTTAAATAATCAAAGAGCAGTTTGTCACTTCTGGTCACTGATGTATGTGCACTGCTTCCTACTCCCCTTTTGCCTCCCCCTCCCATCTGTTCTGTTCCTGTCTCCTCCCCCAGTTTGGCTGCTGCACAGCTTCTCTTCTCCCTCTCCAGAACATCTCTAACTTCAAATATTTCCCAGGAAGTGCCTGGTCCGTGGAGGTGATTCCTAATCTTCTCAAAGAGGCAGCTACACACTACAGGTACCACACAAAGTGCTTGTCATGGGAATGGAAGGAATGGGCCCCCAGTTGTTTTTCACATACTTCAGAGCTGCCCTTTGCCATGAGCACATGGTGCAGAGAAAGGAGACAGGTGTGAATGCTTCCGGACTTCACTGTACACTCTGTCCAAGCTCACTTTAAGATGAGCTGCCCCCTGCAATTCCACCATGGGCAGTGGAGTCATTCTCCTCAGATAAAGTAATAGTCCTACAGAGTTTGCAACTACCTGAGAAAATCTCAGCAGTCTTGAAAATGCATACTGCATTTCATTATGTTCATGAAAGTAAACACCAGTTCCATGCCTTCATTACGATCTCTTTCCTGCCTAAAACTTTAATTAGGAACTGAATTAAAATGAGTTGTTCGCTAAGCACATTAGTCACATAGGTATCTAGAGATGTGTATTCCCTGTCACATCACAGCAACACTGGCTTTCCTACACCTCTTATGTAGCCCTGAAAGAAAGGAGGTAACATGGCATGTGCTAAAGCCCAGCCTGGCCCTAGCAAAACTTTCCCTGACCAGCTTGCAGCTCCAAACTGAGCAAGTAAAAGGTATTCCTGCCCTGCTCCCAACTTGGGCAGGGCTTCTCAAAGAAGCCTCTCCTTCTTGCCATCAAATATATAGTGAGGCGGCTCCCTTGCCGTTCCCTCCCTCTCTCAAATTCAGCCAATGGCTTCAGCGTGAGGCTGGGCTGATGGACAGTTGAGAAGCCTTTGAGGTGCACAGAATAGAGCTCAGGGCCTCTGGAAGCTAAAACGATACAATGGCCTGTCACTGAGCAGCCACAGTGCCACATGTTTTGTAAAAATCTCAGATAAGAGCTCTGAAACAGTATTTCTTCTGTAATGTTTATTATGCATAATTTGGGATTATGTCCAATACCTTTTTGCATCTTGCCACATCCTTGACTTCAATAATTCCCTGCCTTTTGGAGTTCTACAATCTACTCAAACATTATACAGAAACGTACGCTTTTAAACCAGTCTCTTCACTGTGAAGCAGAAAATCCTTTTTTCTTGCAGTCAGAGGTAGAGGCACAGAGGAATTCAATCCACCTTCTCTGTCTCATCCATTATTTTCTGCTCTTTTGCCATGTCTCCCCCTATTTGTCATTTCACTAATAAAGTAATCTCAGGTTTTTTAAACTCTTCATATGAGACACTTTCCTGGTGTTTGCTCGCCCTCAGTGTCCTTCCTTCAAACACCACAAGAAAGCAAGTGGAATGCCTCTGAGCTGGGATGCATTGTCAGTCAATCTGAAATAAGAGTGGAACTAGGGAAAAATGGGGCAAACAACCCACGTAAGAGTGAAGCTAGGAGACAGGAAAGACAGAAGAGTCTGTATTTCTACAATCACTATTGTCTAAAATCACTGGGTACAAAGGCATGTGCTAGTAGCAGCATTCAACTACTAGATGTGGATAGCAGCACTGTGAGTTATCACAGAATCACAGAATATGCTGAGTTGGAGGGGACCCGCAGAGATTATCAAGTCCAACTCCTGGCCCTGCACAGGACCATCCCCGAGAGTCACACCATGTGCTCAAGAGTATTGTCCAAACGCTTCCTGAACTCTGGCAGGCTTGGTGCTGTGATGATGGAAACATACAGAAGTTTTTAACAAACATCTCTGGAAAGCACCCATCTTGCATCACAATATGATGCTGAAGTGCTTTCAGTAAATGGAAAGGACATAAAACATTTTAAAAATCAACTGGCCCAAGAGTTCACAGAGATCTGTCCAATAAAGTTTTTCAACAGCTGATATTAATTTTTTTATACATCTGGTAATGCTGAGGAAATTCCAAGAGATTTAAAGAGTCAGAGTCTAAATGGGAGTGAAAGCAGGATTATCCCTAGTAACCATGAGTTGCTTAGTCTGAGAACCCCAAGGAGAATACAGAGGTTTTGCTCCCAGCTGTTTCATCTTAAGTATACTCTGGCTTTAACTGTTGTCCAGTGCCAGTTAACATGCAGAAAGAAGTCTAGTGAAAAAGGCTTCTTCTTCCTTAGTATCCAATCATACGAGATAAATAGGACTGTGATTGACTCTCATGGCATTGCTCATGTAGAATATAGTATTTCAGTAAAAGTCAGCTCTTGAGGAGCAAACAGCAGCAAAGGGAACTCAAAACAGTTGTTATGAATGGGGAAAATCACTACTAATTGAGGGAGTTTCCAACAAATGTCTGCAGTGACAGAGTCAGTACTATTTTGTATTCTTATCAAGGATACAAAAAAAAAATCTAAAGTAGTACTGACAGTACTAGCAGATGCCAACATCTGGCAGATAAGCAAGTACCCACAAGGGTGTGACCATCAGAGCAGTGTGGATTCCACAGCCCCCCATTAGAACAAAACAGGATTAAAGTACAGCCAAACCGAAAGGTCATCGTCAGGAGAGAAGGCATGCAAGGAGTACTTCAAACACAGGAATGTCTTCTGGAAAGTCACAGACCCAAAGAAGATTGCGAATTGCTGAGCAGAAACTCCCAGGACATTTGCTTGCAACAAGAGCTGATGCATGTCTGGGATGTATAAACAAGAGCAAGGAAGTTTACTGCTTACTTATGCTTTGAGGTGTGAGAAAGAAGCCTTCCAGAGACAACATAAAAGGCTCAGTCATTTTTGCTATTCAGAAAGATCCCTTGTAGTGCAAAAGTATTTGTGAAGATGTTAATGTCATTATGTACATTTGCCAGAGCTAGGGCTGACCTATCTAGCCCAGACAGTGATAGGGGGGGGATTAGAGCAGCATGTGGCCCAGCATGGGCTGCAAACCTCATCTCTGTCCCTGCATCTTCAACTGACTCAACCCTGATGAGAGGACACTGTAGCCAGTAGCACTGAGACCCCCCCTCTGCTACCTGCTGGCTCACCTTTGCCAGCAACCCAGCACCAGAGAATATTTTTTTGCAGACAGAGAAGTTATTTGGGACAAAGCGACTTTCATGAAGCAGAAGAAAAGTAGGACCCAAAAACGGATGGATCCACCAGACACTTTAGAAATGAAGCAGGATTTATTTTAAAACAAGGTTGTGTAACCACTTGAAGAAACTCCAAAAAGCAGGGGATCCTCCAGAAATAAGAAGCCCTTCTACAAAGTATGATTCAGCCAAATCTTCATAATTGGCTCAAGATGCAAGTAACAGGAATAAACAGCACTAATACACCCTCCTCATCCTAACCCTAATTTCCACCTTCTCATCAAATACACTGACGACTAGATCTATGAGAGGCCCCACCACCAGTTCGGTTGCTGTGATAATTATTGCACTTGTATGACAGAACCTCTCAGTCCCCTGGGCACTGTACCAAGTAATGCATAACAAGCCCTCCATATAGGTGTTTTTCCTGAAACTTGGATCTACAGCACTGCTGAACTGTGGGTGATCTCAGAAGGAAATGAGGAGGCAGAGCTGCAGAGTTTAGGGTAACTGAAAGATAACCAGGAAATCCAGACTCTCACAAGTTTCAGTCTTAATGATCACATTTAGATAGTTCACATATTCTCCTTAAAGCAAAACAGCAAAAAGAAATAGTAAAACATTTGTGATCATTATGTTAAATGTAAGTGTGGCAAGAAGTGAAACCAGAGCAGAACAAGGTGGTTTTGGAGGCCACAATGGGGCAGCTGCAGGCTGGCCCAGGGCAACCTGGCTTCCCTTCATGTAGGGCTCTCACTGAGAGCCTGTGCCAGCCCACCCTCTTGCTGCTGATGAGATCTGACAAGGTCACAGCTCATGCAGCCTGGCTCCAGATGAATGCCCTAAGGAGGGAGCTAGCAGGACTCCCTCTCTTCCGCCAGACACTTCTTCATGTCACCTTTGGCACAAGAGCTTTCTTCCTTGCAATTTCTGCTCCAAAACAGGGCAGTCAAACCCTTTTGTCCTATATCTGCCTTTTTATCACTCTGAATGGTTTAGAGGAGACACAGCTTGGATGGAGGATTCCATGTGTAGGAACATCCATGCCACATTAGCCACATGGATATCTTCAAGGACAGTGATACTTCTCTTTACCTGCATTACAAAGGCTAATTAAACAGAGAGGAGTCACTCTGTTTGGTATTGACACAGAGAGCATTACATATACAAGATAGATGTAACAGTCAGCATTTCTCTGTCTCTTCTTAATCCCTACAGGTCCTCTTTCTGAGAGGTGAGTATTCTCAGGAGACTGAGAGGAGGTTGTCAGGGGAAGCTGGCAAAGCACATGCTCCTGAGAGGTGGAGAAAGGCTTGGCCAGAATACTCCTTCAAAGAGCAGCCTCTCTGCTAAAGAAGATGATGTTCTACATACCTTTTCTTTCCAAGATGGGATTTTCCTAAGGCAATGGTTGTTAACACATGGGCATTCAGCTTACTGTTACCTGTAAAGACAGCACCTCACTCATGGTCAGCATCATCCACTTCAGCTGAACCGTTTCCCTCATCTCAGACAAGAGTTTCTGGATAGATTCTCCTGGAAGTCTGGCCATGTTTGTCTCCCACAGGAACTCCTCCTTCTCCCAACTGCAGGGAGCATGGGAAGGGCAAACCAAGCTATTGAGAAACCTAACCCAGCCATGTACAAACCCTTCCCACACAGTGTAACCTGGGCTGCCTGGGGACATGGGTCTCTGGATGATGCATCCAAACAGCTTCAACACAGAGCCCAAAGCTAGTGAGAACTGCATGAGCAGCCAAAAATCAGACCAGTCCTGTACCTCCTGCACCCACTAATCAGGCAGGCTCCACACTGCAAAGGTGCACTCACAGTCAAGTCCTTTCAGTTGTTCTCCTTACCCATGTTCCCTGCCTGCAGACATTTACACACTTGACTGGGACTAAGAAGCCATTAGATGCCCAAAGCACAGCAAATTCAGTTGAGTGTCTTGTGGCCAGTAAAGAGCCACGCTCTATAGACTCCCTGATGGCTTTGTGGAGTAGCTAGGCACTTTCCACATGCATCAAGTAGTGAGCAGTCAGGGCAAAGCTGCCAGAGCAAAAGAAACCTGCAGAGGTACTTGCTCCCCATCTCATTTTGGGGTCAAGAAAGCAGCTCAGGTAAATGCATGGTGGCAATTCCAATAGAATTTGTACTCCTTCACAGCCTTGACTCTGAGGCTCCTTCCTGATCTGCGTGTATCCCCAGGACAGATGGATCCTCTCCCTACCTTCATGGCAGATGTCCCAGGCCACAGAGAAGAGAAGGGCTGTGGCCAGGGAAGGATGGGAAATATGGGGAATAGTAAGTGGAGACCATGACAGCTGTAGACAGGACAATTCTAATCACCACAGCCGTGCAGGACATGAACACAGAATTACCCCGCCTTTCTCTCCCCATGTCAGAAAGCTTAAGAACTTCAGGGGATTTATTTTACAACACAGATGAAAAGCTTTGGATTTCACCACAAGAGCAATGAGGAAAACTGTTTAACACTTAAAATGCCAGCATTTCTAGGCCATGGCACATGAGAAGGAGAAGAGCATCTGTGACTCCACTGGATGCTGCTCCTCAGTGCAGACTGACTATGGGACCATGCTAACTTGTCACTCCAATTGGAGTGCAGAAGGACAGGATGGGAGAAGTGTCTCCTTTAACCCTGTCCATGACATTCCTGCTCCTTAGGGGAGAATTGGAGAGCGAGTCACATCCTCTGTGTCAACCCCACATCCTGCCCACACTCCAGACACACAGGGAAACTGTCATCTGTCACCATGCCACAGCCCTGGCCTCCAGGGCCCCTCCTCCCTGCCTGGGCACAGGACTCTGCAGCAGCCAAGCAGGGAGATGGCAGAGCACACACACACAGCTCCTCCACTCACACCCGGCTGGAACAAAGGCGTCATCCATCACATCTCTGAGCCATGCCACACAGCAGACCTCTGATGGCAGAGGCACACACACATCTTCGTGTTGTACCACTCACTGAGGATGAAGGTTTTCTAATCTGGCCCGCCTGGGACACTGTGAGAGAAGAGCAGCAACAGCACACACCCCGGCAGCTCCCTGTCCCTGGGGTCTGCAAGCAGAGGAGGGCACAGCACATGGGAAACCCTTCCACAGTGTCGAGCCAGCACAACTGGCCAAAACTATTCCTCTCCTGGCAGAACCAGGATGGCAAGTAGGTTGAACCATTTACAAAGCCATTTTGGTCTCCAGCATGCCAAAGTGGGAACTCAGGGGAGCTGTGAAGACCCGTGGCATCCCCACCTAACCCCAGATACTGATCGCATATCTCAGTGTGATAATCTAAATGCGGCAAGCACAGCACGGGAGCCTGCTAAGGCAAGACCAACAGTACACTAGGGTTTAAACTATTCACTGTAAGACATGACATGCATCCCCTGGGACAAGCTTGTCGTCTGCTGCTGCAGAAAGAAGTGAAGCAACTCCCTTCTACTCAGGCTTTCCCTCCCACCAAGAACCCCCCGTGGAGAAGGAGGAAGAGTGGCTGGGGTGCAGCAAATGCCAAACATTCCGGCTCTGGGGAAGGCACATTCCCTCTCTCCCACCCCCACTGCCTTTCCTACAAGAAAAAGTTCTCCAGCCTTGCCTACCTTGCTTCATCAGGATTTAAGTCTGTGATTTAAAAGAGATTTGTGACTCTTGGAGAGACTCTGGCTCCAGGACTGCCCCTCAGCCCTTCCCTGGAAATCACTATGTCTTCAGATAATGGCAGAATCATGCCCAGACAGGTGGAGCTGGACATAGCAGGCAGTTGTCTGATGGGTGTCACTTGCTGAGACGTGCACCTCTGGGTATCCCCTTTCCAGCCTCCCATTCCCATCAGTTCCTTCCGACTCCTCAGTGGCTACTCCCGTTGTGAGAGGCCAGGAGGCTCCTCCTGACAGAGGGGTGGGCATAAAGGCACTGGTGAAATGGCCCTTTGGGAAACCCTGGCCTTCATCTGATTAGATACAGACGGCCCAGACTTCCAGGAGCAGCAGGTTAATCAGTTAATGGCTGAAGGATGCTGGGCGATGCGCTGCCGCATGCTGCAGGGCAGCCCCAGCCGCACAGCCCGGGGGCAGCCACTCCTTCCTCTCTGGGGCCAGATCTGGGAAAACATCTATTCTGATAAAGAAAGTGCTTCACCAGGGAGGGGGCAGGCCCGAGACCATCAGCTGCTCCAGCCCGGCGACCACAGCTCCGGAGCGCTGCTTGCTTCCCCTCTGCACCCATGACTCTGGGCCAGACACTGGGGTTAATGGCCTGGAAACCATCTGGGGGCTGGAGGGGGCAGATGTGTCATGCACCAAACAGGAGGCTTTCAGACCTCAGCCGCAGACCTCGAGAAGGCTCCGTCACCCCTTGGTACCTGCCGTGTCCACTGCCAGTGCCAGGGGCACCCACTGTCACCCACGGATCCAGAAAGGGCTGCCTTGGCCTTGCACCCACCTGCCCCTCAAAACCGAAGGCATCACCAGGCTGGGCTGGAAACCTGTGTATGCTCAGGCAAGAAAAACGGCATAGAGAATTTTAGGGCGTCTGGGCTGTGCCCGCACCTGGCCCCGCGCACTCAGTCACTGGCTCCCCGTGGCAGCACAGTGCCCCCACGGCTGCGCTCACCCGGGCAGGGCACCGCGGGACCGCGGGACCAGAGCCCGCGGCAAACAGGTACGTGTCCGGCCCCGGGCAGCCGCTCGGCCCGCCGCCGTGACGGTGACTGCGCAGCGGCACCAGGCGCAGGGGACTCCCGCAGCACGCTGCCCGCCTGCTCACTGGCCCGGTGCCCCGGAGGCCAGCCGCTCTGTGACACACACACGCAGGCAGGAGCAGGCTCTGGACCCTGAAGTCGTTCCAGAGGATTAAGGAGCCGGCTCTGGGCAGCCATGACTATCATGCGACAAACCCTCTCCTCCCGCAAGCAGCCCTCGGTCGGCATTGCCGGCACCGCACATTGGCCGAGCTCGGCTCCCGCAGCCCCTTCAAGCCCTCGCACGGGTTGCGCGGTGCCGCGCCGGGCTGGGCAGCGCTCGGGGACAAAACCCTCCGCATCCCATCGCTCCAGAGAAAGTGCAACCGGGACCGCCTCGGCGAGGGGGCAGCGGGGGCGCGGCGGGGCCCGCGGGGAGCGCAGCGTCCCACGGCCGCTCCTGGCCCGGGGCACGGCACCCCGATGCCCGTCTCGCCCCGAGCCCAAATCCTGCCGGCCTCCGCCCGGCCCCCAGCCCCGAGCAGNCCGCCCGCCCCGGGGCGCGGGGAGCGCGGCTCCTGCGGCGGCGGCGAGGCCGTGCCGGTGCCGAAGCGTTTAGGCGCGGGATGAGACTGGCTAGGAAGAGACGTGCATCTCGAGAGGAGGGTGCCGAGAAGGGTCGTGGTGGGGAGGCCCGAGCGGCCGGTGCCACCCACGGACACGCGGCGGGGACGGGGGACCACTGCTGTACACAGCCACAGGAGCCAAGTGCGGACCTTTGTAAGGGCACTTGATGTCATCCAGAATAGCTGACATTTCGGGTTTGGGGTTCCTTCAGCAAACCATCATAGCATGATGCAGTGAGAGAGACTGTTAACGAGAATCCTGATAGAGCTTCAAAATGATGTCTCTGAGATCTGGAACAGGTGGTAAAGAGCAGTACTCTGGGCAAAGTTTGTCCAGATTATAGTTCAAAGATAGAACTCGATCACAGATTGAATATGGCCAGATCATAGTTCACAAGTGCTCTGTGAAGGTGTCTCTTTCCACCAGAAATTATTTCTTAATTCTGAAAGAAAGGAAATGTAATGGAGTGGGGGAAGAGTTTTTTAATTTGTTATTATTATTATTATTTTGGTCAATACTGGGAGGGTTTTTAACTACTTAAAACACAGAGGGTTCTGAGGTAGATGGCCGTGTCTTGTTCAACATCCGCCACTGGACAGAGTCACACCGAGGCCACTGTCTAACCTGTGATGAGCACCCCTACCACTCTTCCACCTTTACTATCTGGGTCTTTTGGCAGTTTCCTGATATATGAGTCACTGTCAATGTGTCCTTCCATTTTGATACCAAGTTATTGAGAGCTATCCTGAGCGTGACTATCCAGGCTCTTTTGTACTTGTGCTGCATTAGTTTAATCTACATCACTTTCCCTGTCTTACGAAAACATCATGCAAGACAGTGCCAGAAGCCTAACTGCAGTTCTTATCTCACATCTAATACTTCTATCCGCAAGGCCAATCACTGTGTCAGAGAAAGGGATTAGATAGGGTCACAGGGTCCCTGACAGTCCTCCTTACAGCCACATTGTTTGCCAGGCTGTTTCTGCCACAGCCGGCTTTCTCCTCACAGGAGAGGGGATTCCTGCTGATACTGTTTCTGTAGACAATTTTGGCTGTTAAGCTTCTCAGTTCTGGCTGGTCACCAGGGGGGAGGAGCACACTTCTTTTTCCTCTACCTGCCTGCTGGCCAGCAGTCTCCACCAGCAAGCATCTCCAACATCAGACATTCTCTTCCAGACTTCTCTGGAGAAACTTTGGCCACGGTTCCTGTCATCCAGGGTAGAAGGGAAGGATACAACTTTTCAGATGGGCAAGGTTTTTAGCATTAATATTATTGTCGACTGACACTTTCCAATAGGGAAGTAGAAGGTGCCTTGACCCAGTCCTTAGAACAAAGTAACTTTCCAACTCTTTAGTCAATAATCATTGGATGCCCCAAATGGAGCATCAGTGACTGATGCTGTAACCCCATACTGTATCAGCCTAGTAGAAAAGGTGACAAGAATCTTGACAAGAAACTTACACCTGAAATTTCTTCCTTTCTGTTACGGGATTAAAGCACTAGTACAGCATTTGTGCAGCCCACTTGGAAACTGCAATAACTGAACTATTTCCTAGTTGGCTTTAGGTGCTACTCCTGGGAAGGGGTGGCTGTGACCACCTGCTTCTTCACCAAAGAATGATAAACAGGTGATTGCTGACACGCTGTCACATGAGGCCCACTGGGCAGGAAAAGCCTGGGACCTCTCTCCAGTCCATCAGCCCCCTGCTCCTCCCCCCCACCTTGGGGCTGCCTCTGTCCCCAGACCTGGCACAGTAGTGCTGACTGTGTGTTTGGCAGCAATGTCAGCAACCCAATGAGCTCCCAACGCTCCTCGCAGCCCAGCTGCAGACAGCACAAGAACCAGGATGCCATGGCTGTTCTCCTCTGCTTGTCATCAGAGTGCTGGGCTCTGGAGAGGACAGCCAGGGCAGGCAGGTGCTGGAGGGTTTGAGCAGTGAGCTATCCCTGCATCCATGAAAGGAGCAACCCCCTTGGTGCTGCAGGGAGCAGGGCCCCGCACCCAGCCGTGGCAGCAGCAGACAGTGAGTCAGCTTCCTGCTGGGCTTTCCACACCGAGGGAAGGTCGGCAGAGGACTGGCAGGAACAAGCTGAGGCAGGAATTCCTCCTGGACTCCAGACAATATCTTAATTTCCTCTTCTGCCACGGGTCTGGCACATTGCTGGGAGGCAGGCAGGCCCTCATGCCCTGCTGTGGGTGGGAAGCATCTGACAGACTTGCTCTCCCATTGCCTGGGAGGGGACGAGCTGTGACACCTTGGCTGCAGGTCCCACTTCCTCAATGGCTCATCAGAACTGTGCTCGTAGGGTGGAAAACTGATTTCCTCCACTGTTATCCCTGGGATGATCTCATTTGGGAGAGTCAGCAGCAGAGGCAGGATACCTTGGACCAGACGAAGGCACAGGGAAGCACAGATGCAGAAGTAGGGCACCTGTGCTCTTCTATGCATTGCCACCATCACAGCCCCCACTGCCAAGCCCTGCTGCTTCATTGAGGCAACCAAATCCCCCCTTGCACAAAGCACAGGACAGCCAGGAATGTGTTCACCAAAGATGGAGAACTACTGAGAACAGCAGCCAAAAATCAAGCATGCCACCCATTGCCAGACCCTGACAGACCACCAGATGCTGAGGCACTGTCTGACAGGCTGTATGCATGCAAGAGGAAGGGGACACACAGAACATGCTGTAGGGTGCAAACTTATTCCACAGTTCTGGCCCTCTCCTTGTTCTAGTTTCACAATTCCTTGAAATCAGCTTATAAATCAATACTTGAAAAGGACAGGTCCTGCCTTCTCTCATTCCCAGACTGCAAGTAGCCCAGCCACACCTCGGACTTGGTCAGTCTGGCCAGGCCAGCTCAGGCTTGGGCTGCTTGAACTCAGCTGATGAAGCTGTGGAGTTTCCTCCAGCCTCATCCCCTGCAAAGTGACAATGGTGATGATCAAAGCTCTGCTGAAGCTCTCCCTGCCTGGGGCTGCTCTGAGGCTCTATGACAGGAATTAGCCCGAGCTCCTTGGGGACAGGATCATGTTTGTACCAGATGTGTCCCTGTTCCAGAGGAATGTGATTAAGGATGTCTGGAGAGGCTTTCACAGGGTCACACCAAGCACTGCAGCACCTGCTCCCCCAGAGAGCAGGAGCGTGAGGGGGAGTCCTCCTTCTAAGGGAGGGCAGCGTGGGCTGGGGATGGTTTATTTGTCCTGGACATCCTACTGGCTCCTGTATCCCTTCACCAGCAGAGAGCCCGTCTTACTGCAATGCACAGTGCTGCCTCTGCACACTACATAGCTCAGGCCAAGGGTGACTATACCCTTACTTGGTCTGATTGCAGTGGGAAAAGCTTTTTATCCCATCCAGGCACAGGAATGCCCTCCAGGCCTGCCCTTTCTCTGTAGGTCAGGAAAACAGGATGTTGTCTTCATTTTCAGCCAGAGCACAAAAGCAGATCAGTGGAGTAGATGGGCCCAGAGGGTGGATGCTGGGCACATTCACCCCACTGTCACCATGTGCCACTCCTTGGCCTCTGAAGCACCCTCCTGAGCTGCCTCACTGGGGCCAGCACTATAGCTGGGACTTTCTACCAGCCCCATCTGCACTTGGCCATGCTGACGAACCAAACCCACAATCAGATACCTCCAGCTTTCTCTGCAGATAGCGGTCCTGGTCTTGTTCCTTCAGCCCAACCCTTCCTTCCTTTCCCTTCCACATCCCAGGCCACACATCCAGCTCCCGGCAGTGACAAGCTGAGGTTCCCTGCCACTGCTCCCTTTGTGCTGCTGCCAGTTTGCCTGGGGCCATAACAGATCTGTGTGTGGCTTTTACACCTTGGCCATGAGAAATGCAGTTCTGGTGACAAGACTTGTGAATGAGGGAGCTGAACAGCACCAGGCTATAATTACAGTAGGAGCCTGTGGGGAGAGGCCAGCCGAGCACATCCACCTCATTTCCTCTCCTATTAAGTCTGCCCTGCTTTTGTTTGACCCAGACCAAACCTTGCTATTAATGGCACAATGCTGTGGAGGTCACAGATGATTCTGCTACAAGCAGCTTTGTGGATTCTGCTCAACTAAATGCATAAGCAGGGCTTTGCTTGCTGATACCATTACTATGTGATTCATGCTGTAGAAAGTATGTCAGGCAGCTGTGGTGTAGGCAATTCCCAGACTGGGCTGTTTTGCCAGGGGAGCTCTTTTTCTCCTTCACAACCACCAACCCAGGCGAGCAAGCAAGGAGGTTAAATGGTGTCATATCACTACCCCTGGCTGTGGCTGAATTCTGCTGATGGGTGCTGGTAGCCTGAACTGTGCACGTTTCCTCTTCCTGATCCTGCCTGCACAGTTTCAGCTTGCAGTATCATTTTTGTGCTGAAGGAGAGAGCTCTTCTTGCTGTGCACCTGCAGCCAAACTGATGCCAGTCCCTGCCCTGTTTTGTTGTAATTGTCCCTTATAAGTCTCCCCAGGCAATCTGAAATGCTGCGCTCCTGGACTAAGGAAGGAAAAAAGCAGGCGTGGCTGTGCTAACACCTCCAGGGCCGAAAAGTGAGTGCAGCCCCGGTTCAGAGCACCAGCATCTGGCCCCAGCATCTGGCCATCTGTCTTTGCTGAGGAAGAGAGCCTGGTACAGCAGGAGGCAGCCGTGCCCCAGCCTCTCCCAGCCCCAGTGAGGTTGCTGTACTCTGTGCGCTGGAGGGGGGGGGCATCCACCAGGGACACTGGGCTGATAGATGAAGGACATCATCCAGCTGGGCTCCTGCAGCAGAGATCACAAGGTCTCCCCTTCTCTAGAGAAATCATGTGAGCAGGAATAGCCTCCTGTCCTGCTCAATGACAAGATCACATCTGGCAGCCCAGGGGGTCACAAAACAAAGTGGCAAGAGAAATCAGGGATGTTATGCAGCACTGATGCTCAGCACTTCTCCTTGTTCTGACTCCTGCATGGACCCTCTGAGCCATACAGGACATTCATGGGTGCCAGCCCACCTCCTTGCTGCTCCCTGTAGGGAAGAAGCTTTGACAGTCACATTTCAGAGCTCAGGCTCAGCCTTCCCTGTCCACATCTCACAGCAGCATTGTCCTCTCTCTGCATGGGAGCTCATGAGAGCCATCTCTGCAGAGCAAGACACAGCAGCTTGTGACCAGGTGCATCCCAGCAAAAAAGTATACATCTGGACAGAGGAACCTTGCACAGGCATAGAAGAATTGTCCCAGAAGTGCCTCAGTCACTTCTGGAAAGAGTCCCTTTGGAGACCAGTCCCAGCACAGTCACCCCAGAGAGCCAGAGGGATGGAGAGCCTTGAGGGGACGATGTGCTGGGAGGGATGGGACAGGGCACCAGCCAGGAAACAAACCTCCCAGGGCAAAGGAGTGAAGGCAAGACAAATTACAGGAGTACTCACATGTATTGAAGAAATATGCTCTCCAAGCCTGTGCCTAGGATTCAGACATCCTTGCTAGAAAAACATCTTTTGCTAAGATCTGTGTGAGGGAGAAGAGCTCGACAGAGCTTCATCTCTGCCCTGTAGTTCCATGGCAATGTCTGCAGGCCTAGCAACTGGCTCTGGCAAAGGCTGGCTGCAGCCCAAGGGACACGTCCAAACCTGCTGTTCCCATGGGGAGGAAGGTTTGTGTCCATGCCTGAGGAGGGCAAGTTCCTCCCCTGGCGGTCAGCAGGGCTCTGTTCAGCCCTTTCTTCTCTCCCTGGTGTTTCTCCTGGGGCTGGTGAGTCCCTTCTTTTGAGTGACATGAAGGGGAGGTGGATGGAGGGTGGGAGACAGAGAACACTGGGCTGGGGATGGGCACACAGCAGGGATGTGCAAGGTCACCAGTGTTCAGCAGTGCTTGCTGAGGGTGGTCCTCAGCATCTGCAACAGTGAGCAAGACCCCAGCAGCCCTGAGCTGGGGCTGCTCTTGGGGCTTCACACACAACCATCGTCCCACTCAGCATCAGCTCTGCTTTCCCCAAAATGGTGCAATTCACATCTGAATTGTGTTGGGGATTACAAACCGGAACCACTCTCACTCCTGCCAATGAGAGGAATGCACTGTGCTGTGCCTCCTGCCCTTGTTACCTGCCCCACACCCCCTCAAATTCCCCAGCATGGGGAAGAGGAAAAAAGTGAAGTTTGAGTGTCTAAAATGCAGACATGAAAGCCCCTGCAAGGACTTTCAGACACACAGGGGAAAGGGGAAACTTTGCTACTGGCTCTTGTTCACAGTTTTGTTGTAGTAATGGTTTTAGCTAGCAGTTTCCTTAACTTCCCAGCCATAGGGTCATGTGAATGGGTGCCAGTGGTATCTGACAACAGAGGTGTGTCAGCCCCTCCTGGCTGCAGACAACAAAAATAACTGGAGAAGATAACTTGAGTGTACTTGAACCCAGGTGGCAGAAACAGAAACCCAAACAGTTTGCTTAAACAATACAGTTGTTTAAAATAGTAAGGTTGATAATTTTGGGAATGGACCTTCTATTTTTAAATCTCTGGAGACAGGCTTACTTTTGTAAAGATAAACTTCTTTTCATATACCAAAGAGAGAGAAACTTCTGGTAGGAGTCCACTCCTGGTCTGGCACGAGTCCACTATCAGGGAGCAAGTGAACACTTGCCCTATCCCAGAGCACCCCCTGGAGAACTGGGGGCCTGCAGACACCCAGGGTATTCTCCCCAGCCCCAGCACAGGAGCCATCCCCTGAACCTGCAGGCAGCCTCTCAGCTACTCCCCCTGCACTGCAGCAGTATTTTGTGATCCAGCAGGCTCCTGGTGTGCCACCACCCAGCAGCCTCTCTCTCTTCCTCTGGTCTGACTAAAGTGGGGGTACCCCATGGCATGCACCCCTTGCAGCCCCTTTACTCGTCCTGCCCCAGCCCATCCCTGTTGCCCTCCTTCCATCCACCCTGTCTCTCCCTTGGCAGAGAACCAGGACTGACTCCTCAAAGCTGGACAGATGTCCCACTCTTCGAGCAGCACACCAGCCTTTGGTAGAACTGATTGCTGACTGAGTCCACACGTGTGACCCAAACCAGAGCCCCTGCAGCAATCCTGCCTACATTGCATCCTGGTGCAGTGTGTTTTCCAGCACATCCATGGCCCACGACCATGTGGATGAGCTGTGATCCTGGGCCCTCTACTCTGGCCTCGAAGGGGAGATCAGCAGCTTTGTGAGGCACATGCAGCAGTGCCAGGAGGGCTTCAGCCTGCACAGCCTGTACCATGTGCTGCTGCTGGTGCTGCCACAAGTCCCTCGGGGCAGGTGGAGAGCTGGCAGCACCTGCAGAGGCTTGCCCACTGCCAGCCTGGCTTGGCCAGCCCTGATGTGGTCAGCAGCTACGTGGACTGGCTGGCCTCCTACCTGCAGCACCTGAGCACACTGAAGGAGAGGTTTGACACCAGGGTGGTGGTCCCTCTCCGTGAGAACTTATACATGCACGAGGAGCCGGCTGCCTGCCCTAGCCAGCGGTAGCATGCCCTGATGGCATCCATCCTGTGCCTGGCTGCACAGCTCTTAGCCCACTGGTGTAACTGGGGGCTGCTGCTGCAGAGGGGCACCCTCAGCCAGAGGGTCTTCAGCCCCCAGAGCTTGCATGACCTGTGTGGTTTTGCTGATGTGGGGCCCTTTGTGAAGGTCTTGAGGCCGGTCCCTGATGTCTTTCACCAGAACTTGGCCACAGCAGATCTAGCCCAGAAGTGGGTCTCTCTTCACCGCAACAGGTACAGCCGCTCCCTGCCACTATCAGTGTCACTGTCACCATCACTGCCACTGCAGCAACCAGCATGGAGCAGAGCAGGGTTGGCTCCCAGCACCGTACAGCCCCGTCCATGCAGCATGGCCCCCCAGCAGCCCAACTCTCCCCTGGGCTTGTCCAACCCCATGATCCCACTGCAGCCTTCAGGCACAGGCAGCAGTTCTGGGGCACTGCAAGCCCAGCTGCAGGAGAGCCAGGAGGAGCTGCTGGCCCTGCTGCACCACAGGGAGTGGGCGGCCACCCTTCATGCCCAGGCCCACCGTGTTTCCCAGCAGCAGGGCAAGGGATTTGGGCTGGCCCAACCCTGGCAGAGCTCAGGTATGGGAATGGGGGCTCGCCACTGTAAGGCTGCCCTGGCTGAGGAGCAGCAGAAAAGTCTGGAGCTAGAGGCGTACCGCCACAGCATCCTGGAGTCTGACTGGCTGCTGGAGCTGGAGGTCAGGCCCATCCTCATCCGGAGGATTGGTGCAGTAGGGGCACGAGTCACTCTGCTTGTGCTCCCTGGTCTGCATACATGGGTGGGTTGGGGCACTGCTGCAGTCCAGGGTGCTGCACAGGAAGGGCTAGACATCCAGGCGGAGACATGAATCTTGTGGGACTGGGTACAGCCATAATCTCTCCAGTCCAAACCAATGGCCTGCTGGTTTGGACATTCAGATGTGAGGAAGGAGAGCTGAGGAGTGGGGAATGGGAGAGGGAGTGTTTCATGACATGGTAGAGTAGCCTGTGGGTCCCATCCAGCCCAACTGAATGCTCAAGAGATAGGCACCCACACTTCTTCCTCTCCTGCAGGCTCTGCAGCAGTGCCAGGCCCTGGAGAGGGTGCTGCGAGGCCAGGCACTGCCTGCCCCACAGCACTCTCGGCTCAGAAACAGGATGGCCACCACCTGTGTACCTGGGCAGGCTCAGGCCTCTACCTCTGCCTCAGCAGCCAGCCCCTGGAGCAGTCAGTGACTGACCATGGGCAGTGGGACCTCCACCTACTCCCAGCAGCAGCACCCTGGAGAGCAAGACTCGAGGACACCCAACGCATCACCATGGGCTGCAGGCAGCCCGCAGCTCACAGGGACCTGGCTCAGTTCTTGCCTGGGAAGAAAGTATGGAAAGATAATGAGATGTTTCTTCTGTCCTCAGCCCATGGAGCTGCCATTCGGCGTGTGGCTACAGACTGCACAAGGAGATGGGCACTGAGTGCTGCCAAGCCTGCAGGCACAAGCATGCACGTGTATATAGTTGCAAGCAGGCAGGAGAATGTGTTTCTCGTTAAATATAGGGCTCAGCCTCCTGTTTCCAGTGTGGAGGCTGAGTCCACAGTAACCAGGCTGCTCGATTATGATGATAGAAAGCCTACCTCCATGCTGGTAGTGGATAACATAGTGACAGTCCTTGCTCCAGCTGGGGCTTGCTACCTTGCCAGGTGTGGTGGGGAAGGAAGTTTTGTGCTGGGGAATTTCAACCCATGATTTATTGCCACTGGTGATACAACAAAAAGTGTAGAGCCAGAGGCACAGTTCCTGTGAAGAGTTTATTGGTGTAGCTGTTTCCACTACAGTCAGAGGAGTCACAATGCACAGAAACAACAGGCCTCCTACACTACACAGGGAGGACAGGACACACATGGCCACAGACACACAGAGACACTTGTCTCTCCGCCCCGGGCCCTGTAGGGGGGCCAGGCTGTGGGTAGGACCTGCTGCGGGGGAGGCTTCTTTCTCTGATGGGATATTTCTGCAGCCTCCCGAGGAAGGCATTGGACCCTCTCGGTAATGAAGCACCCACCATCTCTCGCAGGAGCCAGGCTGGTAAGTGGGAATGGGGGCAGCATCTTCTCCCAAATCCAATGGTGAAGTGAGCATCCCAGCTTCCTCAGGAAGACCAGTCCAGCTCTGACCATTAGGAAGAGGCTGGGCTGCCTTTCTCTTCTGGCACTACCATTGGAGGGGCAGCAAGGGCACCATCAAGCAGTTTCTGGGCCAGCTCTGAACAAAGGCTGCCAGCTCGGGGACACCCCAGGGAACAGCTGTGTCAGGTGGGAAGGCATGATGCACAGCAAGTCCCTAAACATGAGGAAGAACTTCACTGTGTAGTGACTGAGCACTGGAATAGGTTGCCCAGAGAGGTTGTGGAGACTCCCTCTCTGGAGATATTGCAGAACTGTCTGGATACAATCCTGGGCCATGTGCTCTGGGATGACTCTTTTTGGGCAGGGAGGTTGGACCAGATGATCCACTGTGGTCTTTTACAACCTGACCCATTCTGTCATTCTGTGGAGCTGCCCAGAGGTGATGGGGGCTGAGTGCTGGCCACCCTGAGTGCTGCTCCCTCCCACGCGGAGGGCACTGCTGGATGTGAAAGGCGATCTCAGTATGGCAGTAAAACTGGGGCTGGGGTTTCACTGACTTCCTTGTAAGCTTGCAGGGAGCCAGACTCAGTGGATCACTGCACAGGGAAAGGAAGGAGACTCAAAGGACTGTTTTGTGCTCCAGCACTACATTTCTTGTATAGCTTCTTAAATATGGTTTGTTCTCAGAGACAAGAATGTGGGGATCAGGATCCGGGATACAGCCCTGTGATGAGTGCTTACTCTTGTCACCTCTGTGGAGGTGCAGAATGGCAAGGGACTCCTCTTAGTTCCTGCAAGAGGGCAAGCATTCAAGGCTTCAAGATACCTGTTTGTCTCCAGCCTTCCCTCCCTGTGCAGTTTGCCCTTGGAAATAAGGTTGGGAAAACCGAGAGGGAGAGGAGCCAAACAGCCTCTTCCATGTCAAGCAAGAGCTGAAAACAGTCATGTGGGAAGGTGACTGGACAGAAGATGGTCTGGGCATCTGGGCCAGGATGCCAGTCCCTCTTTGCCTGCCTGCCAGGCTGCAGCAGCCCCATGGGCCAGTAGCTGTGGCAGAGGCCGGGTGTGAGCACTCCTAGAAGGGGGCAGAGGGAGCAGGAGCAAGGCATCTGCCAGCTGAGTAAGGAGATTGCTGGCCTGGGAGAAGAGGCAGCTTGCAGCCCATCCTGTGAGTGCTCAGTGTCACGTGCTGAGCTACCCAAGCGTCATGGTAGTGGAAAGGAATGCAGTGGCACCAGCTGGCATAGCTCCCCTTCACCACCTGGAGACCAGGCACAGGCTGCCTCTAGCAGGGAGGAGACAGACCCCTGAGCCATGAGCACTCAGGACCCACACAGCTTTGGGATGTGAGAGGCATCTCTCAGCCCACCAGGTCCAAGAGGAGAGAGAGTCACAGCCTCTGCTGAGCGAGCGATGAGGCAGCCAGAGCCGGGGCTGCATCCTGCAGGGCTATGGAACAGCCATTCATTGGTCCAGGCAAGAGACAGTGTGAGTCACAGCAAGTCTCCAGGTAGTTCTTGGGAGGGGTGAGCAGGCGTGAGCCGCCTGTCTCATGAGCAGGGAGGGCAGCTCCCAGCTCACACAGGCATGTGCAGCTCGTTGTACTCGTCCCGGCCATCCTCGTCGAAATTTGGCTCCGCATCCTCCGAGTCCAACTGGGAAGAGGCAGAGATCAGGCTATGAGGGCCACAGCTGTCCCCAGTGTGGGGTCAAGCCTGGCACAGAGGGATCAGCACACAGCAACTCAACCAGCTGGGCAGTGCAGGGAAAAGCAAAGCTCTTGCTCCTTTCCCTCCCAACAGGCTCCTTCTTTAAACCCTCATGCCCATCCATGCATCCCCAGCCCAATGCCCTTTCTATTCTAATGCCTGGGGCTTTGGTCCAGCACTGCAGCTCCCTCCTCTCCCCCTGCTGGCAGCACTCACTTCTGGGTGCTGCTCTGGGCTCTCCTCCAACAAAAGCTCAGGATGTTGACAGCAGCAGAGAAGCTGCCAGCTCTTGAAGAGCTGCCAGCACCCTGGCACTGTGGTTACATGCTGAAGTGCCAACAGCCATAGGCTCTGATGTGCTGCTGGGCTGTTCTTGCTGCCGGTTCAGTGGGGAATTGGTGTGTTTCTCTATGAATGAGCCTCAAGATGGAAGGGGAAATCCTTATTCCAGGCCTCTGCCTGGTAGGAACCTGTTTCCTTGCCCCAGACTGTCCATCCGTCTCATACTGCCCTCCCAGGACTACAAGATCCAAGGAAGCCATCCACCCACTTACTGCTGTTGAGCAAAGACCCTCAAGGCTTTGCTGGCCCATATCTCCCAGCCTTTCAGGCTGCCAAGTCTCCTCAATCTCATTCCAGTGAGATTGCTTTGCAAGCTAGACCGAGGACAGTGTCTGCTCACCGCTTTGAGCTCCCTGTCGTGGAAGAAGCGGGGCAGCACGAAGCGTCGCAATGGCACTGTCATGATCAGGACAAAGGGGAAGGCCAGCGATGCCACTGTAGATTTCACCACCCAGAGCAGCACAATGCAGGCCAGTTGAATGCAGGTGAAGAGATTCATTCTCCAGGTCTTCACCTAGTAGGTAAATCCAATCTAAGAACACATTATCTTTCTACACAGATTAGCAAAGACCTAACTGGCAAAACAAAACTCTTCTACATAGCATAGTACAGCAGAGTACCTGCTGCTGCAGAGTCTACCAGCCTTTACTCTACAGCCAGGTGGAATTCCACAACACATCAGCCTCTGTGCTACCTGGCAGCATACCCACCGGGCAGTGCAGTGTTCCTCCACCCCCTCAAGCAGCGCATCACTCCTACAAATTGTCTGTCCATCCATACAATATCCTGGCAGTATACTCCTGGATGCAGCCTACCAGCACTGTACCACCTCTGTGCACGCCTTGCGCTTACTTCTCAGCACAAACTTGCAGCCAAGCAGGGTCACCAAGCCAAGTATCACTGTAGCAAAATACCATCCTCCCCTCACCTGCTTCTTCTTCCTCTTCTCCTCATTACCTGGTTCTGTGCAACCTGCCTTCGCTCACCTTGACAACATAGATGTGGTCAGGGTGGTGCTTGGATGGCATGAAGATCAGGAGCAGGCGCTCGTAGAGCTGGATGCCAGTGAGAGATGTAACCCCCATGTAGAGGAAGATGCCGAAGAGCACAGCCAGGGGGATCTGGCGCAGCATGTTCCCCATCACAATGGACAGACCTGCACAGACAGAGCACAGGGCATATGTGTCCCACACCAGCCTCTCCACAAGGCACCTCAGCCTCCATCCCTCTCCCACCTCCTCTGTGTCCTGGGGTGCAAGGGAAAGGAAGCTCAAAATGGGTGCTGTGGGCAGTCCTGCAGTGAGCAGGCAGAGCACGGACTGGCCCACAGGGCAGGGACACTGCCAGGAGATTCCAGTGCTTGGTGCTGACCTCTCCCCTCCCTTGTTCCCCGAGCAGGGGCTCACCGACAAGGGCGGCAATAAGCACTCCGGTCACACGCTGCTCCTTCACCTCCTCGATCCTGGGCTTCTCCCCGGGGGCGATGGCCTTGCTCATGACAGTCAGGGCATTGACGTGGGTGACGGAGCGCACCGTCGCTGCCGTCAGCCAGGGCAGCCCGAAGAGAGCGCAAAGCCCCCCCATCGTGCCAATGAGCAGAAGGTCCAGGTGGAAGCCAGAGCCTTTCAGCAACTTCCTCTCCTTCTTGCTAACAATCAGCCTGAAAGGAAATAGAACCTGGGTCAGTGCAAGGCCCAGGTCAGTGCCTGGGGACAACACTAACTCCCTGGAGACAGCACACATGGGGAGAAGGAGAAGATGGCTGAGGAGGGGGACGGTGGCTGTCAGCCTCAGATTAGAAGTTTCCTCCTGTGCTTGGCTGAGGCTTGGCTGTGGCTCCACCACACCATATGCCAAGGGGGGAGCCAAAAGATTATGGGAGAAGCCAAGGTACAGTCTGAAATGGCCGGGATCCTGCTCTTGCTGTTCCTCTGGGATGTCCACTGCATCTCCAAGTGAACCAGCACCCATTCTGGCCTTGCCTGTCTAGGTGTTAGCAGTGCTTGAGGTTGGAGGGGGAGGTACTCACGTGGTGATCTGTGTCTCCATGAAGATAAGAATGAAGACCAGGAGGGCAGGGATGGCAGAGGCAAACATCATCCACAGCGGAAAGGTCCCACTGCTGCCCATGGGGTGGATGAACCAGCCACGCTTGTGAGGGGATGTGACCGACAGGCCGGAGGGGACATTCAGCTTCTGGTGGTGTAGTTGCAAAACCCAGCAGTTACTCATTAATACAAACAAGCCACAGCCTCGCACGGCTTTGATCCTCCTGCTCTCCCTGGTCTGAATGCCTCAGATGATGGGATAAGCAACCCTGAACTGAGCAGGACTTTCTCATGGATAATCCCTTTCAGTGCAAAAAAACCCCATGTTCCCTAACATGGGCCTGTGTCATTTCCTTTCAGCTACTTAAATTCCCTTCATTTTTTTCCAAGCGACCAAGGAAATATCTTCCCTCAGGAACCTCACCCCCATGTCAGCCTTTGCAGACCATGATTAAAATGCTCCATGACCTCTCCTTGGACAAATTAAGTGTTCTGAACTGCCTACCATTTTCTGAGGTGGCTTTCCAGACATTCCAAGGCATTTCTGAGATATTTTTCAGCATTGTTTTTGCAGTGCAAACCCCAGAAGTGGCCACACTCTGTGGAAATGACCTCACCCTGACCATGTTCAGAGGGAATATCATGTTTGTGCTCCCATCAGACCACACAGGCTCCTAGCTGTACATCATCCTGACCCTGCGTTCATCAGCATTTGAACCCTTGGCTCTGTGCTGCTCTACAGCAATTTCTGCTATCTGCACTGCAGGCAGAGTTTATGATTTGCATTTATGTTAATCAGCATAAGTATGAATAATATTTCTGGAATGTTTGTCCTTGAGTTAAGCTGTGTAACTAAGTACCATTTTCTCGGAAAGCTTTGTACATATGCTGAGTTAATACTAAAATGATAATGCTTTTGATATTAACTGCAGAAGTGTAGAAGGGTATGAAAAGAATGTAACAAAGTGAATGATTTTACTAATGTCTGATAGACTGAAATCTTTCATTGAAATTCAAATGAATAAAAATGCATTTGGATTCCACCAAGCCTTGGGCTGTTTTGATAAAAAGCTTGCATGATGAACAGGAAATACTTTTCACCCTCTTCCTAATCTTAGCAAAAAAAAAAAAAAAAAAAAAAAAACAACAAAAAAAAAATATGTAACTCTATATCTACTGAAAAAGGAGAAAAAATGAAACCTGCGAGATACATTTGTTCGATAACATTAAGTTATCAAACTTAAGTTTGTGCATAAACTGGGAAAAAAATTGTGTTTGAGATAACATGATCAAAATATTAGCATCCTACAGTCAAGAAGAGAATAAGGACATTGAGTACTAAACTCATGACAAATACCCCACTGAAACATTCTACATGCCACCTTCTTCAGTGTGCATAAACAGTTTATGTCTTGTTGATTGACCACAAGTGTTTAGAGTTACAAATAAGAGATGAGCTACACAGAATCTCCCTAAAGCCCCTAAACCCTCCCCTACTAATAGCTGGAAGACCAGAGGAATACCAGGGCACTCTGGCCCCTGTGGCTCTGGCCTCAGCCTCAGCAAGACCCTTGGAGCTTCCCTTCAGCGTGGGAGTGAGGATGAGGGGAATGTTTTTGTTTGCTTTGTGCTGTTACGACTAAAGAGTCAGGAAATACAAATTCTCCATTGCACAAGAGCAGGCCAGTGCCACAGGGATCAGTGCTGGGCTGCAAGAGAGGCTCCGAGGGCTGTGCTGGCACCTACCTGTGTGTATGTGTCAGTGATGGTGTAATCCACCAGCACCATGACCAGGATGGAGATGGGGATCCCAAAGTCTCCGATGATGCGCCGTGCCTGCAGAACACAGACCTGTCATTAGCAAAAGGAACAGGCCAGCTCCATGCTTGCATCCTGCTATAGGGAGCCTATGGCAAAGAGAAGCCCCAGATGGGGCCAAGCACCACTCCAAACCTGAGCACTGCTGATGGGCAGGGCAAGAAAACCCAGCCTTGACCCATGGGGCTGTGCATCCCACTGCCCACTGTTCTTAAATGACTGGCTAATTGCTCCTGCTAGCCTATTTAGACAGAGCTCCAGGTATTACACAGATACCCTGCATGTAGAGAGATGCCCAAAGAGAAAAAGTTGTAAGCTCTTCTTCTTATATTCTAGTTTAACAGACTTGTTTCCAGTCCAAGGAGCTTTTCCAAGATCCAGAGGACTTTCCAGCAAGCCTCACTGGAGCAGGACAGTGCAGATACCACCACCAACAGTCAGCTCTTGTCTGCACCCTAGGGTGGGCTACCATCCCTTCTGCAAGGTACTTAAAGGATTTCTGGTGTTTCTTTGGGGGACGTCCAAATGTTCTGGAGAATAAAGGTCTGTAGCCAGAAGCATAATTTGTTTGGTGTGTCCCTTGTCCTTAACATGTGAATCTCACAAACTTCTCACCTTTCCTCCTAAGAAGCGGCTGTTCTTGAACTTGCGCATAAAGAAGGCAATGAAGAAAGTGCCTAGCATGAGGATGAGGGAGAGCAGAGCAGTGTTGGGCTGCATCCTGGTTCCCAGTGACATCGCATCTGTAGAGAGCACGCTGGCATTCAGGCTGCTCTGCACGTTTGGTGGGTAGAACTTCAGCAAAGGATGTTCTGCAAACACCTGAGCGGGTGAGAGAAGCAGCAGACAAGTTACCACAAGGAGGGGCAGGGGGCACTGTCACTACTGGGGGCAGGGGGAAGCGGAAGTGTCCTGCTCTGTGGAGAGGCGAGGGCAGTAGATGGTGGGCACAGAAAATTCCAGCATCTGTCACCTCGCCTCGCAACCTACCCAGCTGGAGAGGGTTGGGGAGAGAAAAGTGGCCCCTCTTTAATGTCTCCTGCAGGAAGAGAAGGGGAGAGAGACATTAGGACTCTTCCTGCCACCCTCTGTGGTGGCACAGGAGCCAGCTGGGCTGAGGCATGAGCCCAGCAAAGAACTGCTCTGCAGAATGTCTAGGAAAGCTGTGGCTGAGCTGGCCCTGTTCCCTCGCCTCCTGTGTGCTAAAGCAGCAGGTTCCTGAAGGATTAAGAGATGCAGCAGCCCATCTCCCCAGGGAAGGTTCACCTTGTACAGTTTGTAGAAGGTCTCATAGATAAAGATGAGGGAGATGAGGAAAGCAAAGATCTCCTGGGTGAAGGGCGAGATGTAGCGCACCAAGAAGCTTCCTTCTGCTGCCACGATAATGAAGATGAAGACGATGAGCCACAAACCAATCCACACTCTGCCTGTCAGATACTCAATGCCTTGTGTCTGGCAGAACTGAAATGGAAAGGGGAAGGAGTTACTCATGGCTCCTCAGGCTGCCTCCTGCATCCACTCTCCATTAAGATCAAAGACTGTCCTGGAAAAAAGCATCTACATCTGCTCTGGAATCCAAGGCTAGGGTTACAGGTAAATTTGCAGACTTTGCATTAACACCTGACAGCTCACACCAAGCAAGTCTTTACTGCTCCAACCTTGTAACAGTACCTCCTTCATGCTCTGCCGAAGCCAGCCCATGCATAACACTCCCCATCCCACCCATATGGAGGTGCCGTTGCCCAAATACAGCTCTCCATTGCTCCATGCACTCAACAGCACAAGCCTGCTCCCTACAAAGGAGAGCCTGAGCATCCTGCTACATCCCACTGCATAAAGGCCATGACCTCAGACAGCACCCTGCGTACAGACAGTTGTGTGTGTGTGGAGAAAAGCCCCCAGGTTGTCACCACAGAGGAGATCATCTCCACTGCCTCTGCTCATCCACACACACCAACTATTTCCAGGACAAATCACACCCCTCCCTTTGCAGCCTTCCTCAGTACCAGCACAGGCAGAGGTACTCCTCTGTACACAGTGACTGGACAAAGCAAAAGCAGTCAGTCTGAAGTGCAGTCACAGGAGAGCAGAGAAATTCCCACTCTGCAATAGCATCACCAGCTCCAAACTCTTGACAAGGTGAAAATCCAGCTGTAGAAAAAAACATGCTTTTTCAAAGACACAGATGTGCTGGGAGTCAAAGAAAAGGAGAAGAATTAGATCCACTGCGTGAAGGTTCAGTGACACAGGGATGCTTTCAAGAGCAAAGAGGTCATGCTGCTTGAGAAAGAAACATATCCATCCTGGCTGGCCAGGATACCTCTGCACACACCCTTGGGCTCATCCTTAGAGTTGGGAGTAATGGATATGGCATGTCCCAAATGGGTGGTACACTGAACATTACTGAGCTCCCATAAAAGGAAACCTGGACACAGGTAAAAGTGGTGAAATGGTCTTCAAAGAAAACCCCAAGAAAAGAAAGTTTTAGGATGCAGCTACAAGCATTCATTATGCCAATGAGCTGCAGCACAGGGCTGGGAGACAGTGCTCTCCTCACAGTCAGCATGTAGAGGAGTGCTATTATCAGTGTCACTCCTCAGGGGATAATGGATACAGCAATGGGAGGTAGAAGTCCCTGCAGTGGGACCTGCAAAGGGTCAGCAGAGCCAAGGGCAGCCCTGGCTGAGCTGAGAGCAGCCTGGAAGGACCCAGAGAGTTCACACTAACAAAGACCCTTTGTAGAGCTGAGAAATGCCAGCTGCCCTCTCCAGAGCAAGGACAGAGTGAGCAGGTGCCAAGCACAGACACTGCCTCACATGTACCTTGTAAAAAGCTTCTTCAAATACCAGCAGAGGCCCTGAGAAGCCAATGACCAGGAGTGGCTGGGCTCCAAGCAGGGAGAAGAGGATCCCTAAAACCGAGGTGGAGATTATCAGCTCGGAGACCCCCATGAGACCCTCAGTTTTCTCTCCTGGGAAAGAGAACAATGTATGAGTGTTATAGCCTGGACTTAGGCACCATCACCACAGACAGGCAGGTTGAGCAGCTCCAGACAGAGGAGGCAGGTCTCCATCCCATCAGTCAGAGGCGCCCTGTGTTAGGCAGGGAGCACGGAGGGAGCATGGAGGGAGCCCAGGCAGCCGAGGCTGGAGAGGCCAAATGGCAGGGAGGGAACAAGGCAGCAGCCGAGGCACAGCACTACCACTCTCCCTGAACGAACAGCTCCAAAGCCCACCCCAGAACAGCATCACACAGACACAGCCAGTGTCCCAGAGTGCAAAGAGCAGACCAGAAAGCAGGCCCATTACCTAGGAGTCCCCCGAAGGTGATGGCAGGAGAGAGAGCAGCAAAGTAGATGAAGAGAACGGCTGCGAGACACTGGCTGTGCAAGGCGTCTCTGATGTCACTGAGGTATTTGGGGTACCTGCGCTTTATGTCCCGAACCAGACCTCCAAAAAATATCCCGGTTCGCTTCAAAGGGTCGTCCTCAGCTTCCTCCTCCTCTTCCTCAGCTTTCACTTCACACAGCTCTGGAGGTGCATGGAGGGCAGGGCTTCAGCAAGGAGCACAGCTGGGCCCTTGGGCTGTCCCTCTCCCCAATACCTCACAGAGCAGCACTAACATCGTGGGCCCCCTGAGACCGACAGCACATCCCACTGCCACCAGCTGTCCCCAGCCACCAGAGCTGCCCATAGTCACAGTCCTGTTCCCCTTGCCCCACTCCCCACTGCAGGAGTCAGGCCCTGCTCATCCCCCTGCCAGGCTCTGGGAGGGGACAGACCATTGTGGCACACAGGGCACTAGGCACAAACTTGCCCAAATGTGAATGGAGAGACCTTTGGCTTCCTGAGCAGTCCCCTCCTTCATGGACTTCTGCTCCCTCTCCTTCCTCTTCTTCAGCAGCAACTTCTGGAAGGTGGCAATGGATTTGAGCAAGTCTTTCCCCTCCACCTCTGATGGGGGGATGACAATGCTGCAGTCCAAGAACTCGTTGATTGCATTGAGGAGGTCTTGACGGTCATCTGCCATGTACGCAGCCTCATGGAAGTGCTGGAAGGGGCAGGGAAAAAGAGAGAGGGAGAAAGCTCAGACAAAGACTAGACCCAGCTACCTACAACCTGGGAAGACAATGCTTGCTGTGACCTTTAGAGTAACATTCTGCTCCTCTACCCACTACTCATCTCACTTCTGCCACTCTGTGACCCATACTCCAGAATCCTACCTCCTGTTTTGAGGGAGAAGCTGGTAGAGCCCTAGAGCACCACAGTTATAAAGCACAAGAACCACGACCTCAGCAGGGAGCATAAGAGACTCTTGGGAGTCTCAACATGGGAGACAGAAAGAGAGCAAGAAAATAGGCATCTACAGCTTGGGGGAAGCCGTGCAAAGGAAACTAGACAGAAAAGGGGAGATATTTCTGACAGCAAGAGCAGGTTAGCAAGGAAGGACTAAGGAGACCAGGCAGGGAGGTGTTGGTAAGCAGGTGGAAGTGCTGCACTGCCTCTGGAACTTGCCTCCAGAGAAAAGACTGGAGGATGATGAATGAGTGAACAGCCTGTAAAGGAGGCAGGGGACAGCTAAGGTCCCTGCAGCACACAGACTCCCTGGAGCCACAGCTTCAATGTAAATGATACTGTAGTTTCTCCACGGCGCCAGGACTGTGTAACCTTGCTGTGGCCAGCCACGGCTGCAGCAGCTGGCTCTGCTCTTCCAGCAAGAGGAGCAGAGACTGAAATGAATGAGGTCAGCCCACAAACACAGCACTGAAGCTGGAATGGCACCTCACCTCTTCTGGCTAAAAACATGTCCTCAGCTGAGCCCTGTGCAACTTCAGGGAAAGAATCTTTCAGTCTTGCTGCCTCTAACACACTTTTTCTGATTGAGCCTTTTAGTTCCCAGTTCAGTGAAAGTTGTGCAATAGTGGCAGTACAGAAAGGTTTGTTACTTGCTTATAGTTACATGGCACCAGCAGGAAGGAGCAGGAAGGTCTTGTGAACCTCTTATCCTCTTGTGCTGGATGTATGCAGCAGATGCTCAGATTGTCTTTCCTTTGCATTTAATTCCTTACCAAGATAATCAATTTCACTGCCATCTAGACAGATGGGGGACTTCTGAGAGTGCACTTGCTTGGCAGAAAAACCTTCCTGCCTCCTCATCTCTCCTATATAAATGTGCTCCTCTGCATGGATGCCTCAGCCATGGGACTCAGCCAGAAAGCTTCATCAAAACACCTGAAAACAGTCCCTAGGAACTGCTGGGTTTTTTTGTCAATGTGGTCTGGGCCAGGTGCCATGGTCACAGGCATCACTCAGCCTCCCCACCTCTCTGTGAAATGTCAACTGAACATCATTCCTCTAACCCTGGGTCATCCTTTTCTTCTGCTTTTACACACGGCCCCTTTCTAGACCCAGCCTAGCACACTCTGTCCCACCCAGCTAGTGTCTGTCCTACTCCTTCCTCTGCACTGGAGCATTCTAGCTTGGCCAAGCCAGGCTAATCTTAAAAATACTAGGTGCTCACACCTGCCTACCCCACCTGAGCCTTTGCAGAGCTCTCATCTCAAGACTGTCCTCTAAGGAGCCAGCAAAGCTCTCTCACAGCATCACTGCCCATCAGCTCCTCACCTTGTCGGACATGAGGGTGGAGATTGAGCGGCCAATTTCATGGTAGTCCATGTTGGCCTGGCTAGGTCCCAGCAGCACAAAGATGAATCTGACAGGAATTGGAACCTCCAAGACAGATTCCAGGAAGACGGCCTCATTTAGTCGGACGAAGGCCATGGTTGGCTGCTCCAGAAACTGCACACAACCTACCAGGGGGAATGTTTGGAGCAGAGTTAATCATTGGAGTCTGCTGTACTGGGCTGCCTTTAACAGCAGAGACAGGAGTTTTGGAGGTTCCTACAAGCCCTGCAGTCATGTACTTTCTCCAGATCACAGACACAGCACTGAACTTCACACTGAGGACTGCCCCAAGTGCTTCACTGATCATGCAAAAGCAGTGCTACTTTCTTTAGCCTCACAGTTAGCCCATTTTCAATCCCTTAATCTCTTAGCTCAATCTCAATCTGCTCCACCTATACTATAAGGGGCTAAAGTTCAAATCGGAAGGTTGTTTTCCACTTATGGAAGGAAACCTCTTACATATTACTTTTATCAAACAAACTTCTAATCTCATCAAAGAATGAAATCAGGTTTGCTTGACATGACCTATTTCCCATAAACCTTGCTGTTTGGCAATAATTACATTCATACTCTTTAGCTCTTTCTTAATTGAATCCCATATTAGCTCTGCCACTATGTTGGCTGAGAAGGATGTCAGGTTAAACAGACTTTAGGTACTGGCTCACTGTTCTTCCCTCCTTGAGCATGGATGCTATGAGCTTTTTCTGTTATCTGGTATGTTCCCTATATTCCAATTATTTTTTTCTTTCAGAGAAAATTAAGTCAGTGCTCTAAAGACTCATAGGTGCAAATTGCACATTTTGTTTTACAATGTCTGCATCTCATCAGTGCTTGGCAGTCTCCTCAGCTCCTGACAGATTGGGAAGTACTCCCGCATCCTCCAGCACACCAGTCGCTTCCTCCACACACCAAACACAAGTGTTTACTGAATACTGGTATTTCTCTGGCATTATTACTGATCTTTCTGCCATATGTGTCCAGCAAAGAGCTGTGTTCTGTGTCACACTGGCAAATCTGGGCCTTCAGAGAGTCAAAGCAAATCCCAAGACACAGCCTTAGCTCAGAAACAAGCCAATGTTTAGTTATTTGAGTACTCAAAAGTGCATTTATGAACCTGATTTGGCCTCATCGTGATCAAGCATCAGTTTGGTTGAGCTGCCAAGCTTCTTTGCCTGAGCTTTTAATCTACTGGGTAGACAATGGCATTTACTTTGCTTGTAGTATAGCAGGGCTTGCTAAGAAGTTAATGCCAGCAAAGTGCCGAGAAGGAATACTCCAATACACCAAGCCCACTGATGTTCAAGCCTGCTCACAGCCCTTCTGTACAGAGAAATACGTCCTGGTAGTGCTACAGTCAATACCTGAGACCTTGCCACCAGTCAGGCCCTGCTTCTGTCAACTCAAAGCTTGCTAGCACACACAGCCAGCAGCCAACACTGGTCAGGGACAGGACCCAGCTGTTAGCAAGGTGTTAAGAGGCCAGACAAAGAGCAGAAACAGCCAAAGGGCAGGATGATGGCTTGGCCATCAGTCCCCCAGGCACCACTCACCTGCTTCTGAGTTGCAAAACCAGACATACTGTGAGCCTGGCAGGACTTCCACCACTAAGGTGGGCCCCAGCTCCCAGCAGCAGTATCTATCAATGTCTTTCTTAATTTAAAAAAAGAACTACCCTGGCAGGCCCTTTATTTGCTGTACACAAACAGAACGTGAACCAAAGGAAGGAGTGTACCAGGCTCACTCCCCAGCTTAACACGTTTGAGATGACAAATATCCCTCGGCAGCGAGGGCACAGACAGCTGAGGCCACACCAGGATCTGCACTAGTCACTGGGAGCCTCTACATGCCACCTCTTACCCACAAGGACCACTGTGGCCTCTGCATCTTCAGGGATTTTCTCCATCAGCTTCAAGTATTTACGATGGCCCTCAGAGTTATGAAGATGCGGGTTTTTCTGCCAGGAAAGAATTCAAATAAGTAAGGGTGAAGTCCCCATGCTTTGGTCTCCCCACACAGCCTTGCACCCCACTGGCATAAATGCAGCTGGGGTTGCCTTGACTGCACACCCAATGCCTGCTTCACAGCAAGGCACCCTCACAGCAAAGGCCACCCTGCAAGTGCCAGGGCTGCTGCTGCTATTACATGCTCAAGTGCACATCGGCCTACAGTGCAAAGCCAAAATTAGGTACCAAAATCATAATGCAGCAATCTGATTTCCAGTGCTCCAGGTGATCCAGGGAGCTCAGTCCTTCCATTACAAGGTTTCCCCACAAAGGGGCTCAGAGGTGGGTGCCATGGCCTGCTGTCAGCCAGCAGCTGTCCCCAGAGTGTGGAAAAAGACACAGCAACCCCCCCACCCAGTCACCCTCACCTCTTTGCACTCGGTCTCGTTGGCCTTGGGGTCAGCCATCTCAATGCGTTCTTCCCCCATGAGGGGCACGCACGTGTCTGTGGTGTGGTTGTGATGGTGGTTTCCCACAATGGAGTTCATGCTGGAGCTGGAGTGGTTCCTTGGGAAGAAGCCTTCTTTTTCATCATTGGGATGGCTGAGGGGGAGAGTGATGGCCATGAGGGGACCTGCCTCCCTGGGGCTCACAGATAACCCCTGGGCCCTGGGAGCCCGCATCCACGTCCACCCACCTGTGCTTCAGCAGCAGGGCACGCAGCACATTGGCTCGATCTTCTGCCCTGATCTGGTCAGAGATGATCATGGTCTCCACCATGAGGTGAGCAATGCCAGGCAGAGTGGTCTGCTCCAAGTCAAGGAGGACGGCACCTGCCAGCAATGAGGTGAAGAGCCCTGCTCCTAGAGTGCAACACTCCCCATTGCATTGACACTCTGGGGACACAGCTGTTCCACCAGGAGCCAGGCTTTGGTTGGGGTACAGATTCAGCTGAGAAATGCCCAAGTCCAAGTGCCCCACGTCCTTTCTGTAAACCCTTGCCCCAAGAGAACCCAAAAGCTCCAAGATACTGTGGTAGTTCTGGTATCTCCTTTCATTTCCATCTCCCACTTGGAAGAAACTTGCCTTTCCACACCAAAGATGGGTCCAAGACCTGCTGGCCAAGGCACAGCTGGGTGTTGCAGCTTCCACATGCCTGAGACCAGCGAAGCCCAGCATGGAACCAACACAGGCACCCTTGGGCTAATGCAAACCCTGCTGAACAGGCTGCAGGATGTCTGTCTCCACAGACCCTACATGAAGCCTGGACACAGACACTGCTTTGTGCCTCCAGAGAGGGACCTAACAGCGACAGAAGCTATCCAGCAAAACTTGTCCTAGAGGAAGAGACAAATCCTGGTCTGCTCTTCCTCACTCACCGTGGGCAATAGTCTTCCTGAGCTCCAACAGACTGCGGAAGGACAGTGAAGCCACATGGGGTTTCCCCCACCTTGCTGTATCCTCCTCCACATCCTCCTCAAACTTGATCCAGCGGGCTGTCTCCCTCCAGTGCATCTCCTGGTTCTTATCCACCACCAGCTCATTCAGCTCCACAAACACCTAGTGTGGATTACAGTGAGGACATGAGATGCATACAGCTCTACCAGCAGTACACAGAAAGCCTCAGCTCTCTTCTCGAGGTACAGCCTGTGTGATGTGCTACTGGAACAAACCTGCCATAGTTTAGCCAGAGGTTTACTGCACAGAAGCAGCCAGGATAAATATCCCTGACAGCATGACAGGAGCTTCCATCAGCACATGGAGCACCAGAAAGCTCCGAGTCACATGGTATGGGCAGAAAGGAGAGAACGATGCAATGCTGCATCCCCTTCTACCAAACTATGACAACTTCATCCTCTGCTTTCTTCTTGGTTCTCCCCTAAATTTCCCACACTTAGCAGAGACAGTGATGTTACTGTGCTGCCAACTTGCACAACAACATCACAATTTCTGTGACTTTTAGTGTCTCTCCTAAGGTCAAAGCTTTGTGGTTTCAGGGAAATCTCCACTTACATTGAAAAAGAGTGTATTTTCAGCTCTCATGATAATGGATAATAGCATGAAATGTCACCCTCAAGATCATGTAAAGAATTAATTATATTGAAACACATTTATCACTTTATAAATTGCATGTTTCTATTCCTGATTTATGGCTTCTGAACAAGTGTGGGAGGACAGCACATGGATACCTCGTGGGGCTTTCTATCCAACTTCTTCTTCTTCTTCTTTTTCTTGACAGATGGAGTTGATGCTAATTTTTTGCTTGTCCTGGTGATCTGACTCCGAGATGGTTTTTTCATCAGATGCCTCCTCACACCTGGGTTATCTTCAAAGCGGTGGCCTGAAGACATAGGAAAGGAAAAAAGGTTACCAATTTGTCTAGTGGATATACACTGTCTGGCAGGGAAACACATCCAAACACATCCTTCTCTCCTTAAATTAGGCTACCAAAGCGCTGGCAGCTGGAGAATTCACCATCATCCTCCAGAACTCTGAAGATCTCTCCTGCCTCATCTGCCTACTTTCATCTCTTCCAGATGTCTGTGAGCTAGCCTCTTCACAAAGGTTTCCTCCTAAGCTGTGCACACGCTTGGGGCTTCATCACAAAAGCTTTTACTCATGGTACCTGAACAAGTGGTGTGGGAAACCTCCCCATATTCCCCTAACAAAAAGCAACCTGCAGCCTTGCATGCACAATTCTGCACCCACACAGCAAAGACAGGCACGTGGCTGGGCCTCACCTTTTGCACCAGGGGAAGGCCTGGAGCTCAGCAAGCACAAAGCGCAGTGAAAGGAAAGGATATTTAGCTGCTGATCTGGGAGACATAAGGAAATATCAATGTCTGTTTTATTTAATTGTGTGATGAGACTGTAGGATAACACTGCAGCCTGGGGCTGGCTCGGAGGCTGGCAGTGAAGTCGAGCTATTGCTGCTTCTGGATGATCCGCAGTGCTGCTGTAATGCCCTCGGAAAGGTCTGCGTTAGAAACTGGCTGGCTGAGGCAAAGCCTCCAGAGAGGCTGTCAAGGCTGCTCTACAGACCTATCACTGTGCTGCCGGCTAGCTAGTGCCCACCAAAATGCAGCCACAACCGTGCCAGCCCTTTTGCAATGCCGGAGAAACAGCACCCGGGCAACAGCCTGCCAGGAGAATTTCCCTGGACACTACCCAGAGACAGCAAGAATATCCTTCTCAGCATGGACAACCCATAGGAATGTGAAAAACCTCAGAGCCTCACTATAGGATGGGCAGGGTCACCCAACTAGATTATGGAGTCAGGGCTTTTGCTCAGCTTTGGTCCATTAAGGTTTGCTGGTTGTGCTTGTAAGACAATGCCAAAGTCTTCTCCCTAGCAGAGCAAGGGCAGCTCTCCATTGGCTGGGGTGAATGTTCTGTCTGCACGTATCTTTCGGCATTTAGCTTCAAGACCTGCAGCTTTCAGGGTGTGAGAGACAGTTAAAGCACAGGGTTTTAAGTCTGAGTGGTCTCTTTGATATTGCAGAAAAATATCTACATCTCTTGCATGGAAAACCACACCCAGCATCAGGCCAGGCATACAATGGCCTTGCACCTTGGAAATCTGGGTCGCTAAATTAAATATAAAATGAATCAATACCGAGCCTCAGGGCATTTTCCCCCATTGGCTGCCCTGCTGATGCACGTCGTGCTGGATGGTGGGACTCCTCCCTGCTCCACTTACTGCACTGCAATGTCAATATGAGCCAATAACTGCCCAATAACCACCACGAACGTTTCTGGGAGCCAGGCACGTGTGGGGCTTCCGTGGAGTTTCGCATGGATTTCTCAGTTCCTGCATGCACAGTAGCCATTTCAGCACACTCAGTAAGAGCTCATGCATGAAATAAGCAGTCCACTAGGCAGATGATCTTGGTATCTGGCACCTTTGCTCCAATCCCTGCAGCTTCTGATTCTCCTATGCACCCTGGGACTCCTTCTCACTGGGTCCCTGGAAAACCAGGGCCAGAGTACACTCTGCCCAGCAAGACAGAGCACAGCAATCCTTCCTCACGAAAGAGCGATGACAACTTATTACACAGTGCTCTTCAACAACAGCCCCAGAAAGCATCCACAGGCATCTAGTCTTAGCCAGAAAACGGCTGGAGGACAGATAAAAAGCAAGGAGCCACATTTCCTGACAGCATCTCCAGTGACTCCCACACTCACTGACAGGGACAGGAATCAAAGTGCTGCAGGGTCAGAGAGCATTTGTGAAGGCACATCTCCAGAGCCCTACCTACAGCAGACTAAGGAGAGATCTGCTTCGCTGCTCTTCCTTGGTAGTGTTTGTGGCTATTGAGATGCCAGCTGGGGGATACAACTCATAGGAGCAGGGTGGGCACGTGGTCTTAATTTAGGAGAACCACTGGCTTTGGGAGTCCCATGCAGAACCCAGCTGAAGTGCTCCAGGGTGCTCTACAGAGACCCTTTCTGTGTCCTATCAGATTGGTGCTTTCCCCAATGGAAGTCAAGCTCAAGAGAGCATCTAAACCTGAGGTCCTTATTCAGGACAGGATCTTAGACAGAGACCAAAGGGTGATATGCTCAGGGCATAGGTCTGTCCTTCTTGCTTGAAGCCAAACTCCCCCAGGAGTATTGCTCCTGCTGTAGCTCCTCTTCGCTGCTCCCCAGGATCTGAGTGTAAAGACAGTGACATCAGAGGACAGAGAGTAACTCCTGTGGCAGCTCCACTATAATGAACTGGTATGTCACCCTCCCACACAGCATCTCCTACAGTCTCTCCCAGAAGATGAGCTCGTCACATTAGCTTCCACAGTCAGATTTCTTCAGATGAACAAGTTCCTCTTCCACCAACTTAAATCTGAGTATGACAAGTATAACTGCACTGGTTAAAGTCTTCCCCCAAGAATGGCTTTGCTAGTAGGCAATTGCCTTCAATTTACACCATAGCTCCTGCTCCTCTCCTTTAATTTCCCTCAATCGACAAGAAGGAAGACCAGAAAGAGCCATTGGAGTATTTGTATCAGTACTAGAAAGCAACTTGCTATCCTGGCATCATAGGGATAATGCACACTGCCCATATACCCCAATGGTTAATTTATAGCAAGAAAAAATATTTAAAACTTGGACTCTTAAAATATATGAGACTTAAAACTCAGATTCTTGAAACATTTAAAACTAGAATAAATGAAATGCTGATCAACATACTGTAAGACACAGCCCTGTGCTGGCTTCTGGAAAAAGCTACCACCCTGTCCTGCAGAGGTGACATCTCTCCTGGCTGATGCCAAGTTCAATGTGATAGGGAGAGCTCATCCCTGTTGCCAACCAGGTGTCCAGATCCAGCACTGTCCATGCTCCAAACACTTGAAAGAATGGAAGGAGACCAAAGACTCCATTCTGTTTAAAAGCAAATTGATTCCTCCTGGATCTGAGTTGGTCCTGGAAGAGGCATTGCCACGGAATGAATAGCTGGGCAAGTGACACTGGCTGAAAGTGAACTGGCTCTGCATAAAACAGACTCTGGTGTCTTGGCCATGTCTGACTCTGCCATATCTCTCTGCAGGATTAATCCACAATGTGGATTCATTATACAGAAATAATTAAGAGTTGACTGTACAGTGCACCTGCAGTATTAGCTGTAGCAATCAATGAATGTGTTAACTAATAGAATGCCCAATTTCCCCACTTTGTAAGTGATGCATTATCATACCTGGCAGAGTGATCTGCCCCTTCTACCTTCCCAAGAATAGCCATGTTGTCCAAGGTGAACCAGGAACAATTTCTTCACACTTTTAATTTACAGTTCATTCAGCTTGGGACATATGATCAAACCAATTTGCTCCAGGTTTCTATTTTGAACTTTGCTACTATTATATGCACTAGCAATTTACAGTAACAAGTAGCAGACTTGTTACTGTAACAGGGAGAAGCTAATCCCCACTTGCTGGTCCCTGCAGAAGCACATAGGCAGACATTTTTTCCCTGAAGGCTTGTAAAGATGGAACAGATGACAAAGAGAACATGATGCTGGGACTGGGAGGCAGGGCAAATTAAATCTTTTGCCCAAGATCAAACAGTCTGTGGCAGAGGCAGAATCTGAACCAAGGCATCCTGAGCTCTTGTTACAATCACTCTGCTTTCCTACTCTTCTGTGTAAAGCTGTTTAGTGGGCTGGTTCTGGGACATTGACCATATGCACTCCTAAGATCCCTTGAAAAATTAATACATGATCCAGATGAGAACATTTGGACAACCACACATGAGCCATGGCTATGAACAGTATCACTCCCAAGGTGGGCCACCTTTTAGCATTATGTACCAAGGAAGGTCCCCTGTGAGAGATGGGAGTGAGGCTCTGATTTCTGCACGGTCCCTGAGATGGCTCAGAGAACACTCTGCAGGGGATGTGAAGGTATAGAAACAGATGCGGAGAACAGGAAGACATTCTTGACTCTCAGGATTCCTAGTCTCTCCTTCCCTGCTTTTCCCACTCTTGCTTCCTTCCTTCCTCTTTCTCCCTTGCAGGCACCCCAGCAAGCCTGCCATCGGCTAGTTTCACAGCCATGCTCAAGCATGCAGATACAAAGACTAGGTTATTTTTTTTCCTCTGGGCAATTAGGCTACGGAGTGCAGAGCTGAGAACCTGATACCCACCTCTGCTGTCAGATCCGCACCTCGACTCAAATTCCAGCAAATAGAGCAGCAGCACACTGTCACCTTGTGCTACAAATGGAAGGGGAAATCTCTTTGCCCTTATACACACCTCAGAACAGCTGCTTTTTCTCTGCCCATGGCACGGGCCATATCCTGGTAAGCACAAATAGCAAGATGCAGCTGCCTCTGGAGCTGCTCAAGCAAGACACACACAGGAAAGCACCTCTGCACTACAACACAGATTGGTACTAAGATCTCACACAGACACACAGGCATCAGACAGCTCCTCTGGTGTCCCCAGACACACAGTGGGGCAGACTGTACTTCCTCTAAACCAGAAGACCAACCCAACATGGAGAGGGTACAGACAACAAACACAGGAGGGGGTTAAGCACTGTAGCTGGGGGTTCTGATCTACAGTTGCAACCATGGGGTCACTGCTCCAGTACTTACAGGTGGGCTCCCCGCCTGGGTAGCCCAGATGGTTTCTGATGGCCTCCCATAAATCATAGTCTTCAAAATTGAAGGCAAATTCATCAAAATCTTCATAGCCGAGTGAGTTGCGAATACAGGTGCTTATCACTACCTCTGGGCTGCTGCCCCCTTCTGATTCCTTCGCTGGCTCCTCTCTCTCTTGAAGAGCTGTCATTTTGTCCTTGTGAAAGTCAGAGGTCAGGTGTCATGAGCGACACGCCTTCAGATGAGGAGCCAGGATAGCCAGGCTGATGTGTGGAAAGCAAGCTGCCCCCCGGGGGGGCTTCAGCCCTGCAGGCCTGGGGCCAGCCCCGGTGCCTCGCTCCCCTGCTCACAGGGCATGAAGGCGCCGGCTGCAGCTGCCCCGAGGACTGACGAGGTTCCAGGATGACTGGCTCCACCCAAGGATGCTTCTGTGGGGGGCTGCCCCACCAGCTCCTCCAGAGCAGGGTCCTCGCTTTTCCGTGGGGTCTTGTGCCAGATGCCCAGGGATGCAGCACCCGTGGCCCGGGGACAGCCAGGCTGCGTGTGCAGCACCGCTTCTCTCCCTCACTCCCCTCTGGTGTCTCCCTCCCTCTCCAGCCTGCAGAGCAACCTATTGAATTCTCCATGTCCTCAGGCCCGGAGCATGCATTTCCATGACGTCTCTTCTCTCTGTCCTCATGCCACGCACAGGGGCAGTCCCCCTCTGAGGCGCTCCAGAGGAGGCAGCTGCCTCTGCCAGGAGAGCAGAGGAGAGGGGAGGCTCCTCACCTCAGGTTTTCTGCAATACCAGAGCTGGCAGCGTGTCACACAGAGGGCTGATTGCTGGGAAAGTGTGTCAGGAGAGGAGAGTGTGTCTGGGTCTCAGGGAAATGCTGGGAGCCCTGAACCAGAGAGTACAGGGGGTGGGTAGAGGAGCAGGCATCCATGGGGTAGGTGGAAGTAGAGGTGCTGAACACATGAGGATCAGTGCTGTGAACAATGCAAAGCTGACAGAGACAAGACATTGTTGGAAAAGAAGGATCTGGGGAACAGGAAGGTGACAACCAGGTTCTGTGGCAGGCTGAAGACCATGCCTGGGGCTGCTAGGGGAGAGCAAGAGAAGCACGGGACAAAGGGACACACGCACTGGTAACGCAGGTAGTGTTGTAAAGCCTCACTTTTCATGCCGTCCAGGTCAGCGGACGCCAGCATCTGGGCCTCGGCCTCGTCTGTGGGGACGCGCTGGTACGCCGCGCTCTCCAGGGTGGTCATGCTGCCAATGCACATCCTCTCCTTCAAGTCATAGGTAACCCGTTGTCCACTCGCCACCTGGCCCCAGGCCTTGCGCTTCTCCCACCCACGGGACAGACGCTCTCGAGGCCCGGGGGGGCTGTAAGAACCAAAGAGACTGACAGTAGTAAGCAGGGTGAATGAGAATGGGCAGTGGCCCTCAGGGGTTGGGGTCCCATGGCCCAGCCCTGACCAGCAAGTCCCTGAGAAGGAGCAGGGCCAGGAGTCATCTCCTGCAAAACCTGAAGGCTGCTCCTTCTGCTCCTCCTCTTCCCTACCACAGAGTGGGATCAGCTTGTGCCCAGTGTTGGGGACCTACCCCTGAGTCGATGGCCTCATGGTCCTGTCCTGGGGTTTCCCAGCTTGCAGCTCAGCATGACAGCACAAGTTAGCTGGAAGGAAGGGTACTCCAGGTGCGCAGCCCAGTGCCCCTAACCCTGCTCTATGGGGATCCCATGGACCCAGAGAGGTTGCAGGAGTCCCATGGAATCATCGTCTCAGCAGAGAGCAGCCCTCTTGCTCACAGATGCTCTCCCTCTGGGGCCCACTTCCCTTCTCACTCAGCAGGCAAGTTCAGGCTAAGCACAGCCACTACCCCTGGAGACAGACTCTGTGCAGTGACCTTGAGCCGGGGAGAGCAGCAGGCAGCTTGGCACCGCTCACCTACCTGTGGAGAGAGGCAGGGCCCTTGTCCTGCAGCAGGTCAGCAAAGCGAGGCATGGGGGACAGGATGCCACACTCCTCCTCCACGTGGAAGTGCGCGGGAGCCAGAGCACTGCTGCACTCCTCCTCATCGCTGCCAACGGTGAACTGCAGAGACAACAGTCCTGACAGCAAGAGCTGGGCACACAGCCTGCACCCCAATCCTTGGCACACACATCCTCCCCAGAATGGGCCACGATGACTTTCCCCACATGCCCCACACCCCGGGACTGGTCATATTGAGCTCTCCACTATACTATAAACCTTAAGAACAGATACACTGATCTTCCCCCATGGGTCTTACAGACCCAAAATGCTGATGAACACCCACCCCTGCATTCATTCCAAGCAATGACTTACCTGTCACTGTCCTTTGGTGGCCATCTCTGCTAGGCAAGGACAAAAACACTCTTCCCACAACACTGCACAGCTACAACTTCTTACCCCTGAGCAGCACACTTGCTGGCACCCTTCTACCACCTCCCTCCAGGCTCCAAGCCCCATCCAGATAGGCATGCTCTGCCCTTGCCTTTGGTTTGCTTGGGGACTCCAGCTTAGGGGATGGGTCCTTCCCACGAGCTTCAGCCTCAGACTCTGCAGAGATTTCTTTCTCCTGGACCTCCTCTGCCTCAGATTCTCCTTCTTCCTCTTCTTCTTCCTCTTCTTCCTCCTCTTCTCCTCCCTCCTCGTCCTCTTCCTGGATGGTGGGGGTGACCTCGGAAGGAGGTATTGAGGTTTTCTTCTTTTTCCTCCTCCTTTTTTTCCTCCTGCTGGCACGGGGTGGCCTCTTTTGGAACTTGAGGGCAGAAGGGAGGTGAGTGGAAAGGGGATGATGGATGTGGTGCGAGGTTTGGCGGTGGACTGAGAGAGAAAAAGAGAGTCAGGGGCAGGAAGAGGCTGGGAGGAACCTGCCAGGCGCCCCTCCAGGAAACAGCATGGTCTGAAGATCAAGGGCCAGGAAGGGCAAGGAGAGCCACCAGCCCGCAGGGACATAGCAAAGCTCTTTCAGTGATGCTGCCGGCTGTGTCCAGCCTGGGGTAGGTGGGGACAGAGCCCCTGTGCAGTGCCAAACCACCCCAACACAGCTCCACTGCCCTGGGGAAGGCAGCACTCCTCTCCCTGTGTTGCCAAAGGCCATTTGCATGGCTGTGCAGAGCTGCAGCAACCTGCCACAGGCAACATCCGCTTCCTACACATGGGGAAATGTTTCTTGCATTCTGAAACAAGCATGATTTGGGCCCTTTACAAACTTTCTAGAGACATTACTTAGTGGTTAGGCCATGGCTTAGTGGTGGACTTGGTGTTAGGTTTACAGTTGGACTTGATGATCGTAAAGGTCTTTTCCATCCTAAATGATAGTGATTTCTCTTCTGCATAATGTTTCTTTGAGTTGAATAGATGTAGCTTCTTTATCCCCCAGGCTTTGTCAGAAAGTTCCTCCTACACAACCACAGTAACAACAGTGCAATTGCAACCTAAGTCCATATCCCAGGTACTTTGAGGGCATGTGTCTATCAGCCTCTGAAATTCAGGTTCAGTTAGAAGGCTGTCTTTTAAAAACCAGGGTAAAGAAACAGGGCAGGACTTTTCTTTAAACTAATCTACAAAGAGAAATTCATACAGGCTTGACCTAAGTGTCATGGGAATTACAGAAGGAGAAGAAATTAAGGGCATTTCTGAGCCTTCACTCCAAAACAAAGGCAAGGCACCAGGCAGGGAACAGGGTAAGCTCAGCATCCCACCGTGAGAGAAAAGAGACGCCACTGCTGCCAGGGTTAGCTGCAGGCACAAAGCTTCCCACGGACAGTCTGCAGGATGCACAGGTCCTGGGGCTGCACCCAGAGCAGCAGGAATCAGGGGGGCACTAGCCACTTGGCAAGGGGGTGTTGCTCGGCAGCTCTTCCTGAGGAATTGTTTCCAGTCTGTTTTGATTTGGTTCCTTCCCAGCTTTCCTGTGACATGGCAGCAAAATCTGTTTATAGTGAAAACTACCTTCAAAGGACATTTTCAATGTAGGCTGTAACCTTCTCCCTGGGAGAGCCAGGCAGGTTCATTGTTCTGCTGTCATGTTTCCTTTCCTTTGGTTTCTCAAGTCTTTTCTCCCTTGTTTCCCCCCTTGGGAACAGCAGGGATATTTCACACATCCCCCTGGTTCAGAAGAAGCAGCTTGTGGCAAGATTAGAGGAGATTTAGAATGGTCAGACATCTGCAAATTGGAAAGATTTTGGGCTCTTTACAAACACTTTTCTCTCAAAAGTGTTTTTTTCTTTGACTTAACTGAGTGTACCCTATTTGACTCACAAGATGTGGCAGAAAGACCCTCCTGTCCTGCTGCTGTCCATAGCATGCCACAGATAGGTCAGGCATGAATTCCTAATATAAGAAGCAAGGAAGACTCCGACTATACACATGTTGCCCCTTCAACAGCACAAAGCTACTGGTTTGGAACTTTCCCTTCTGGTTTGTTCACTTCAGCCCAAGACAGAAACATTTATGTTTTGGATCAGAAGGAAACTGAGGGCAGTGATGGTGTGTGATCTGGCACAGAAAAGGGGAGCACTGCTCTTCACTTCACCCCTGCACTCAGCCCTCCTTGTGTCAACTGATCATATCTCCACGGAGGTGGTCTGGAGGTGGGAAAAACACACCTCTCCCAAACACAAAAGGATTCATACCTCCCTCTTCTTCCTCCTTGTCCTCCTGTGCATCCAGTCTCTGCCCTTCCTCCCTGCTCCCTTCCTTGCACTGTTTGCCTGTATGGAAAGTTACTGCCAAACTAGTGTCCCAGATGTTTGATTACATTTCTTGGTGAACTTGATACAAGAGATGTGAAAAAGTAATTTGGATAGGGAGCCCAGAAGGAAGAGCCTACATAAAAGGAATTCCTGGCTTTAACTAGAGCAGGAAACATTTCTAAACCTAGAGAGCATTCACCTCTATGGGTTGGTATGTTATCTTTAAAAGTCTAATGACCCAACCAGCCCTTCCAGCTTTATGAATATGAACAGACAATCAGGGTTGATGTAGTCCTAGACAACAGAAATACATCAGGAGTTCAGAGGAAAACAAGCTCAATTCTGACGAAAGAAAAATGATTCTCCTATTAATAAGGAAAAAAACCCCAATCCCAAATAGTACAAATCTCTAGTCAAATTCTCAAAAAGCTTCTGCCATGCATGCTCAAGCAGATCATCCATGTTCTCCAAGCCAACCCGCACACCTGTGCACACAGGCAGAGCTTCTGAGCACGTAGGTCCTATGGGCACAGGACAGGAATTCAACCCATAGCAAAGCTATCAGCACCTTGCAGCCATGTGCATGAGTGACCGTGAGCCCAGATGGGAAGTATTATTTGAATGAAGCCTCTATAGAGAAATGACATAGGCAAAAAAACAGCAGCTGAGGTGCACTACAGTAATAGACTTTTACCAGCAAGCTTTTATAACAGCCATTGGAAATGAGTGGCCAAGCAGAAAACAGTCTGGTGATGTACTTGGGACATAATGTTCCCAAGGTTGTATCCCATCAAAGCCAAGCTGGAAAAGAAGCACTATGTAACTGTGGAGAGCCACAGACTGGGAAAATCTCCCAACCATTGCTACGTGTCTGCCACGCAAACAGGCTGCTGGACGGGGGCCTCTTCCTGCCCTTCACTGCTGTTACTACAAAGTAACATAACCCACCCAGGCAAGAGCTTATGGTCACTTTAGTCACTGCATTCTCATTTAACACCCAAAGTGAGTTTGGGCAGACCAGTTGCCTTCATCAAGAAAGTGCAGTTAGAGGAATAGACATGCTGCTCAGATGAATTCAGATGAGATAACTACAAATTCACTTCAAATTCACACTCCATTTTTATTTTGCAGTTCCTTTCTTTAATCAGATAAGCCCAATGGATTTTTGAGTGCTATTTAGAAATACACAGGCATGTCTGACTGGAGCCACCTGCTTTCAGACTGGGGAGGACTGCCTGGCTTCTGGTCATACTTGGATGTTTCTTTGCAGCCCACATGGAAGAAAAAATGTTTTAAACTGGAAATTTCAACTTGGGGAAGTAGCTGCAGAGGTCTCAGAGACTGGTCGAGGAGGGGAGCGAACACCCTGGGCTGCGCTACGCTGCCGGGTGGGCTGTGCAGTAGCTGTGCCTATGGAGACAGAGAAAACAGGAACAGACTGGAAACGGGCCGTGGGCACGGGTGCTAAACTGTGTGTACATAGCACCTTGGGAACGCTCTGAAGGAAGGAAGTGAATAGCAGGCTAATACAATCTGCAGTCCTGGCACAAGGCTGCAGAGCAGGTGGGACTGAGTGAGGGCTGGTGGTGAGGGTGGAAGGGGGTACAATGTTTCAAAACCTACATACATTCAAAATCTCTCTCACTGTAGCTGCGACTTTGCTTCTCCAGATTGCTTGATGCTGACTTGCTTATCAGGTCCCCAAATCTCTCGATTGACAAAGTCTTATCCAAGTCCTCATCGTCCTCGGCACCAGGAGAGGCTTTCTCTGCGTCATCTCTGCCCTGCACAGAAACCGCCAGGTAAGAATCAAACACGGCAGACCCCTAAAGCCCTCTGGATCCTCCTGTCCTTCCAACAGTGTCAGCTTTATAAGGAGCAGCAGGCTCCATACAACAGGCTTGGGGCATAATTTCTCACACAGAGGCACAGGTCTGCTCAAAACCAAGTGCCAGAACACACCAGCAAGCTCCAAGGCACACTCTGCAGGGATACCTTAGTGGTCCTCCACACGTCTCTTGAGTGACAGATATCAAGGAAATATGCCAGTGCCAGTTTTTCCCATTAGAGGAAATGCGCAGCTTTTGTTTGGCTGGAATTTCGCTCTTCTCATATTTAACTGCTGCCCTCTGGTCTTCCCTTTGCCCAGTCTGTCACCCCTCTCATTCTTAGACCTCCTCTGTATTTCCCCTTGGGAAACAGCATCCCTGCTCTGGTGAGCTGCCCTTGGGTCAGTGACCACTCTGTGCCTTCCCACCTCCCCTCCACACACCTAGGGACTCTCTGTTCCTCTTGGATGCCTTCTTCAGGCTTTTCTGCCCATTTTCCTCCTGTTTCAGGCAATGGGAACTCCTCTGCCTTTTGCTGGTAGAAGTGCCCTGAGATGAGCATTACCAGGTATCCCCTGGCCTTTCTTTCCTTCTTTCTTTCTTTCTTTCTTTCTCCTGAGCAGCTGCAGCTGGTAAAATTTTCCATCGATATAGCCGAAATGCCAGCGCAGAGCTGTTGTGGACTCCCGTGTTTCCATGGAAACAGGAGGAGGCCCAACTGTGACAAATCCGCTAGGCAGAAAGAGGGAGCAAGGCAGCTTTAGCCGAGAGAGCCCTCTCCTCCCATCCCTGTTCTGAGCTGTGCCCTAGGAGCAGCTTTGTATCTGTGGGTGAGACTGCTTCTCCTCTCACCTTAGCACAGGTGTCCCAAGCCCAGCCTAAATGGGGATAGTCTATTTTCAAGCTGCTCAGCTCCTCCTGTCACCTGCGTTTGGATCGGGACAAATCCCCAATGGCATGTGAAGGCACAGGGATCACAGAGCAATCTCTGGCCTTTTCTGGGCCACAGTTTGCTGTCTGCGTGGTGCGGATACGGGCTCAGGGGCAGCCTCGGGCACGCTTTGTGCAGACCTGTCCCCGGTGAACACAGGCTGTGTCTCCTACTGCAGCACGCTGCCAGGACAGCAGTCCCGCTCTCAGCCAGCAGGAGAACGGTCCCCGGGGAAGAGACGGTCCCGCTGCTGCTGGATTCCCACCTCACCTGCTGCAAGTCGATGAAGACATCTCCTACGGGAGGGGACTCTCCAGCTGCCATTTTGGTTCAGGACCTAAGGGCCTGGGCAAAATATCAACCCTTCTCTTTCACCGGCAGGCACCCAGCAAACCTGGAGAGTGGCATAACCTGTGGAGAGAGGGCAGGACAAGGGAATGTCGTGGGGGACTGCTGGCCACTGCCCTCAAGCCCCTGGCTCCTGATCCAGAGGTCACCTCACCAGCCCTTGGAGAACCTCCCTAGCATCACTAGGACAGGCCTGTCCCCAGCAGTGTGCAGGGGCAAGTGGCCCAGCCCACACTGCTATGGCCACTAGCTCTAGCTGATCAGGGATAGATGGGATCCTGTCCTTCTCTGAAAGGTCAGAGGGGCCAATGGAGACAGCAGCTATATATAGCTCCTGCATGGGCTGTCCAAGACAAAGAAAAGCTTCCTGCTCAGCCGCCTCTACAGCGGCACACCTGAGCAAAGCTGGAGTGTGACTGACACCAGGGAAAGAAAAAGTCAGAGAGATCAGGTGCTGGGAGTACATGCCAGGAGCAGGCAGCAGAGTGCTCCTGTAGCACCTAGCTTTAACTCAACAGATCCCAAAAAAGGCCAGAAGAAACCACAGAGAGAGAGCTGTGCAGACCTTAGAGATAGCACAAGGACAAACAGTTCATCATTCAAACACCACACACAAAACAAGACGTTGCAGGCAAAGAGACAACCTTCAGGCTGCAGATCTGTGCCCTGTCAGCACTGGCAGGGCTAAAGGACACACAAGTCCCTGAGGACAGCACAAAGGAACAATCTGCTCAATATCCAACTACAGGTGAGGAAGGCAAAGAGGTGCCACGCTTGACAAGGACTGGGATACAGACTAACACAGAAACACCTCTGGTCAAACCATCTACAGCAGCAGCACAGCCTAAGCAGCATGGGCTACACCCCAGGAAGAACTGGAGATGGTACAGAGACTGGCACTGGGAAGACACTGATTCTCAAAAACTCATCTGAAACAGAGAAGATGTAAGCACATACACAGTGATTTGGGCACAGGGAGAAGCAAAGTCTCCTCAGCTCACAGCACAAGAAAAGAGACATTCATTAAAACTACAAGGGTAGAATACAAATGAATTCAAAATTGGCAAAACATTTTTTTTTCAGTGATGTCATCAAGGAGCAAAAAACTGCAAAGTCAGAGGATAGCTTGGCCCTCTCTCTGGTAACAACTTGTATTTATTACAAAGAAAATTAAGAGTACTTAAACCCATCTTTCAGAACAAGCTAATCTCCAGCTATGAAAGCTTTGGAATAAGTATCATAGTCTGTGTCCTGGCTATCTGCTGAGGGGTTTCTTACTATCACATCTGAAGTACCCAGCATGGGACACTGTTCAAGACAGGTGACTCAAACACTAAAGACTGTATAAGGATGAAACCAGTAAGGCCATTTCATCATCTCTTTTATCTCTGAAGATCTCCAGAAGGTCTACAGTCTACTTACTCTGCCTACACGAAGAGCTTATTCAAACCAAAAATGCCAGGGCCATCTGTAAGGCAAGTTTTTGAGGAGCTAATCTGACCACTGATGAAGGATGCTCCTTTGCTCCACCATCCTAATTATCAGGAACAAGGCAAAACATAATGGAAGAAATCCTGAAACACACCTCATTGGATTCATCACTAATTTCATCCTCAGTAAGACCTCAACAGCTCAATAGCCTGCCATGACAGACATTGAAACAGCAAATGCAGCATCCAGGCCATCCTCTTAGTAGGAGACATAATAGAAGAAAAGGTTAATATCTAAAAGGTTAATGTTTTGAGGTGGTGTTTTTTTGGTGGTTTGGGGTTTTTTTGGGTTTTTTAGGTTTTTTTGGGTTTGGGGGGTCAGGCAGCCCTTTTTCATTTAATTCAAGAAGAGGGTATAATTCCATGAAAACAAATAGCAGTACATTAGAAACTGAAGGCACAAAAGATGTGGGAAGAGCTGGCAGCGGAACCTCACTTTGCAGGGCCATAGCATCACCACTGTTAAAGAAAGGATGGGACATTTTTAAGGAACAGAACATTTACAGCTACAGAGTGACTGCAAAAACGTGTTGCAAGCACTAAAGCTTAGGGAGTAAAAAGATAATGGGGCTTTGGACAGCAGCTCCTGTAGAGGCAGAATCCCTAAGACCTAGCAAAATGGTAAAGGTAATTTAACAGAAGAAATGCTAATGCTCAGCTTCACCTCTGCTTCACTAACATGTCTTGTGGGGCCTTTGAAGTAAACTAAAAACTATCAGCAGGGCTGTGAAGCAATGTGCTTTGTTTCAGGTCAATCTTAAGTATGTCTGAAGCAAGGCAGAGGCTCCAGGGGCATTTTGTGCTCCTGGAGAGAGGAAACCCACATCCTGGAGAACTGCTGGGTGCAACATACTCTGCTGACACCAGCTTTGTAAGATGTTACACTGTAGTAACTGAGATGTCACTACAGCCCGACTGCCTAAACGAAGTTAAAAGGGAGGGAAAATCCAGCACTTAGTCTTTCTTTACCTGTCATAGCAGCACATTCAGAATTAGGCTGAAGCCATCACTCTAATGAAGCGGAACAGCTAAAAGCCAGACAGTTGTAGTAGCAGTAAGAGAGCCCCGGGGACTTGCTTTGAAATTTCAAAGGGACTGGGAAATACCCACGGGGTTTCCACCGATGCCACACTCAGCACCCTGTGAAAGCAGGATTCAGTGTGTGGGCACCCCAAACCGGCAGGACTTGGGGTCCAGCTGTTGGAAGGCTCTGCTGCTTTGGGGACGAGAGAGAGGTGAGGATGAGAGGTGTGTTCTCCCATTCTAACCCTACCAGCTCTCCCGTTTCTGAAGAATGGAGAGCCCACGGCCTGAAAACACTGGTGCTCCCCTTTGGCACATTCACGGCTGGCCACGGCCACTAGAGGCCACTTGCCCCTTACTCTGTGCCACCTCTGGAGGAAGGTGGGATGGACACCTACCGGGATCCTGCCTGGCATTTCTCAACACCCTCAACAGATGGAGTTCAGAGAAGAGCAAAATTTTGCCAGTGGGCCAGAGGGATTGATTTTTAAGGAAAGGTTGGGAGCTAATTTTGTCTAGCACAATATGGGATGACTAAGACGGGGAGGGGACAAACCAGCAGTCTGGAAAGATCTCAAGGGTGTAAAACACAACTAAAGATTTTTTTTTTTGGTCAGGCAGCCCTTCATAAAAAGACTTAAGAATGAGTTAAAATTAAAATAGAAACTTAAAAGGCCTATCAGGGAGAATTTTGCTAATAAGCACCATGCTGAAGTGCCTGGCCTACTGGCATCACTGCCTGGGTTGTCATAAGAAGAGCACAAGACAAAATGGGAAACTAAAAAAACAAACACCACTAAAGAAAAGCAAATGACTGATACCTTCATCCTACTGTATCTCCTGGTTATGGGGAGTACGTGATTCAGCATTCCTGCTAGAAGTAATTTTCAGTAATAGAAGCATCATGCCAGCAGGCCAGATTCAAAGGGAGGCCAGAAAAATCCACAGCCTGCCAACCTGTGTGCACTCACATCCCCGCTCTCTCCGCAAACACATCAGTAAACAGAACTGGCTCACATAAATCACCATACCTTGTACTGACCGTATCTAGGCTTAACAGATTCTGAAGGAAAGCAAGCAGGCATGTCCCTGCAATGCTGGCAGCTACAGCATCTCCCTCATATGTTGCTCACAGGGACTCCAGTGAGGCTCCCCCTCATTCCCAAAGGCTGCTCCACAGTGCCAATGCTTCCCTGTTTTGCTGAGAAAAATGAAATCTGGCACATCTTTGAGGGCCCAGGCGAGCAGTTCATACTGTCCCTTCGCAATAAAGATGAGTTGGTAACACTACAGGCAGGCTGCCTCAGCTCCGAGGGCAAGGGGCTGCATGGAGACAGCCCGGGTGCCACATCCATCTCCACAGCTCTTCCTTAATCCCTTCGCCATCGGCTGAAAATAATTTAGCTGTGGAGTGTCTAGACTAGGAGTGGATGTTAAGATAGGGATAAAGCCACAAGGGCAAAGCTGGTTTGAGGATAGGGGAGGACAAGGGACCCTGGCTGATAGACACAGACAGGAAGAGCTCACAAGGATTAGAGGCCTTCAAAGATTTTCCTGAGAAGAAATACTGATGTGCATGTCCACGGAGGAAAGGAGCAGGAGAGGTGCTGCTGCATACATCAAAGCATTTGGATGCTACTGTGATACTCACAGCCTCAAAGCCGAACAAAACAGGAGTGGGCTGCACAGCCCCTACCTGTTCCTCTGGCCGAGGAGCAGACACACATACCAGAATGAAAAGGCAACACATAAGACAGTAAACACAAAAAGTTTTCCGGCATGAAGGTTTTAACCTGTGGATCTCTCTGCCACATGGCTATGTTGAAATTTGTATTATTACAGAAGAACTTTAGAAGGTTTAAATATTTCAGTGAATCCTATACCCCACTGAACTACCCTGGATGAACCATCACAGCCATTCACTCCTGAAGCACCGTCTGTTCTGCGACTCTCCCTCACAACAGGCCCTTCATAGGGTACCAGACGGGACGGAGCCTGCACGGTCCACAGACACGTAAACGAACATACAGAACAAAATTCACTCCAGAACGAAGCGTCAACACCAGACAGTAACAATAAATCACCCCTCCACCGGACGTACGGACGGCTCTGACAGACACACATACAGCCAGGGAAGGAAAGGAACACAGACAGGCACCGGGGTCACTGCACCACGTCCGTGCCGTGTCGTGCCTCGCAAGCCCGTACGGTGCGGAGCGCGGGACTGCTGCACGCCGCGCCGCATCCAGCCCAGAGCACCGCGCTGCATGCCGTGCCGTGCCCCGTGCCATGCACCGCCCCGCACCGAGCCATGCCATGCACCATGCCCCGCACCGGCAGCCGCCCGCACCGCGCCACGCACCGTGCAGCACCGGAGCGCCCCGCAGACGGGCCGGGGCAGGGCAGCCAGGCGGAGCTGCTGCAGCCGGGGCAGCGCAGGCACAACCCCCCCCCCCCC